>JARWLC010000013.1:73411696-74011696 GCA_033318265.1 Phyllotis vaccarum
TGTTTGGAACATAAAAGTGATTGTTAATTTACTGTTATTTATATACTAAGTATATTATATTATAGAGGTAATAGCAAAAAGATCAGTAATCTACAGAGTTGAAATAAATAATGATCACAATTTATTATCAGTATCTTGCCCCTAAATTGCTCTCAATTATAAGGGTGAAGATAGGTAAATATATACCTATGTAATATTCCTCCAGGTTTCTTAAACAAAGAGCAAGCAGATTGGCTATGTCCTGGGGCTTTTTCCGGCTGTAACAAGCTGTGTCATGTCTGTCTCTTGATGCTTCTGTCAGAGATTGAGGATTGTGACAAACTTAGCCAACACTGTGATTTCACATACACGCATCATATAAATAGCCATATTATGTCACTGGCTGGTCATTATTCATGTTTTACCTTGGTAATCCTATGATCACATACTCAGTCATGAAGAAAGTCAGATAAAGTAGGCTTAAGCCAACCTTAAAAACTGTTGTCCTTTTCTGGATTGATGGTGGTTTCCCTTTGTATCTTGATAAAGGAATACACCACATAGATATGTTTTATTCATCAGACCTTATCAAATGGAATACTTAGAGGTATTCCAAATAAAAGCTGGCATAGAGAAAAGAAATGTCATTGAATAATAAGCTTTTAAGAGAAAAGTGAATTTATATCACAGAATTATTTTGAAATGTATCAGAAAACAATATGGACTGTGAGTAGACAAAGAGATAAAGTGAAAAAAACATGCCCTGGATTCCAAATGGTGGGTATTTTTTGGACAATAACTTCATTACTTTCAGTTTTCTTTTCTTTTTGAAACATTTCAAAGTATTAGTCAAGTAAAACATTCTTATATAGCTAAGCAGCATACTACTTAAGCAGCTGTAGAATTTGCTAACACTTCTTTTCAGTGTTAAAAAAAAAATACCACCTCAGAAAATAGAAATTTAAGAGATTTAAACAGAATTTATATGAATACAATGGCAAAATGCTTTGTTTAGAATTATATTCTGTGTGCATGCAGTGGAGCTAGACATGAACTACAGACACCTTCATTTTCCAATCAAGAGGTTAGAAAAGAATGGGTGATAATTTTTAAAGTATGATAAATAGTCCTATTGAGAAGATAATGAGTAAGTCTTCTAATGAAAGTTTATTGTTCTATTTGGCTTCTTAATCAAAAGTTCTCACTGGAAAGAAGATATTAAAAATGGGGAGACTTTAATCTGAGATTTGGGAAACAAGCTTGATTTATAAGTATGTGCAAATGCCCATGTGTTAAATGCTTTATCTCCAGATTGACAATGTTAAGAGGGTCTGGTAATTTTTAACAGGCATGACTTAGGCATTGGATAATTGAATATGAGCCCTAAAAATGGATTATAGATCTTTTTTCTGCTGTCTTTTTCTTCCTGACTATGAGATGATGAATAGTTTTGTTTCCACATGCTTCCTGTCATGGTGTGCGCCATGAGACACAGTACCACAAAGAGACCTACTCAGTAATTTACTTGAACTGTCCCAAACAACCTTTTTTTTATAATTTTGATGTCTTCAGAATTTGTTGCAATTGCAGATAGCTGATTAATATAATAACTAAAATATTACAGTTTATTATCCTGTCACATGAACGTCACAAAAAAGAATGTATTTAGATTTCTTATAAATACAGTGTATTGTTAGGTAATTCATCTGTCCATTAGCCCAGTTACTGCCTAATTAGGTGTCATGTGTAGCAAATAAAATACTAACAGCATAAAAAGGTATAGAAGGAGTTCATTACAGCACAGTTAAAGAGTTCCATTACAATTCTAGCACCACAGATATATTAAATGCCAAATCCATGCAATGTACATAACAACAGATATCAATCACTGTAAATTTGCACATCTCTGCATTCATTAATTTATTTTTTCTCCCTTAACACACATAATTTCGTTTGTATACCCCAATATCAAACTTTTTTAAATGAACCATCAGAGGCAGATGATGCCAGAAAAGTGATGTGGGCTCATTCTCATTGTTATGTGAACATTTCACAAATTCTTCATTCAACTTAAGAAATAAAACTTTTATATATATATATATATATATATATATATATATATATATATATATATATTCCATTAAACACAAACTATAACTCTGTCACTGAAACATCAAATAATCTGTGTGTTCTTCCTCACCTCTTTTTTTTCAGATTGAGATGCTCTTCTGCCCCACACTCAAATCCATTCTTATACTCTATTTTCTTTTTATTTAATTAATATTTCTTCATTTATTTTACATACCTATCACAGTCTCCTATTCTCCCACTCCTTCACCCCACCTTCCATCAATTGTCTATTCTGTTTTACTTTTTAATGACAGTTACTCCATTTAAAACATTTCTGTATCTTTAATTTCAGTCTAGTAGATATTTATTTCTATTGTGTAAAAGAAAATAACAAGAAAAAGCAAATCAACATATCCTATAATTTTTCCTTTCCCTTCCAATCACCTGGGAAAACATATATATATATATATATATATATATATATATATATATATATATATATATATACACACATATATATACATATATATATATATGTAAACTTGATGTCATTTTGCAGTCTCAGGCTTTCCCTTGGCTTCTCTAAATGAGAATCTTCATTTTAAACAAGATTTCTTAGGTGATTTAATTTCATGCTAAAGTTTGAGAAGCACTAGTCTCTGTCCATAGTTTTCATAATCATATCTAAGCTGATATTTCCAATCCAATGCAACTTAAATTTTGGCACTGGCATTGCCTTTGTAGATGATAGCAGCAATCTTCATGTTGCTGTAGCCTTGGAGACTGTAGAGTGTGTATTTAGTTGCACAATGTGCCCTTTGTTATATGTCATTACTGACAAAGGCTTCTTAAGTCTCCTTTGAGGACAGAGCTTTGCTTTCATTTTCTTCTAACACCTCAGCCAGACACTCCTCAAATTATTCTGTCTACCCCTTAAATATGTCTATTCATAAGGGCTCTCTCTTTAGTTTAAGTATTCACTTACATATTCTCCCTAGTGAATTCACTTACATATACTGGGTCTTCTATGGAAAGTTTACTCAAATCTCTCTATTAAATAATCTCCTGAGGTCCTTAGAGACAAACGCCTAGTAAATCACGCATGCTATCTTCACTCTCCCTTTGTCTAATTACTGACACATCTGTTTATCTAGTCATTTATGGGAAAATGTACAAACCATCCAAAATTCCACTTACTCTCTGTCTTTTAATCAAGAATATGCCAAGTCATACAACCTTTCAACCTTTTTAATTATCTTCTAACCTCTCTCATCTGACTCTCTCTTTTCTATGATGCTTTAATTAAAAGCCCCCTATTGCTTTCTCTAATAGTTAGATCATAAGCTTCTCTACACATTTAAATTATTTGAGGTACTTTAAAAAGCACTAGTGTCTGGGACCTAATCTCAAGGTTCTGAATTAATTGCGTTGGGGTGGAATCAAGACAACAGCATTTTTTGAAAGCTCCCTATAGTCATTCTACTATGTAGGTAAAAGTGCAAATTATTAATCTAATACTAGCCTTTTGTGCTTTTATCCATCTTTATTACTTTGGTCACAGAAGCCTTTTGAAGATTAAAATCTAATTCTGCTTGTCATCATGTCTGAAATTCGATTCATTTTCCATCCTTTCTGCTTTCTAGGTATAATTAAAATGACACAAAGACTTACAGGACCTTTGAATAACTAGATGTTATTTATACTTTTAGTTTCTTAGCTTTTGGTACTTGATGTGAAGCCCATTGTTAAGTGTTATAGATATATAGAATTTTTCAGGATATGTTATGTGACTTAGACACTAGACCTGTGTCTGTTTTCTGTTTACTCAGAAATTTCCCTACTTTTGCAGAGGACACTGTCTGCTCCTACATCACTGTCTTAGGCCTTAGACTTCCTGACCATTTCCTTTGACTAAACCTGTGGGAATGCATTTGTGTGTGCTGTATCTTTAAATAAAAGTGCTGTGTTGGGTCATGGCGGGCACCATAGAAAAAGTGGGAGGAGAATCAGAGCTTAGGTGGAGAAGGAGGGAGGAGTTAGAGACAGACCGAGCTGAAGCCGCCGGAGGAACGACATGTAAAGAGCACGGGTGAGCTACGGGCCGCCACGTGGCCTGCAGATTAATAGAAATGGGTTGATTTAAGATATAAGAGCTAGCTAGCAATGTGCCTGAGCCATAGGCCAAACAGCATGAAGTAAATAGAAGCATCTGAGTCGTTTCAGGGGACCTGGGCGGCGGGCAGATAAGCAGTTCCGGCGGTGGGTCCGGGACCTCTGGCATCCGGGACCGGAGAAACCCTACTACAACAGATGGCGCATCCAACGTGGGCCGATTATCCACTTAGAGCCTGAGAAAGATTAAAAAGAGTTCTAGATCGCAGAAACTGAGCAAAGGCAGCTTCCAAATTGTGTATGTGAATCGGGTCTTTGTACAAACAAAGCATGGTCCGTCCGGGTCACATTCAAAATGGCGCCGGCGGGCTGTCGACAGTCAGTGTGAGCTGCAGCTGCAACCAGTCTCACAGAAGACTAAATAGCATGTGATTGATTTTAGATTTCTGCTTATTTTGAACAAAAGAGAAACAAATTTTCTTCGTGGCAGCATTTTCTTAGGTGTGCTCTGTTTACGGTCCGTTTAAGAAAACTTAGTGATTCAGCCTAATTTGCAAAAACTGTGCTTCTTTTTAGAGAATGTATTTTAAAAGCTCTTAAGGTTAGAAGATGATTAAGGATTCACAATAAAACAGATTCAGATAAAAAGAAAAACCTGTAAACGGGTTACAATGTTTGTAAAAGGTACATAGGCTTCAGAGAAAAAAGAAAGAGGTTAGAAAAAGTTTTTAAAGCGAGAAATAAAGTAATAAAAATATAATAAGCCACGTAAAGATGGAAAATAGACACAAAATCTGGATTTTGGTTGTTATTGTGTTTTCTTTTAATTTTTTAACTGTTAATGAGCTAACTGCAGAAAGACAATGGATTGCAAAGGCTACTAAGTTAAACAAGAATATATATTTTAAAGGTATTTTGATTTTGAAATTTGTGTCTAAGGATTTATTGCTTTGGAAGAGTTCTGTTTCTGTTTCCACAGATGAGAACCTGTGGATTGCTTCCAGGCAAATATGGTTTCATCAACCAAGACCCCCTGAAAAAACCTCTGATGAGAAGAGATGGCCAGATCAGCTTCACAGCTGCAGATTATGACCCAGTCTCAACAACCATGAGATTTTCAACGCCCCTTAATCAGCAGGAAGTAGTAATAGATAACTTCGCCCAAATTCCCCAAATATTGTTTCTAAATGTTTGTTTTCATTATAAATGGTTAATGGTCATAGTCAATCTCTTTCTAAGAAAAAACGGGGGATATGGTATGTGAATGCTTTTTTAAAAAAAATTAGATTATTGAATTTACAGGTAATGAGCTGTTAATCTCAAACTGCTTTACATTGGTATGGATTTTGGTTTATTGATACAAATTTAAAGTCAATTTTATTATGCTGTATGTGTTTTTCTATTCTTGTTTAAGATATGATGTTCATGTAACTGTTTTAAAATTGTAGTGTATAATTAAGAAATAAAGGTTAATAGTCACTTTTGATAATCAAACTTATAGTTAGGTTAGTTAAGATTTTTAGGTATACAAAGATATATTTCAATTAAATAGATAATCTTCAAATACTTCTAAGACCTACAGAATATGGCATTTAAAATGTTTTAAGAGCTTAGACTTTTCTGGACAGTGAGACAGGTCTGTTCCTGGCAGCACTAATTTACTTCAACAGGAAAATGGGCATTGAAGAAACTCCATATAGAGTCTCATCTATTTGTGGTAATGGTAAGCCACTAGAGAAGAAACTGTTTTTATATTGACTGCTTGACAGTATGCTGTTTAAACTGGACATGCAGGTTCCATAAGAAGATGACCTCTGGACTTTGGCAGAACAAGCCAAGATCATCATTCAGGTTCCTGCTTTACAGAGAAAACTGTCAGACATTCTTCAAGACTCAAGGAGAAGCAACGGATGAACTGTGCCAGAATGGACAGAGCAGATTTCCTGCTTCACTGAAATAAAAAGAGACTCCAGGCCTATAGGCTGAAGATGGTTGCCCCAACTTTATAAAAGAACTTTGGGTGACTGTCCAGGCAGATAGGTGTCATCTCTGTCCTTTCTAGATTTTAGAAGTCGTTTGCACTTCTGGTTTACTTGGGTAAATATTATATCCTTCTGTGGTCTTTGATGTAGTTGAAGATTAGATAGTTATATGTACAGTTTTTCTTAGTCATTTGAAAAATATATTAGATATGAAACTTTAGATTCATAAAGATAAGGTAGATGATAGAGTATTTTCTTTAATTTTGCTAAATACAAATAGACTAGATATTGTAACTGTAATTCTTGCTTGATAGCTATTTTGTTATATGTAATTTTGCTATGTTAAAATTGAAACCTTCCTTTTTGATTAGAGAGAAAGGGGGAAATGTGGGAATGCATTTGTGTGTGCTGTATCTTTAAATAAAAGTGCTGTGTTGGGTCATGGCGGGCACCATAGAAAAAGTGGGAGGAGAATCAGAGCTTAGGTGGAGAAGGAGGGCGGAGTTAGAGACAGATCGAGCGAGCCGCGGAAAGAACAACATGTAAAGAACACCGGTGAGCTACGGGCCGGGCCCACGTGGGCCACAGATTAATAGAGATGGGTTGATTTAAGATGTAAGAGCTAGCTAGCAATGTGCCTGAGCCATAGGCCAAACAGCATGAAGTAAATAGAAGCGTCTGAGTCGTTTCTGGGGACCCGGGCGGCGGGCGGATAAGCGATCCGGGCGACAGATCTGTGGGTCCGGGACCTCTGGCATACGGGACCCGAGAGAACCTGCTACAACATAAACCCAAGGTTGATACAGTTCTGCTTTATGAGTTTCTTAATCATTCTCTTTTAGTTTGCTTATCTTATCCCTGAACACACTGACTAAACTGTTTAATAAGTGTATTTTTTACCCATTAAAAGATCATTACCTGAAGACTGGTAACACAATTATGTACACTGTAGGCCCCAATTTCAGTTTTTTAATTATGTTTTTGAAATCTTAGCAATTCACAAACTTTAATAGTAAGAAAATTGTGTGAAATGTAGTGGGTACAAATCATAATTCTTTGTTAGTTCTAATGATGCCAAATAGTGAAAATACTAATAAAATAATATAATTCAAACCATGTAAATAAACTTTGAATTTTAGTACAGCTCGTAAAGTAGCATTGCATCTTCTAAATGAAACATTTGAATTTATAGAAAAAAAACCAAAAATATGTTTTATCGATGTTACACTTTCCATTTAACCTGAGTAAATCATGGCTGTACATTCAGTGAAGACCGGTGAGAAAGACAAGCCATGGTGGAACATATGGCTAAGAAATACACAGAATTCATGGTCTAATTACCTTAACTTTAAAAGGAAATTTCTACAAAGCACAATTTTCATAGTAAAGAAAACAGAAATGTAAGAATACATAATCTATATGAAAATTGCTTTGTGAATTTCAAACTGAGAGCAAATATAATGTACTGTAGATTCTTTCCTTAAAATTAGGTAATGGAATAACATAATTCTGGAATTACAGCAAGCAAATAATTCTTTTAAAAAGAGAAAACAGTTGTATTTTAACCTAAGCAAAAAGACACACAGCACTAACAGAACTCATTATCAAATAAGAAAATATTTTTTTCTATGTACTTAGATAAGAAAAGCAATTGGAACATCTGACAATTATTAGTTATTATGTTTTCATTGATAATATATCATGTTTCTGAGACTGACTTAGCATGTGTATAAACATCAAAAGATAAGTAATGAATGTTCTATAACAACCTATACTTATGTCCTTAAATACTTTCTAAGTAAACAATTTAATTCCATATTAATTTGTATTGAACTCATTTTCTTATGCTATGTTTTAAACATAAAATTTACTTAAATGCATCACTAATGAGAAAAAAAATCAAAAAGTTGATTTTCATTGTTCCCTGGGGTCTTTGGATTTATAATAAAGATTTGGGTCTTTTTTTCCCTCAGTGCATTGGGAATAATAGAGAGTGATATTATTTAATTACTATTAGTTGTGATACTGCTAACTGAATAATAGACTGGGGGAGTGAGACAAGAAAAGGTAGAAGTTCAGAAGAAAATACCCAAGACATCCAGGCATGGCCTGATGGTGGGTGATAAGCAGGAAGAATTTCTGAGCAGTATATCAGAGGATGGAAAGCACTGGGCAGTCTCAAACTATGAACATAGTCTAGGATTCATTGCTGGGTATTTAAGCCCCAATTCTGACATCTTTACCCTACTGTATCAGCTTATTTTCTATTGCTGTGGTCAACACAATGACCAAACTTAACTTGGGGAGGGAAGGATTTACTATAGCTATCTATAGTCCATCATAAAGAAAAGCTGGGGCAGGAGCTGAAATAGAGATCATGGAATACTACTGTTTAATGTTTTAATCCCTACATCACAGGAATGGCACATCTCATACTGAGCTGTGTCTTCTCACATTAACACATAATCAATAAAATGTCAGACAGAAGTGCTTACAGATCAATATGATTAATGCAATGCCTCATATAAGGTTTCTTCTTCCAAGATAAACCTAACTTAATAAGCCAAACATACCTTTTGCAGGAAGAAAATGTAACTGATAGACTGTGACCATTGCTTTTAAGAATGGTATGCACATATCCCTGTTATCCTAAAATACAAGCTACATGGATTAATAATAAAATATCTCATGATGGACTCTGTGTTACGAACTTCCATTCCTAACTTTTTAAAAGTTCAATTTTAGTTTATTTGTAGATAAATAAGATACTGATATCTGTAGGGAGATTATTTTGTTCCATTGTAAATAACTGTCCCCACCTATGAGTTTAATCAAAAGCGCTGATTGGCCAAAGGCAGACAGGAAGTGTGGGTGGGGCTACCAGTCTAAGAAGACTCTAGAAACAGGCAGAACAAAGCAGAATGCCAGAGAGAAGGCAGAAGAACCATAGGACAACTATGCTGCTCTGAGTAAAGGTACCTAGCCGCATGGCTGAACAGGATATGAGTCATGGGTTAGTATAAGGGTAAAGAGTTAGCAAGTTATATGCCTGGGCCTTAGGCAAATCAGCCTAAAACTATTATAAGCATCTGTATGTCTCTGCGGGTCTGTGGGTCTATGGGTCTGTGGGTGTCAACCTTGAGGCTAGACCCAAAAGTCTGAGCCGGAAACCGCCTACTATACTGATCCTGTCTCTTTCTGTTTTCTCTTGGAAATAGAAAGAAACTCCAATTTCATGCTGAATATTAGGTTATGGCTGTCCCCAAGAAGATAAGTAATCAAGATATTTTTGCATGTGACATTGATTATTGTCTGAAGAGATTTGGATTAAATATTAATCTTCAAATAAGAAATTTAAGAAAGGTTCTATACTTTTCCTGAATTTATGATAGAATGTTCTAGAGGCAAAGCATGGCTTGGATCCTCAAGTAAGACAGTTGTAGACCTTGTATACTCAATAATACTACATTGACTATTGAGAACAGGCCCCAAAATAGATTAGAATCTGTGAAATTAACAGATAGTCTTAGAATGTTCATAGTGGAAGCTAAAAGGAAAACACAATTGGCTATGGACAGAACATAGGCTGTAGGAGAAAACCCTTGAAATAATATGGAACAAGGGAGGGTGTATTATACAAGCAATTAGGGAGCCAGGTTCATATAGTATTAAGTTGGGATTATAAGAGGTCATTTTTTCCTTTAAAATTATATTTATTTTACAATGCACCTGATCGAGCAAAAAGCTTTCAGAAGTGATTGAACTCATTGGCCATCAAGATTAGAACATGAATCTATATTGAGTAACTTCAAATTTATACCTTTAATATGAATATAAAATTAACTTTATGAAAACTCAAATATTTGCTTTTCTCCAAAGTTCTACCATCTTTTCTTTTCTACCATTTTCATCAAATCACTCATTTTTACTACCTTTTAATTCAAAAACATTCTCCATGATTAGACCTAATTCTCTAGTTTTCCTGTCTTCTATCGTCTACTACAAAAGGGCTTACTTATCAATTGTAACTATTACCAATAGGAATTTCCTGTTAAGGATCGGCATATCATTATGTTAATAAAACAAAACTGATTCCAATGAGGATGATAGTAATGATCCTTCTCTTCTCAATTTGAAAAAAAAATTACTTATTATACTATTTCTGAAAGTCAGAGATAGATGTTATATGAAGAAATATAAAGCATATGGTAACCCATACCTTTACTTGAGAACTCTTTTATACAGGCTTTTAATTTGATCATAGTTGAGGGGAAAATTTTTTCCTTAAATACCAGTGTTCACACATACAAAGTTAAATTTTTTCATGATGAGGCCAGAGAGCTAAGTTAGTTCATTTGCTTCCCTCAGAACATATTGGATATGAACCTGCTGTTGCCAGTTGCAAGGGTGTTACTGACCTTTCTATCTCAGTACTTTATTCTTTGTTCTTCCTTTTATTTTTTTCTCTACTAAATCTCCATTTCTTGCTGTGTAATAAGCTAGCTCTTATTTGGAACCTAATGAAAAGATTTCTTCCCTCAGTCCAAAATCTCCTAAATAGCCTGTTCATTATTCTGTTCACTTTGAACATTAAAAAAAGGTGAAATAGCTGTTGTGAGAGGTCTATGGAAACCTCCACTCAGAACAGCGTTATCCTAATTGCTTTCCAGCCTGCTGTGCCACTGAGCACCTCTTCTTGTCATTCCAGCTTTCTCAAACTTAAAAGTCAAACTTTAGTGCTGTGAAAACTAACCAGAAATAAACAACAAAGTATCAAAACTAAATCAATGAAACAGACAAACAAACCAAAATCCCAGGAGATTCAAAATGATCTTAAAATGCCTTTTCTAATTTTCTGATCAGGGAAAATTACCCACAAGGTATCACGTGCACAATTTAACAATTGAATACAATATATTAACCCAGCACCTTCCCCATAATTCCAAATATTTAAAAGAAAATCTATGAGGAAACAGTATGGTAGGAAAGATTAAAATGTAAATGTAAATAGGGAAATAAATATATTCATATAAGCTCTACTAAATTGTGCTCAAGTTTGTACATTACTGATGATAGACATAAAATGGAAAATCATTTGTAAAGATTTGTACATATTCCTTCATTAATAGTATTCCTAAACCACATGCTTATGCTTCAAGTGTCTGAAAAACTGAAACAAGTTGGATGTTTACTTACCATTTTTCAAATTTTTGCTTTGTTTCTACCCCAAACTTCCTCAAGTATATCTGGATATCTGGCTCTTGTCTTCTCATGGTGTAATGATGCCAGAAGGCAGGTGAACAGATACTTTTGAAAGACAGAGTTCTTGGCTATGTCTAAGCATACAATGACTTATTGTATCCCAAAGGCCCATGATATAAAAAAATATAAAGAGTATATGTGTTAGACACTTTTTAAAAAACTTTTAAAATGAGTTTATAATGACAGTATTGAAAAAAATCTTGAAAAACTCTACAATATACTTATGATATGTTCTGAGTATAAACTCAATACATTTCAATATTTAGTACTGAAAGACACAAATGGGTACAAAAGAAAGAACACTAAGTTCAAATAGTTTCACAAAGTGTGTTACATATTGTAATGTGTTGTCAATTTATAAACTGTCATGCTGACTGTTTCTCAAAGTTAGAGTCAACAGACATAGATAACTTTATATTATACTTTTCTCTTAGAACTTATATGTATTGCAAAAGCTAAAAATTACTATTTGAATCATCTTCTAATGAACTTTAAAACATTCTGTGGCAAGAATAAAATACTGTCTTGTTTTGGTAGTGCTGAGGATCCAAGCCAGGACATTGCCCCTGGTACACAAATCTTCTTACTGAACTTCACTTTTAGATTTTTATAAAAACTCTGAACACAAAATTAAATGCTACAAATGAAATTAATACCTTCATTAAATTGTTATCACAAAATGTTATAGTTTTCTATGAATAATTTTTTGCAATTAGTAATTCAATTATAAATTTAAGTAAAGGGTAGACACTAAAGTGTTTATTGATCAAATTTGTCATTCAATTTTTGTTTTTTCTCAAGCCGTGATTTTATACTCTCCCTTGCCTTTCTGTTGCCTTTCCTGTTTTCATTTTCTTTCATGCTCTGTCTTGAGGATTTTATTTCTCAAATCAAATATTATGCATGGCCTTACATTAGTCCGATGCTTACCTTCACCTTCACGGTGTTAAAGAGGGTCAATCAGTCAGTAAGTGCTGAATTCAGGAAGTCAATCTATATGAACTAGATCTTTCTGAAGGCGTACTTCCATTTTCCCTCCTTCTCATCTGCTACCACATGCTACCTCATTACAACACACAATAGGACCTGATTTCCACATGTTATTACTATTGAAGAATTATTGTAGAGAAAAAGTAGCCAGAGAATATGAAGAGATTAATTTTTTCTTTAACTTACATTGGCCAGCAGTAATTATTATAAACATTATTGGTGTTGGCATGTGTCACAGATAAATGTTTTTATTTTACTTAAGTTACATTATCATGCAGTTTTGACCTGTGAGAGTGCTGTACTTATCTGCTCTATATTTCTATTTATACATACACTTTCCACAGTTTTAAACAGCACATTTCTATATAAAATACCTATATCTATTTGATTATATACTCATCCCTTTTTTACCGATGTATGCCCTTAGTATATTTTCTATGTACACGTTTACAGAAACCTTAAATTTCAGAAATAGAAATATTTCTTTTTACATTAAAATTAGGAATAAACTGGTGGTAGATAGTGTTGGCCATATCCAAAATATAGGGTGGCTGAATCTATATTAACTGGGTAAATCTTATTAAACTATAGTCTTCCAAAGCCTTATTATTACATAAAATTTTCTCATGGTATGGTGGGAAGTTCTATAAAATTTTCAATAGTATTTGAAATCTTATTTGGCATTTATTTCACAAATATCTAGTAGCATACATCACAAATGAGTAATTTACACCACTAGATCAGAGTAGTAATGGATAATAATATGGCTTGTATAAATCTTCAAAGCATTAATTTGTATTAAGGTACTTGAGTATTATTTTGGGTGTAACAGAGGAGGAAGATGAGTATAAGAACCTCTCTCTGTGTGTATGTGTGTTTGTGTGTGTGTGTGTGTGTGTGTGTGGTGTATGCATGCATGTGCTTGCACTTATAGGGTATACATGCCTGCACATTTGTGCCCCTGTTTTTTTTTTTTTTGTGATACAGATGGGCAATGAGTTGCTCTGTGGAGTCTGAAAGGAAAATCATGGAACAAGTATGAGCCTTTATGTTTTTGGTACCATATGAGGTAAATGATCTATTTCTATGTTTCTTTAAAGATGGTTAAGTTTATCTAGCTTCTCTCAATTAAGGAGCAATTCTGTTACAGCAGTTTGTTAGCTTTTACCAAATCCAATAATCAGTATCAAGCATTGTAATCTATAATATTGTCTTGGACACCATGAGAAGGCTATTATTGTTATACATTACAACATTATAACATGATAGTTCAAACCTCCCGATTCTTCTTTCAAATGATGTTGTTTTGATGGCAGTATTTCGCCTTTTAAGTTTGTGTAGATGGGCTAAATCTGAAGAGTGATTGATTACCTTCAGGTAAATGACCAAAATCTGGTTTCTGTTTGTGTAAATTTGAGTACTGATCACTAGATCTATGACAATATCAGTGCTTGATTTGAACATTATCAGAGAAACTCTTCCTGAAATGACTTGCATCATGAAATTTTTGAAAATCAACAAATAAGAAGAGAAAATAATAAAAATATGAGAGAATAATATGAAAGGAATTCAAATTCTGTATGAGTTATTTTAGGTTTTATTATATCTAGATAATCAAATCTTAACTGGTATGAATCACAAAGATATTATGAATAATAGCTCATTAATAATTATAACAATTAAGAATAAAATATTGGAGTCCAAAAATCCTTGATTAATGGTAAATTAGTGATACTCAATATAAAATCATATTTAGCTGTAGATCAAGAAACACTTTTTAAGTCATACCATTATATGTCTTCCTAAAATGTATTTCTGTTATTCTTTAAATGTTTTCTCAGAATATAGTAACAATAAATCAGTTAATCAGCTCCTAAATAAATCTGAGGACATAATATAGGATTTTACATTTGTAGAAAGATATATTACTCTTTAATTTACCCCCCCCCCCCATTTAAAGTTACTAAGGATGAGTCTGCTGCTATGGAAACACTTGATTTAGTACCATCTGTATTCAAAATTCAATTGCTGCAAACCTTCAGTTAATCTCTGTTTTTTAATTGCCAGACCTTCCCAGAATTCTTTACAATTTTTTTAAAAGCCAAACTATAAAGCATATCACATTGTAAAACACCATGAAACCTCCCAATGCGGGGTTTACCCCATTATCTTAAGATCACACTTACGAAGTAGCAAAAAATCAGGCTTTCTGATAATTACTTGGCATGTGCTTATGGCCCAGTATTTATTGCCAAGTTATTTCTTTGCCAAATGCATTTTATATTTCCTTCTCTATTTTTAGGAAGTGACTTAAGTATTAGCAAAACACTGAAAAAGAACCTCCTTGGAAATCTTTATTGGAATGTGCAGTTCAAAGTGATGAGCACAGAGAATCAGTTAAGCTGAGGTCACATATTGATTGTAATATCCCAATGTTATTTAACGTAACCTTTCTACATACCATTTTCCTCATCTAGCATGATGATTCAAAGGACATGTTTTGGGCAATATGCATTTATCACATCCACTTATAAGGATATTTGAAAATCTGTCTATCCACTTTGAATTGAATAATAGTCTTCTGGAATGTTAACTGCCTTTTATAACCAATATTGTTAAAATTTATAAGTTAGGGAGTTATAATACTAGAATTAATTAAAATATTCTTAACTAAATGAATAAAATAGATGGTTCCTGGGGAAGGATAAATAGTTGTAAGTAAGAAAATGCCAAAATAAATAAATAAATACAAGATACACAGCTATATGTTTGATCCTAGTATTTTCATGTGATGGAGTCATAATATGCCATAAATGACTATTGGTTTAACTTCTTGGTAGTATCTACGAAGTTATCATATTATAATTGTCTCATGTCAGCAAACTTTAAGATAATAGGAAATTAATTGCCAGAGCTGCACAATACAGCAAGCTTTCTCTATTGTTATTGCCATCATTCTTGCCAATCAGGCTTCTTCCACACTCCTTCATAATTCCAGGTACATGAACTACTTGTCCCTGTGCTCTGTGACTTTTTACAAATGTCAATTCTGGATACTTTTTACTTTTATGTAGACTATTCTAATGTGTTCTAGTTCTCTATTTCAGTGACAAATGATTGTAATATATTGGATTTGTTAACAATTTATTGTCTTCCTGTGGATCCTTCTATGAATATCTTTATAGCTTTATTTTTTTTAAAAGTTTATGATATTATTACTTTTATTTATCTCTGGATCTTTGCTTAAGTCTCTTGTTGCATGGGAAATTTTCATGTCATTTTCTGGCCAAAGTCTTATTGTCATTTTAAGACATTAAAATTAGAGTGTGGAATCCCATACTTTAACACTTTATAGCAATGTGCTATGGAATTCCATTCTTCCTCTCTGACTTCCCAGCCGTCTTGCTTATTTACCAGAAGATAACTTATTTTCTGTTTAATTGATGTTTGAAATATAATATTTTAATTAATTTTGAGAGTTGTATGCATGCATATAGTATGCACATTTTCAAAGTCCACTCCTACTTTTGAGACAAAATATTACTTACAGCAGGGTAACCTTGAACTTGCTATGTAGCTGAAGAAGATCTTGAGCTTCCGATCTTCCTGCCTTAACTTCCTAAGTGCTGAAGAGTGCTCCATCACATCCAGTTTTCAAATGATGTTTGGACAGAATCTAAGAACTCTACCAACAGAGCTGAATCCCCCAAGACTTCTTTTCTTTTCTGCATCCCAGTCATGAGGTAAGTGGTTGTTCTCTGCCATACATTCCATCTTGCTTTCCTAAAGAGTTAGAGCTCCAGCTCCAAGTAGCTTCCATTCCTTATCCTCATGATTTTAAATGGGAATAGAGGGAGAGGAATCAAAATATATCTGATTTAACTGGGTGTTGTCATTGATAGGATGTGATTGTGCTTCTTTGAGTCAAGCTGCAAGTGTCTTTTCCCCCAGGACTAAGATCCAAGTTCAGCTTTTCATTGACTTTGGTATGTAACATAATGGTAGACAATCAGTTCAAATTACTATAAACTGATTTTGTGCTCATCACTGACCTAGGTTTTCAGAAATTTATCATGAAACAATATAGACACAATTCTTGCCCACATCAGATCAAATCCTCTATCTTTGCAATTCTTTCTGTACCTCATTTTTGGCTTGTAACAAAGTTATTTGAAGTACGCTCATAAGTTATAGCTTGACAATTACTGTACAGATTGACTCACTTATATATTTTCTTTACCTTCAACTAAATAATTATTATTGAATATAGTAATGAGCAATGATTAAATGGATGGATATGTATAGAATTGAATGAATAAAAAATATATCATAAACATGTTTATATTCTTATATTGCACATATAATATATATAATAATATGCTGTTTTAACTTTCATATTTAACAATTTCTACTAAAACACTTTGCACATGCTTAAGTAAATAATAAATACCACTTAATAAATAAGTGTCCAATGAATATTTTAATATATCTTGTGCACATTTTTAATTCATCTAACTTATATGTTTATGCAACTTTATAAGACAAAGTTTAGGTCATATTTTAAAAGTAATGTATCACATTTTTTTGGAAAAAATTAAAATTATTTTTATTTCAGTTTGATTATGTCATATAAATTAAATTACTAAACTTTTGCAGACTTAACACATATATAGAAAAAAGCTATAACTCTCAGAAGTCCTGATAAATTTAGATTCAATTTATTTTTATAAAATTGAAAGTGAACAAAAATGTTTTGAGATATGGTTTCTTTATGTAGCCAAGGCAGCTTCAACTTTTTTGGCAGATAGTATTTCCTCTCTTCAGCTTCACGACAAATGATTTATTTACTTATTTTTTTAACATACCAACCACTGTTCCTGTTCCTCCCCACAGCCCTTCCCAGGTTTCTCCCACTCATCCGATTCATCCATTGCTCAGAGAACATAAGGACTCTCAGCGTGAATCAATGTGGTTTGGTATATTCAGTTAGGTAGGACCAAGTCTCTCCTTCTTCCCAGTATCAAGGTGTTGTTTTAACTTCTGTAAGTGCTGGTGTTGTAAGCATGCACAATTATGCCTAACTTTAAAAATATTTTTAGTTAACATTTGATGATTATTTTCTAGGTACTAATATTAAATTATATGTTCATTAATGGAAAGTGCTACCTTAGGGTATCTGCTTCTTAAATGAGAGAGTTGAGCAATAACTGTTGTATGTATTTTTCTAAATAATTTAAATCATCTGTGAGCACAATTTCATGTTATTTTATTCGCATAGCTATCTTACAGCAAAAGCTACTTTTTAAATGAAATAACTGTATGAATTGCTTTAGAATGTGAAAGAGATTAAACTCTTCATAAGTTTTAATTTCAAAATGGACAAAATATCTTAACAGAAAATTCTCATAGAATTAATAATGGTAAGAAATATGTTTTTAAAAACTGGTGAACATCCTTAGCAATTAAGAGAATTCAAATTATAAACTCCTTTGATATTTTATATTATCTAAGTTAGAACAGCCAAGATCACTAAACAAAACCAAAACTGCTCACAACAAATATTGGTGGGGGTTAAAGGGAACTTTCTTGTATGTGTTGGTGCAATTGCAAACTGGTGAAGCCATTATGAAAATTTTTGTACAGATTCCTCAAAAATATACAAGTAGATATGACCTTTAGCATAAACCTGAAGGACTCAATATCCTTCTCCCAAAATACTTGATGTGCTGTGGTTATTGATTCTCTATTCTATTGATTCTATACTAGAAAATGAAAACAATCTATATGTCCTACAACCAATGAATGGAAAATGGAACTGAGATGTGGTTATGTATTCCCCTTCAGCTAAAAAGAACAGTGGAACCATGACCTTTGAAGGTAAATGAATGGAACAAGAAAATATTATACTGACATATCCCAACATTAGAAAAAGATTCTGCACTTTTCTCCATATGAACTTGAATAAGGTAGTTTCAAAAATATCATTATTTGTATTGCTCAATGATACTAATTTTTGTTTAAAATAAAAAATTGACATTCAGCAAAATATATGTGTACATGGTAGCTTTAAAAACTCATTAGTCTGTAGGATTGAATTTTAAATTATAGTATAAATCCCACTTTTATGATGTACACATTATAGAATATATTTTACAAAAAACTATTTTACAGTTGACCTATGCTAAATAAATATGCAACTTATGGTAAGTACTTTCAGAATCAGGTTCACATAAAGAAAGAAATGATAGCATAAATGTAAGTGTATAAAATATTATGAGTACAGTTAAAATAAATAACTCTCTAGTGACTGTTTAACATTTTACTACTTACTGATGTAAAGTATGGTTGTTTTAGTCTCAAAATATGTAAAAATTATTACCTACATAATGATGTGTTAGGCAATTGATTGTAATGTTTTTAATGGCCACAAAAATCTTACTGGCTGCTGTGAACTAGTATGCATTTTGCTTATCATAGAAACAACATGTTACTTAGTTACACATGGTATGTGTAATAAAATTTTACTTTCCTTTTGCATTTAAAATTTTAAAGATGGGGATTTGAGTTTTTCAAGTTTAAGAGTTCCCTATTATTAAAATTAGAACAACATACATTCTAAGGTAAAGGCCTTATGGCAGAGCAAGTCATACTCTGCAAGGATAATTTATGAATTTATCAGTCAGAGGTGTTTTTCAAATTTGCCCTATTAAAACAAGACTCCCTCACTTGTAAGACTGCAAGCTTCCCTATTAATGCAAGTAACCTGCAATGGATAAAGAATGATATTATTTATTAACTTGCTGATAAAGATTAGACTCTCCTGGGGTTTCTGGAAAGTCTGGTCTATGTGGCTTTACTCAGTGGAACAGGTTCTCTATCTAAGAGCAAGAGAGAGAAACAGGAGCAGGGGCTTTTGTCCTAATCTTAAACTGGACCTCTGTTCATGCCCTGAATACTGAAGCCCCACTACACACTCCTGCCATTTCAAGGCCAGAATCTCCTTACTTTGACTTCTATTTTTTTGTTTTTGAAATAAGGCATTTTATTAATCTCCTTATGCTTATTCTTCATGATAGTAACTAAAAAAACATGAACATGTTGATGGTAACTTGTGGCCTACATTAGAAACCATCTCTTCCATGAGACATTCCATTAAATCAGTAAGTATTTATGGCATAGGTGTTAGGTTCAGAACATTATGCTAGAATTACAATAATTCAAAAGTGTTAACAGTTTGAAGTTTATAATTCAGTTAAGGAAATGAAATAAGCCCATGAAATATAGAACAATTTTTGAAATTTTTAACCTCTGGCATTGCTACTTAACAAATGTGGCACATGAGAAATAAGAAATGATTTTATTATCCAATTTTCCTGTCTCTAGCTGAACTAGAATTCTGCCATTTCTCATACTGTATTCTGTTTCTAGTACATTCTAGTATGTTTTCTATGTTAGCTACATCTGTTTCTAAAACGGTTTAAATGTAACTTTGCGTTGTTTACTGTAATATAGTTTAAATGTAACTTTGCATTGTTTGCTGTAATATATGAGTTATTCCTTGATTTTAATTGATATGAAGAATCAGAAGTTGGTAATTCATATAAATATATTAGTAATATCTTATGGGTTATACATAAATATATAATTTGTAACTGTGTCCTTGCATATATTACGAACTAAATAACATTTCCAAGGTAGTACTTTAACTAAGTAAATGTCACAGATATTTGGCTGAAAATCTCTATTTTAGATTCAATGTCAATAATATTACAGCATTACTAAAATGAAATTAAATAAAATATGTGAAAAGTGTGTGTGTGGTTTTGGGGGGGTCAGAGAGGGAGAGGCAGAAGGAGAGACAGGGATACAGAGATAGATATAAACATACTAGGAGAAGAAATATTACAATGTTTTATGATAAAAATATATCTTAGATTCCAAGACTGGAACTTTTAATCGACTAAGTTAATATATTTGAGATCAATTAGACTTATGATTGCTCTCCTGCTGTGTGCTCAGCCAGTTTATTTAACCTGCTTTTAAGAGAACAATGTAACCACCAACCTTACTCACTTGGATTTCCCATATGATCATCATTTATAAAAATGAGGTAATATATAGCTGTAAACTTAAGTTATATACTCTTTCATTCTCCTTACCCAAAGAGAAATATAAGCATATATGCTGAAAACATTAAGTAGGGTAAAAGTGACATTATATGAATACTTAGCATAAATATTGAACATAGCACAGGAATATTGCTTGATAGCATTTGTTTGTTAACTGGATCAGCTGGGCTCAGTTGGAGTCAGCAACAGACTCATTTGTAAAACTCTGTCAAAAGTTTTAAAGTATAAAATATGTCATCCCTTCTCCATTTAATGCTTTCTGTACTGTTCAACAATGGAAAGAGAAAAACCCTTTGCTAGGGACGTGGAGAGAGACACAGACAGAAATATATACAAGATGAAATTCAGAAAGGCACAGATTCAGATTCATAAAATAGATAGAGAGGGAAAATGGAAGATGCAAGGAGACTAATAGAGATTTCAAACCTCAGATTTCTATTTGTTAAATTATTCCAAGAGAAGCTTTATCATTTCCTGTGTTTAATATACCTTCTGTATATTATTGGTACTTCTGAGTTTATCATTTGAATTCAATGCAGACAGAGAATTGCACTGTGTACTGTAGTTTCATCTGGAAGACAATCCTCATGCCATGGTCTCATGAGAGGTTGAATTATCATCAGAAGCAATTATATGTGGGTCAAACTAACATACATGTAGTAATTTTATGAATTTTGAATCTCCTTTTATTATCACACCTCTCTGGTTTATATTTGTATTACTAGCTTATTTAGTTATGAAATTCTGAAGTTTAGAACTGGTAATAAAATTAGTTTTCCATGTTAATATTCACTTAAAATATTAGCTGAACACAACTGGACCTAATTATTTAGATTCAAAGAATGTTTAAATATAATTTTCTATTAATTCTCAGAATTTAAAAATTCATGATTTTTACATGATATATATTTATTATACATTCCACACAACTTATAAATATATTTGATTTAATATTTTATATATTTATTGTTTAGGCACAAGTACATATGTGAGTATGGAAGGTAGAAGAAAACTTCAGGAGTCAGTTTTTCTCTACATTTGTTGTTCTAAGGATTAACTAAGGCCAGGTCATCAGACTTGGTAGAAAGTGCCTTATACAGGTGAGCCAGCTCTCCAGCCTTGTATTTGCTTTTTATGGGTAAAATGTTTCATGTATAAGTTATTTATTTAGTGATTCTGCAATTCATTAGAATATCAAAAATAAATCCTAGTGTATACTATATATGCCTTACTAACTTCATACTATTAAAATTAATCATGAGATTTATATTTAAAGAGCTCATGGCATTATGAAACTTAAGTTGATTAATTTTACCGAGTTGTTTAGTCAAGCACCAGTCTAGACTTTGAAGAAGTGTTTATGTGTGATTACCATTTCAATCAATAATGTTTAATAAAGCAGATTACCTTTCATAATGGGGATAAACATAATCCCATCAATTGAAGGTATTAAGAGAAAAGATTGAAGTCCCCGGATGTGAAAATAATCCTGTCTTCAGATTTCCATTGAACTCCAGCATCAACTCTTGCCAGATTGCCCCATGTACTTTGATCTTGTTGACTCCCAAAATTGCAACTATATCACTTCTCCCCCCCTCACACACACACATATACACACACACGAAGACACAGTCACTTACTCTATAAGTTCTGTTGCTCAGGAATAATGCACTATAACTAGAAAATGACACTGGAGGAAACGGCTGGAGAAATGGTGCTGCAGTTAACAGTGTTTTATGATTTATAGAGGGTTACTGGTTCCCAGCACTGACATGGTGGCTTACAACTTCCTGTAACTGCAGTTCTAGGTGATCTTACAGCCACTTCTGTCCTTTGTTTGTACTAGAATGCATGTGTGCATAACAATATACAAATACACACAAACAAATTAATATTAAAGGAAATATTACAAATACTGTTACTACTAAATAGGAATAAGACTTTTCTCTTTTTATATTAAACAAGTGATGATAATGGTGAGGGTAGCAAAATGCTTCTTCATACTGTTACTCTCATAATATTAGAACGGTCATTTATTCTTTTGAATACTCTGCCTTAGTCCTAACAAGGATTCAGAGGTTTACTGTTGCCTCCCCTCCTGGTCATAAAATGCTCTCACATATATTCTTTGCCATTATGTGCTGTCCCATCACGGCTCAAAACATTGTGTGTGATGAGTCCAAATCACTCTGTTTGGTTAAGGGACATGGACACTCAATAATTTATGATACTAAAGATGTGTCCTTTCTTTCCCAGTGTGTAGTTTTGGTTTCTTTATCAAAATCCAGGTGTAGATAAATGTGTGAATTCATGTTTGGGTCTTCAGTTAGATTCTATTAATCAGCATGCTGGGCAAACTGGATGTATGTATGTAAGAAAATTCAAGTAGATCCATACAACTGGATATCAAGTCAACAAATAATACAATTCAAAAGGGGCCACAGGTCTAAACAAAAAAATCTCATAAGAGAAAAGCAAAATGGTTGAGAAAAAACTAACAAATAGTTAACATTCTCAGAATCAGGGATGGGCAAATCAAAGCTATGTTGATCTGTCAGACTGCTAAGATCAACCAAACAAAGAGAGCTTTGCTGACAAAGATGGTCGCTCACCCACTCCTGGTGGGACTGCAAACATGGACAGCTACTAGCTAAATCAGTGTGGTAGTTCCTCATGAGGCTATGACTCCACATACTTTAAGATCCAGTTAGACCCTCCAATCTACAATGTAGCACAAAGCTTTTAGTAGCACATGCTTGTGTGTAGTAGCACAAAGCTTGTGAGTAACCAACAAATATTTGTTTTGATTTACGGCCCATACCATGACGTGTGACCCATACCTGACATTGCTTGGGTAACCATGAATCTGAGCTTAGAGATCCCAGAACCTAAAGGAAAACCAAATGCCATTGTTTTATGTAACAATAAATCGATTTCCAGTGACAATTTGCAACATACATACATACATCAATGTCTTACTCAAACATTATCAAAAAAAGCTTCTTGAAGCAGATAGGAATAAATACAGAGACCTAATCAGAAAATATGCAAAGAGTAAAAGAGCTTGAAATACTCAGATGTATTTGGGATATCTCCACTAAATCCTTCCCCTAAAGTCTCAGAGACACCTGCATAAGAGGATGGAGAAAGATGTAAGAACGAGGGTGGATGGAAAACACCACAGAAACAAGGCTTTCTAAATATAACATTAGTTCACAGAGACAGAGGCTACATACACAGTGCCAGCATGAACCGGCATCAGATGGGGTTTTAGAATGGAAAGAGAAAGTGAACACATGCCTCATATGAATCCCTGAAGCTATCTCCAATTGACAACCATTTAAAAATAAAATATTTGTTTTTTCCATGTGAGATTTACTGGGGAAACAAACTCATGTTAAGGATGAGAAGCAAGCCCAGCAATAGATTGTCAACAGAAATCAAACTCATCAGTATATTTGGAGTTCCTTATCTCATAATGATGAGTCAGGTCACACACACACACACACACACACACACACACACACACACACACACACACACATATATATCCCTACAGATCCCTTGCATATATATTATGAATTCTGCTTTTGTGTTTTATGGGATTCCTGAGTGTGTGAATGAGTATACCTCTGAATCTATACCTGTTTTATGTGCCTTTTCATGGGCTAAATTCTTTCTGTTTTGTTGTTGTTGTTGTTTTGTTCTATTCTGATTTGTCTGAGTTGTTTTATCTCATTATATTTTCTTTTATTACTATCCCTTAGGGCACCGGTTTTCAACCTTTCTAGTGCTGTGGTCTTTTAATATAGTTTCTCATGTTGTGGTAACTCCAACCAAAAAAAAATCCTACTTTGCTCCTATTTCATAATTAAAATTTTGCTCCTGTTATAAATTGTAATATCAATATCTGACATGCAGAATATCTGATATGTAGTCCTTGGAGCGTCACAACCCACAGGATGAAAATCACTCCATTAGATTCTTATTTGTTTTCTAATGAGAACAGAAATGTGGTGCCTCTAGAGGGGAGGGGAGGAAGGGAGAAACTGGTAGAAGTAGAGGGAGTGGAAATACTCAGGATATATCATATGAAAGAAGAATGTATTTTAAATAAAAGAAAATATAATGAAGACAACTATAAATTAATAAAGAAAAAAATACTTAGGAAAAATAATTTAGGTTGACATATAAATTGTATTCAGCATAATGATGTCTATGGTATTTAAATTCTTATTAAAAAGTTATTGAATTTGTTTTTACTGAATATTTATTTTTACTTCTGTAAAGTATTTTACATAGCACACACATATAGATCAAATGCACCATTACATCCAGAAGGCAAGTGATAAAGTCTATTTTACCTGGTAGGCTTCTCTCCTCATTTGCTTTTCACTCAGTACCCTGTCACTGTGCAGGCTACTCCAGTTAACTTCCACAATTCTATCTCTACAAACTCAAATATTTCACTATAATATCACAGCTCTAATTTATGAATTCTTCTGTCATTTCTTTCTTAAAAATTCTGCCCTCTTCAGTATTTATATTTTTAAGTCATATTCATTACTAGAATAAATACAACATTCTCTTAGAAAAATTGTAGAAGCCCCATCATTTGTAGGTCAAAGACCTGCTTCTTGCTGTTTCTTAGTCTGTAATGATGCTCTCCTGAGTTACTTATCCAAGACTGTCTTGACAAACCCTGCTTCTCTAAGTACCAACATTTGATCACAAGTTCTTTTAAGAAAAAGTCAAAAGCTTCTTTCTGTCTGTATCCTCTCCAAAACCTCTGATATTAAATGGCACCAAGTAAACATTCAAATGTTTGTTGAACTGAAATGTACTCTTTGGTTGCTAGGGCATCCTGTTGCATATAAATTTTGAAAGTTTCTTTTTAGCTACAACAGATTGACAGCAGTTGTTTCGTGTCAAAAGAAAAAAAATATGGTAAACGACACTATTTCTAAAATAAACAACCATTTAAGAGGCAATACCTGGGAGGAAAATATTGGCTGGCATTTCATAAACAGTGGAGATTTTATTAAAATATATGACATAACACAGACTTTTTATTTTGCCATGAAGGATTTAATACATTTGGCTGTAGCATTGAATGATGACTTGAGAAATGTGCTATAAAACTGTCATTTAATTCAAATAATCCTGAGAGAGTATTTTTAATTCTCATTCAGTGAATATTCTCCCATAACCAGTCAGTCCTCTGGATGAGAGCTTTAAGCAATATAATGTGAATTCCTTTTCTTAAAATTTGTACAATATTACCAAGATTATCAGAGAATTCTGGACTGACATGGAAAAGGTATAGTTGAAAAATAATCTTAAAGAAAGAAATATTTCTGTGGACTTGACATATTGTTTCAGTGGTTCTTCTGGTTTGGTTGATAAAAACTAAAGGCCTTATACTATACTACTCAAATTCCCTCAGCCAATTCTATATAACAAGTTTTTCTCCCCATGACAGTCCATGTCATTTCTGAGTATCTAGAATGTGACATATATTTATAATAAAAAAGTAACAATTACCTCTCATTATCACCCAACTACTTTTTAGTTATGATAATGGTTTATTGATTCATGTCTTTTTGGCAGTGTAAATACAAGTACAATTATGAAAAAGAGAAAGGTAAGTGTTGGTTTTCCAAGTCTTGAGGGTGTGTTGAAGATCCCATGTAAGTGGCTAAGATGCTGTCTATTCCAGAATATAAGATAATGTATGAGAATACAAAGGCCAACTACTACACTTCTGTCAACATGCTCAGTCACAACTGTCAAGGATATCCTATCAAACTTTATCACCTACCTATAAGTACCTATTTTATAAGTACACCATATTTTCTGGATAGAATGAACATGAAATTGCTCAGCAATATGAATCACAACCAGAGTAGTATAAGAGTTTTCTAGCTGTGGCATGGCTGGGTCTCAAGGACTGGAAGGGAGCTCATACTCCTATATATCATAGTTATTGTGTGTAAATTAGTATGATAATGTAAGATTGATTTGTCTCTTCTGTTTATAGAACATATATAAACAAGAGCACAGTGAGTGGTACAAAGGACTTGGCTGGATCCTGGATCCTCAATCATTCCCTAAAAGTGGAGAAAGCAAAGAAAGTAGGTGAATGCACCAAAAGTCAGAAGTACCTCCAGAACCATGGCAGCATCTAGATTAATAATCTGATTCTATGGATGGAATGCTTGCCAAGCAGAATGTACCTACTATAGGTAAGGTGGAGAGAAAAGTACGCTTCCATGTTGCTCTCAAGTGAGAAGAGGTTAACAGCTACTGGTCTTTGTTTTATACATTGAATTCAAGCCTAAATCTTCTATAGAGGGTTAAATAATTTCAGAGCAAGGCTAAGTACCATGTTTCAATGTCCATCTCTCACACAGTTTTCCCTTGACTTAACAATTAGGTTAGAAATGGCCCTTTAAAAATTAATTATTTGAGAGTGTTATACATGTTTTTTTAAACCAGATTCATTCTCTTCTCCAAAATGTTTACAGATTCACTCCCACCCCCTTATAAATCTTATTTTGGGTCCTATTTTTAAAAAATATTTCAAGACTAATTTTTATTATTCAAATATTGTTTGAGTTGTGGTCTGATATGTAGTCTAACATGATAAACTTTCTCTTAGAGAAAACTAACTCTTTCTCTCCTAGTAGTTAACAATTGCCAATACCAATAGCTGCATAGATAGGAGTCAGTTGTGTGCCTCACTCTCCTTGCCTGGATTGAGTTTATATAAGATTTGTACATTTTGTTCCAGCTTCTCTTAGTTTATATGTGAAGCTACTCTGATGTGTCAAAAAATAATGTTACCTTGTTATTACCTACCACCATAGCTCCACCTCATCTTCCCCTATGAGGAGGGTGTAGAGTATATGTTTCTGTTCTACAGCCTCTTATTCTTTAGATCTAGGTCAGTAGGGAGCTAGCATATTAATTAATGCCTACTATAAACTCAAGCTCTTCAGATGAGAGTTGAGAGATGTACTGATCTCATTGGGAGTTCACTTAATACTGTGCCCATTTAGCATAATAATAGTAGTAGGATCTTCAGTGGGACATATGAACTCTCTAATGATAGGTGCTTAAACTGATTCTGGTTCCATGTTTGAGTTTCATTTGGTGAAACCAGTCTTAAATCCAAGAAGAAAGTGCTTGGCTACTTCCAAGATGTTTGTGCCACTATAGTGCCCTGGACATGTCTTTGCAGGTCAGTCATGATTGTAGGTGAAAAAAATTGGAGAGCATAAGACTGGTGATTACTTTTCTCCTCTAGTTGCATGCATAGCATCTTTCAGCACTATGAAAGCTAAGCTATTGATGATGAAGGTGCATACCAGAATATGTGTTATCTTCAGCAACAAGGTCTTACAAACAAAAGAGATTTATACAACTATTATTTACCTCAAACTTCACTGTCTGAGAGAACCATTGCTTAGAAAAAAGAATCCACTAGGACAAGTTCTTTCTGAAGCACATAATCCTTCCTATTCTTTGACTAGCCAGCCTTTCCTTTTGAAGAAATATTCTTTGTGTAATTTCATAACAAGCATAAAGTACTTTAATCATATCCACACTATTATATTACACTATTTCTACTCACACTGAATACCATACTTATTCTCCCCAAATTCCTTTCCTAGTTTTAAGACTACTGTAATTTACTAAATTTAATTAAGCTTCCTTTTATATGCATAGGTCGGGGGTTTATTACTTGGAGGCCAGGCAACCTAATAGTCAATAGAACACAGAAGAAAATGACTCCTCTTCCCTCAGCCACAATTTACTGCTGGTAATTTTTTAAGGAAGGGTGAGGTCTGGTAAGCTCCTCCCCCATTGTGATAGAGTATTGACTGTCTAAAGCATGTTCAGGTCTTATGGGGGTAACCACAGTTGGTGTCATCCTATCACCCAACTTTTTCAGTTTTAACTATTAAAAGCATTAATGTTATATAGACACTAGCTTGATTTCTAGTTGCCAATGAATCATCTTCCTTTAAGAAATTAGTTGATTTTTCCTAAGACATATTTTTTTATCTCAAAAATGTTAACAATATACACTTCTCTCACTTATATATAATATTGAAATGAAACTTTTATGAATTTCCTTACTACCCAGATAAAATTTTCTGATCATTTAGCTTATTCTACATAACATATATTATGTTTTCTAAACAGTCCTTGCTGTTAAGTATTTTGAATTGCTGCTATTTTTGGCTGCAGAGAGAAACCAAAAACTACTAAAAATTCATTAGAAAGACTCTAAATATGCATTTAAATAACCCAAACAGATTATAACTAAGATAGCATTATCTAACATGCACTCGCACTGAGATTTTACTAGGGTTCTGTTCTAAGTATTCTACATGCTATCTCACCACAGCATACATAAGCAATTCTATTCTATAGGAAAGGTAAGTGGACTCAGAAATTTGTAAAGATCAGTCTTTTTATCCAAAGTAACAAAGGCAAATGGCCAATCAGAGCAGTTTGGTCTGAAAAACCTTGTATGTGCTTTTATTATATGGTCTCAGAATGGTAGTGGTGGGATTTATGGAAGAAAATCCTAGAAAATTGAGGCTTCAAATACAAATGTTAGGGGACTAAAATTGGCCAGCATTACTTGTGAAATGAGCAGAGTAAAAAATAAAGCAGGATCTTTCTTTCAATATCCTCTGCACTGCTATGCAAAGTATTGTGGTATTATGCTTTGCAATATTAATAGTCACGGAGAAGCATTTTGCCTAACTTAGATAACTCTAGGGAAGCAACTTCAAATAATTCTTATTTTATGTGTTTTGGTCCCTTGACCCAGTCCCTTTGAAGAAGAAAATGACAAGCAGTGGTTGACAAATTCAGCAGTGTAAAAACTGGAGAGAAAATAAGCAATCTGAACACCAGAATGTCTCATCTGATCTTACTTAGAAGGAAATCTAGACTTATATCTCTATATAGTAAAATATGAGTATGGCCAATATGCTCATATATGGAAACAACAGAACTCAGGGAAATTGTTTTGTACAGTAAAACATATAGCTATTTTTGTAGACTTATTTATTGAGTTCTATTACTACTAGTGAGGAAAATGCTTATTCACTGGGTTTGCTCTTGATAAATATAATAACCACATATATATTTTCCAAAAGTTCAATGTTATAAACTGGGATTTAACAAGTAGGAGAGTGTTCCATTATAGTATCACATATATTAAATATTTTCTCTATTTAAATGATTCTTTTAAAGAATTTCTATAAGGATAGGGCAGTAAAGATGAAGATTAAATTTATTAACTGGCAAATACAACTTTATAAGCAAATATTTTGTTCTCATCCTATCCTTGAAATCTAAATTTATATGAAGAAAAATATATTTTGAGAACTAGTGTAACTTGTGGGTATTGAATTTCTATCTTGTTTTATAGATTTGAATAGGGAGATAAATGAGCACAAAGCAGAGTTACAAATGACATTGCATAGACAAACACATCTTGTCAGAGTTATCCTAGTAGAAGCATTAGCAACTCTATAGATGTTCAGAAATCAAATTCCAGCTTATGCTTTAATAACCAGCATGACGTGTTACAACAGTCTATTTAAATTAGAATTAGATCTTTATGCACCAGTAATTTATAAAGGTCTGATTCCTAAATGACAAAATCTTAGAAAGATAGTTATTCAAATCACTAGATATTGGTAGAGAAATATACACTTGACCTACAGTCATTCAGTTGTAATCTATACCACAAAAATGTAATACAATAGAAGAAAAGATTACAAGGGGCGATGGAAAATGGGTATCAGATATTTAAGAGATATTGTAAAATATATTAATTGTATTTTTCTTTTAGTGAAAGGACTTTTTCTCATGAGCAAAATAACAAATGACTAAGAGCCTGGGCCTATTTGCATAAATATCTTTACCAAATTTTTATATTTTTTCAGACAAGAAACAATGTAATTTAATATTAAGATATTTTTTGAGCTGGCATATTGCAACCTGATAAAGAACTAAGATATTCCATTTTGGAGAAGGAAAGTTCTGATACATCAACTGAATTATGGTTGGCCATTAAATTATTCCTGTTATGGGATACACATGGCATCTTGAAATCTAATGTAGAACAATAGAACGAATCATTGTTCTTCTTTGTTTAGATAGTGGGAGAAATGCCTAGTTTATTTCCAAATCTGTTCCTCCCATTCTTGTGCTCAATACTGGTACTACATTTACACTATCTTTACAGACATGGATTTATGTCACTTGACACAAAGAACAGGCTATAGAAAGAAATGCATATTTCTTTTAGGGTCGGCTCATAATAGATTCTCATGTGTAATACTCATTCCATATCTGCCTATTAAATGCCTAAGATATTTTGGATACAAAAATATGGAAGAAGTTTGAGTTTTCAGATGATTGCATAGGTGGCAGGTATTTTGTGGCTGTAACAGAATTGAAAAAGTAAAGTTCTATTATAGAAATCCAGCAAGATTATTTAAATTAACACTATTGCAAATGGAAAAGTCTCTAGGGAGGGAGTGAATCAAGACATACATAATTGCAGAACATAAATATATTTACTTCTAATGATCATAGTAAAAACAGACAAAACGAAGTGATAAAGTACTCAAAAGAACAGGTTGTCAAACCATAGAGATTTGCAAATTCTAAGCTGTGTTCTTTGTTTTTAAAGCTAGATCAATCTGAATAACTTGGAATCCAGTTACTTATATACCAAAAACATACTATGAAATTGTATAAGGTGACTTTGAAAAGATTTGATATGTACATATACTTAATCTGATAATTATGATACCGAATAAATTACAGCTATTAAAGGGACACTACAGACAGGCATTAAAGATGGCTCAGGAAAGAAGTGTTGGCTTGGCTCACTAAGACTCTGAGAGAAAGAGACAGGCATCTCCATGAACACCAGCTCAGATTGATGAGGATTAAGGAGACAATAATCCTTCACACCGTATTCACCATATTCACCAAGCAATGCCTTCAGACTATGTAAGCATTAACTTCACAAAAATCATAAATTTTCAATTTTTTAGGATTGTATTCGGTTGTTGGAAAATTTTATGTACTTAAAATGAAATAACTTATGAAATAGTTATCATATAGAAATATTTCATATTTTCCATAAGATAGTTATCATATACAAGTATTTTATATTTTCTATGATTTGAGCTGTTACTAAGTGTTTCATGCATCTGGCCTTATCTTTTTCTGATCCTATAAGAGACTTACTTCGATCAGTAATGATTGTTCTAGCTTCTTGATTGCTGGTTTTGTTTTTCAAATTCTGGGCAGCAGTAATGAGTTCTTCCAACTGGGGGCGTCTCTGTTCCAAATCTTGAAGTGTTGCCTGAAAGAAGAAAATATCTCTTGCATTGGGAGTTCTCCAGCACTGTATATTCCTTTTATACAGCATAAAGGGAAAGTACTATTTTCAAATCAGCCAAAACACTTCTAGAAATAAAAAGATGTAACAGGATACGAATCTCTAGTTCCTAAAGCTTTATAGAAAATAACTGAATGTGAAATGTGTTTCATTCTTAGATACAAGATGATTTCAAATAAAAATCTTATTAGAGACTTGCCGTTCTACCTAAGATGGGGTAATTTCAGAGTGTCTGGTTTGTGTAAATAAAATTCTAAAAAATTTAATTTGATTTATGACTGTATTTTAAAAGGGTTAGTTATATTTATAATCTCATCAACCTGAAAAATTACAATTATATATATTTTAAAAACAGAAAAATCAAATTAACCATTTAAAATATACCATTTCATTACTTTCTAACTGAGGTTTATTACATATAAAATACAAAAGTGATATTGATGGACTGAAACAAGTTTCCTTAAAGATGCCTATCCACAAAAATCAGCAAACTTTTTTGATCCATTTCAAACTTAATGAATTAATAAAAAGCTGCTAATACTAAGTTTTAATAAATTCTCTATGTCTCCATATGATTATAAATGTTTGGATAACATCACTCAATTTCTAGCCCCCAAGTCTTTCTTTATATAAATTGTGGTGTGTGCACATGTGTGTGCAGATGCAGCCACCTATCTATGTGCAAATATAAGTCATAGTGTCAGGTGTGCTCCTATATCATTCTCTGACTTAGTGCTTTGAGACACAGATTTTCTGAGAATGTATAGCTCATGACTTTCAGATGTGCTGGCAACCAGCAATCCTCAATGATTGTCTTTAGCCACTGGAAGCTGGAATCCTGGAAGCTGGAATGCAACCTCTAATGTTCATGGCTGTGCAGCACTCTTAACCACTGAGCCATCTCTCAAACTCTCAAATAAATAATTTTATTTTAATAGTGACTTTTGTAAACAATGCAGAGCAATAAATTCAACATTCAAAACATTTTAAGTATGTCTATCAGTAATTACTTTCTTTTGCCTTAAAATAGCAATCTTCTCTAATATCAACCCAAATCTTAGAAATATAAACAAAATATGTGAAAAAAGTCAATTTACCTCGTTCTGGTTCTAAAACTTAATACATTTATCTTTAATTTTTACTTTAATTTGGACAAAGAATCAGTAATTTCTATTTATTAATAGACACTGTCAGATGTTATATTTTCATTTCTTATTTTGTTTCTTTTTTTACCCTAGGTCCTTAGACTATTTATTCTTGGGTTCTTGGTCACTCTAGCAGTGTCAGGTGTGAGTTCCATGTAATGAAGTGGGCCTTAAGTCAAATGAGACATTGGTTGGTTGCTCCCACAAGTTTTGTGCCACCATTGCACTAGTATATACTGCAGGCAGGATCAGAGTTAGTGACTGTTTGGGTGTTTTATGTTCAGGGTACCTTTCTGTATCAAAGACTCTGGAACATTCAGGATTCTTTTAGGTATCTCACCATTTTATGTGTATGTTGTGTGTATGTTTTAAACTATAAGACTATATATAATAGGAATAATTATAAAGTAATGTCTGGGGGAGGAAAAGGCAAACCATAAGCAAGGTCAAATTATAACTAAAAACCAACAAATATAAGGTATATCTTATATGTCTGGAGTATTGGTAAGTGGTGAGACATAGAAATTATTTTAAAGCTGTCTATTTTGAATAATAAAAATTTAACATTTGAAATTTTTTTTTGCTAAGGGATGAGCTGGTAGTAACTTTATTTAGTCTTTAACCTTATTAGACTTGAGAAGGAAAATATATTATTTAAAGGTTGGAAGCATAAGAGAGTAGCTCTTAAAATTTAGGAGAGGACAGCAACTATCAGTTACTTGGACAATCACTTACAGCTTTTTTGTGTGTAGTTGGAGTATTTATTAATTGGCTATAGGCCTACAATATCTGACAGATTTTTTTAGAAGTAGGACATTTTTGAAGAAACTGTCTCATTTTGTTTAGGCAGGTTTTATTTTTTTTTATTTTGTTTGTTTGTGTTGGACAGTGTGTGTACTGAAAGTAGTTGAGATAAAAGCAGTTTTTTTTTCCCCAGCAGGTCATTGTTGGTCAAGGAAGACAAATTTTTAGTGAAGTGTCTTTAATATTCAACATTATTTTGGGAAAGGAACAGTGATGCTAAGAGTCATCATGTCTTTCATGGCTGAAATTTTGAATAATAAAATGTTAAATGCTTTATTTTTTAGGTCTATGGAATGGTTGAAGACTCTTGTCTATTTGATATATTTTAGCATATATTTTGTAAACTTAAACATGACTATTATATAGAAAAATTAAGTAATAATGTAAGACCCCCCCTCCCTTTTCCTCCCTTTGCTTGCAGCCCCCTTGTTTTATCAATTCCCTCCTGCCCAAGAAGTAATGAAACTTGTCTAAGACATGTCAGCACCAGGTGCCTTGGCCCAGGGACGGGGGAGCTGCAGTCAGAAGCCTGCCGGACACTCCCCAACCAAGGACAAGCTGACTCCCCTGGGACATGCATTCTGATACTGGAGACACCAGCATCTCTGCAAAACTTAATAATAAAAGCTTTCACAGTGTCAGCAGGGCAGAGGGGGAAGTAAGATAAGAGTTACATGGGGGAAGTTCCAGAGAAAGATAAAAGACAGAGTTCCCAGAAAGATAAACAGCAGGCCAGGTGGTGGCCTGGCCCTCACCCCCTCAACAGAATAGCTTCATTCAAACCAGCCAATAGAAACCTTGTAACTATGCTTCTGCTTCTGTATGCACGCTTTTGCCTCCCCTAACCCTATAAAAAGGCCCTGAACAAAGGGCTAGGCGCGCAAGTCTTCTCGAGGGACTGAGAGACTTGTTTTGCCCACAGGTACCTGTGTTATTCAATAAATAAACCTCGTGCTGTTTGCATCTGATCTGTGACTTGGTCCTTCTTGGGTCCCAGGGGGTCTCTTCCTGAGGAAAGGTCCATTTCGGGGGTCCCTCACCCCCGGGGGTCTTTCAATAATGACTTGTAGTTTTCATCACCTTAAAGACTGAAGCTTTATATTGTAAAATTAGGCAATCTATAAATGGGTGTATAGTTTTTGAATGATGACTTTTAGCATGACTATCATATAAACACTACCCTGAGGTATATGTATCATGCAAAACGATAACAGTATCCTAAACATATATAATATACAAAATATCTAAACATAGGTATATAAGACAGCTTATATATATTATGACTAATATAATTATATATTGTAATTAGTATAATTAAACAGAGTTATAAATTCATAATGGAAATGAAAATGATATGTATAATGTGTATCAATGTGTGAAATATTTTAGACAAAGGTAGAAGCATATGCAAAATATGGTAATTACAGATTTAATTTTGTAATAATATATAAACTACCTTCAACATATAAAACAATTTTAGATTTAAATTTATATTAATATATAAATTATCTTATTTAAACCTATAAAATTATTTTATATTTGTATTAATATATAAGCATCTATATTAGTGTAAATTGTCTTTGGCTTATATTTGGCTAATAATTATTTATAGGAAGATATAACAATGTACTGTGAAGATAGAAAAACCCTGTTTGATTCTTCTCCCCCACCCCAGAACCCCTTCCTGAGGTCCCTGAAACTAGCCAAAGTTGACAGTTTCGGTTCCATTGTTAAGTGGCAGCTTGCTCAGAACTCAGGTTTTCGGAAAAGCTTTGTTCACAGGATTTATGGCTGCTTTCTCAACTGCACACTTGGGATACACCTGGTCAGCTTGACCTTCTGGACACTAATCACTCTGAGCTCTGAGCAGGACCACCCAAGATAAGTTTGTACTTCCTGAATTGTTTGGCCACCTGACTCCCTGTTTCTCCCATTGTGACCATTGCTCCAGGAAATGAATATCCTCAGGTGGTCCCCAGCTTGCCCAAGACTCTATTGTTTCACAGGAAATATGCCTGCCTGCCTGTAGCATTCCTAAACTCTGTCCTAAGCTGACCTTTGGCCCCACCCTGTTGTAACTTTCCTAGCTCTCCGAGTCCAGACATATCCCCTCCCCTACCCTGAGTGCGGTATAAGAATTCTACTCTGAAAGCATTTGGAGCTCTTGGCTTCCACAGTGCCTTGAGTCTGCACATGTGTGTACCAGTATATCATTCATTAAATTCTCTTTTTCCTTAAAGTTAACAGTGATCATTAGCCGTGGTCTTAGGATATCTAGGGGCATTAAATTTAGGGGCGCCCACCCGTTACAATATTTATGTTTATTTTATCTACTCCCCCCCATGTTTGGGTACTAGCTATCATGGAAAATTTATTCATAATATATTATATAAAGGATTTATATTGAAGGCTATATGAACACTTATGATATAACTTTAATTTTAAGACAATTTTTGGAGATAGGAGTTGTTTTATGTTGGGCTGTTGATTTTTGAGAACACAGGTACAAAACAGGAAGGAGCATTTAGGCTCCCAGTACTTCAGAGATGCCTCCAAGCATTGCTAGCTAACACTTCAATCCCACTGTGTGTATGTGTGTGTGTGTTTCCATATGAACCTGAAATTATCCTTTAAGGGTCTGTGAGGAACTGGAGATCTGTTGGAATTTGGTGGGGATTGCCTGGAATCTGTAGATTCTTTTGGTAAGATTGTCCTTTTTATTATGTCAATCCTACCTATCCAAGAGCATAAAAGATCTTTCCATCTTCTGATATCTTCATTGTATTTCTTCAAAGACTTGAAATTCTTGCCATACAGATCTTTTAATTGCTTGGTTAAAGTTATTTGATTCTATTATTAAAGGTGTTACTTCCCTAATTTCTTTCTAGGTCCTTTTGTCATTTGTATATAGGAGAGCTGTTTCTTGTCAGTTAATTTTGTATTCAGCAATTTTGCTAAATGTGCTTAGCAACTGTAGGAAATTCTTGATGAAATTTTTAGGGTCACTTATTTATACTCTCATATAATCTTAAAATAAAACTATTTTTATTTATTTTTCCAATAAAAGTGATGATCTGCTGTTAGCTTACCAGTTTCCCTGATGAAAGTGGCCTATGGGCTCTCAGAAAGAATCTGTTGGAGTTAGAGGCTGGGATAAAGCAATGAATGAAGGAAGGGAGATTAGAAGGGAAAGATTTGTATGATGCACTGTAGAGAAGGTAGAGGGAGAAGGGAGGCGGCAGAAGATGATGTGCTGCAGAAGAGCTGCATATGAGACTGGGGGAGTTGGATTTGGAGAAGCAGAGAGAGAAGGTGAAAATCTATGGTTAGCCTAACTGCTCCCCTCGTTAGAATGCATCTCTTATTTCTTTTCTCTTAATAACTAAATTAGAAACTTTCAGACTTTATATGTGATGTTAATAAAAGTGAAGAGGTGAAATTTGGTAGCTAGTAATATTTCTGAACCTTACTTTTCTTTTATGTCTTTTGATACCAGATAATTTTCTATGGATTTGGTTTATAACAGGACAAATCTGAATCATTTCTTTAGCATTTGTTTTTTGAGCGGGTAAGGAGATCATCTCAATTATTTCTTATAATACTGAAATAGTATGAGAAACTTAGTCAAACACTGTACATTTATTTAGAGCATTTTCTTTGTATTTTGAAAAAAATTGGAGGGGTTAGTTTTTAACAAATTTTCTACATTTGTAGGTTGTGATTGCTCAGAAGAAAAATCCAATTTTCAGGTTTCTAACTTTTATGGTTTCTTTATATAAAAGTGTGTTTGAAATATGGAACAAATTGCCAAAGACAGCTATTGAAGTAAGTAGAATAAGTAAGTTGGACCATGCTGAACAAAATTAAAATAGGAGCAAATGCATATAGGTTGTATAAAATAAGACATAGTCCTGGATCAGAATGCTAAAAGTCGATCACCTGTAACCCAGCAAGTTGAAAAGATTCTTTAGTAAGATCTTTCCTCAACTACATGCATTTTAAATGGCATTACAGATAATACCAAATACTCACCTCAAATTTGATATAGAAACAAATACATGTAGTTAAGAGGATATAAACTCATCCATTCTTTAACTTCTTCATTTATGTTCATACACGTTTTTTTTTGTTTGTTTGTTTGTTTGTTTTTTTGTTTTTTTTTTTCCAATTCTAGATTTACGTGCTATGGATGTGACAGTGATCAAATGTATTTTTTATGGTTGCATAACTAGTGAAAGTTATTTTTAATAATTAAAAAGTTTTCAATAAGAAGTAACTATCTGAGGATCCTTTTACATTTTATATTAGTTCACTTTCAAATCTTAATAGAATTCTTTGCTTTTGACTTGAAGGTATTTTACTTGATGTTTGCTCTACTTTTGTTTACTTCTAGACTTTTCAAGTTTCTTTGAGAAATGTGTTGTAAAAGTAACTCCATCACCTTTCACTAGAATTTTCCAAGACTCTAAATTAAACCTGACCACAGGAGCAGCTTTTACTGCTGAAATTAGCAAGAATGTCAATTTGGCTTAAAACAAGCCATTTTCCCCTCTAATGAACAAAATTCATCTCAGGCTCTTGTGAAACCTGTTCTCTAGTTGGGTGATTCTCTAATTCTGCTGACAGACACATGCTTTGTAAGCACCAAGAAGATTATTAATCATGTCCTTTAGAGAAGCCTCTTAAAAACAGAAAGACCTTTACAACTGTAATATAGCTATGCACTCCCCAGAAAAAATCACAAATCTTTATTACACTCATTGGCCAAGACATAGAAACATCCATTTAAAAAACAATCAGTATAATAATGTATTTTATGTGGAATCCACCAGACACTAATATTCTCCCTTTAAAGTATTTTTTTCTATATCGTAGAATAAGAGTATTCTTTGATTTTCTTTATAGAAAAGAAGTATTTAAATAATGAGTGTATTCAAGTATTTTTCATTAAAATATTCTAAAAGTAACAAGCAAAGGAAATTTTTTGAGGAACAGAACACTATAGTGTAATGTAAATAATGGTTTATTTAATTCATTTTCCCCTTATGTATATGTTACTTATTTGCTTTTATAATTTACTTGACTCAGCAACTTAACTGACTTTCACAACTTGTCAAATGCAAGAAGTTTTATTTTTCTTTTGTAGGGCTACCTTAGGATGAAGAAAACACTTGATTAAATCATTATTCGAAGTACTTAACTCCTAATTATCTATCTTCTAAATTCCATTCTGTGACCACATCTGCTGTTCTTACCAGGTGCCTCCTTCTCAGATACATTGTGACTTTAATCTATATCCTCAGATGAACTCAGGATACCTCTATCTCATTATAGCTTTAGTCATGCTAAACAAGTAGAATGATAATGCTCTTACTTATTTCTCTGCTAATATGAGCCAAAATATTTATTGCATATTTACATGAACAAAACTAAATCCATTACATGCTTAACAGCATTTAAGCATTATAATTTATTGTGTCTACATGGATTCTATCGTTCTACAAGAAACAAAACACAGGAAAAGGAAGGAACTGATGCTATTTCTAAGACTTAAGGCAGCTAGCAGACTTTACTACAAACTGCTTACCCCTTGGAGATGAAAATTCATCATGGATTCCACCAGCTGAGCAAAGGTGGAGGGAAAAAATAACTTCAAATACAAAGTGAATCAGAAGTTTTTAATCCTATTAAATCCCCCCAGGGCTGAGGGAACTGGTTATAAATAGCAATCCTATAAAAAAGGTAGTTAAACACCGAAACCATCTATACTAAAAGTAGGTCATTTTAGGTTCTTAAAAAAATCTATTATCACAGTCTATTAAAAAGGAATTATACCTGAATAATATTAAAAATAAAAAAATCTAGACTGAGTTCAATATTTATTTATGTTTCTAAGGAAAAGTCTTAACCAAGGTTTTCTTTTTCTATTAAAACACATTCTTCCTACAGTTTCAATTACAACAAATGATCATGATGATTTTCAATTGGTGCCATTTTCAGAAGAATAAAACATGAATTAAGCTTAACTATAATGATAAAGATCCTTATGCCTATTAGATTCATAAAGACTGGAGCAGTAGAATGGATTATGGCATCTTATTATATATTGAAGGTGATAAACATTTGGGTAGGGCAGTTACTACTCTGTAGCCTTTTTGTAACTGAAAAAAAAAACTTTACCTTTATCTCATTGAGTACTTTCTCTTTCGCTCCTCACCTTCCTTATTGTCAGCTGCTTCTCCAAATAACTAGCTAAATTCAAATTTGCCTTGGTTGTCCTTCACCTCATTTCTCACACTTTAAACAAACTTGAATATTGTCCTAAGTGGCATAACTTCCTTATTTATTCTCCAAATGATCAGCATGACTACTGTTAACTTCTTCTTCATAATCACTTCCTAACTCTGGTTTCCTGATGTCCATTATTCATCAAATAAGTGATTTATTAATAATTATTTTCATGTGATTTTAAACTTTCAGAAATATATACAAGAAATCTCAAAGAACTCCCCTGTTACCTTTACCCAGATTTAGAGTTAACATATTTTACATCAGTGTGTGTGTGTGTGTGTGTGTGTGTGTGTGTGTGTGTGTGTGTGTAAAATATGTGCACAAAATATTTCATTTTTTTTCCTGAACACCTTGAAAAACATTGAAAATATCATGTCTTTTAAGCAGGATATGGCGGCATATGTCTGTAACTCCAGCATTTGGGATACTGACTCGGGAGGACTGTTATGAGTTTCAGGCAACCATGGGACACATATTGAATGTCATGCCACTCAGAGCCAGCCTCCCCCTACCATTTTTTCTTTACTTTTCTACTTTCTGCTATTACCCCAGATAATATAGTTAGACAGAGTTAGACTTAAAGATTCGGAGTTAGAATTTACAAGTAAAATAGATTATGTGGTGTTTGTCTTTCTGGGTCACTTCACTTGGTATGCTGTTTTCTAGTTTCATCAGTTCACAGGTAAATTTTCTGACTTCATTTCTTTTTATTTTAAAGTTATCTGTTAATCTTTTAAAGGACATGTGGGTTGTTTACATATCCTAGCTATTGTGAATAGGGTATAATGAACATGGTTGAGCAAGAATTTGTTAAGTATGATGATGAATCCTTTAGGTATATGCCAAGGAGTTGTATTGTCACTGCTCTGGATTGTTTCCAAGAATTTGAAGGTAAATTCTATTGCTGAAGACACAACATACTTAAAACACAAAATTTTGAGGAATCAACTTAGAGCTGACCTGTAAGTCTCCTTCCTAAAGATTCTCTCATGGAAATGCTACGAAAGCTTCTAAAGATGAAAGGCAATCAATAATTCTAACTGGATATGCTGTCAATGAACTACAAAAATGACCAATATAGCAAGATAACCATAATGGTGCAATTTTTACACCTATATGTTTAAGGAAACCAACTTGCCTAATTGGACTTAAGTGACTGCTCAACAATAGATAAATGAGGTTTGATATTCTAAATTTAGCCAATTTTCCCAAGCTGATTGTCACAGATCTTACAGAAACTACTACTGATGTTTTCCAAAACCAGTATAATTTCTAACTGCATTTGAAATAATTATCTTCAGATATCTCATCAAAGAAACTTCTTTTGAAGAAGACAGAGAAAATTACAGAAATCAACCAAAATGAAGAGAACAATTAAATATAGGGTATGTACATCTTTATTGCAACCCCTACGCCTGAGGCACAAGGAACAATGCAGAACAATAAGACCTTCAGTGACACTATTAGTTGATGTGACAAAGTAGATGGAGAGAATTGCACATGTTCTTACAATTAGATGAAGAGCCATAAGACAACATATATGTGTAGAATACTATGTAATATGTATTGTATATGTAGAGTACTATGCATTATATATCGTATATATGTGTATATATACATTATATAATTAGAGACGATTTCAAACAAGTTAAGGCAATGTAATTGATAATTTAATTTAATTTAACTCTGACTGATAATTTCCCTCAGTAGACTGAGGCTTCAAACGGGGTTAGCTTTTATGAATTTGTAATACATGGGGAGTTTCCCTACCTTCATTTATGACTCATTTAAATCTCTTTATTAACAAAGGATCTCCATGCACACTATATTCTTGAACCTGTCCTTAAAACCCTTAAGTTGGTAAAAAAAAAAAAAAAAACATGAAAGTTGTAAGTCATGTTTGAAGCAATGGCTAATTGTTAATTATCTAAAAATTAATTTTATTTTATTCTTCATTCTTTAAAATTAAAAAGATGTCATGTAAATGTATATTGTTTAGTTCTTGGAGATTTGTTTCAATTTTTCAGATGAATCACAAGCTTTTAAAAGTGTTTGCTTAGGGTGAGGGAAAAATTTCTTTTGGCTTCAAGAAAATACTGTATTCTGAATTAGGTTTTTGTTTGCTTTTTTGCAGTAAATGAGATTCCATTCAAACTGAGATGGAAAAACTTGCCTCCCCAGAGCTTCAAAAACTAAGGAGAAAGGAACAATAAGTAAAAACTGAAACAATCTACAGGGAGGTGAGTTAGTGCTTAGAGCAAATGGCCCCAAATATCTCTTGACTGATTCTCATTTCTTGTACTGATCTGTTGAAAGCTCCCACCAAGAGAATGCTAGAAATGGATGAGTCCATTATTAAGTTCCACACTGCACAGTTGACTCAGTTGCTAAGAGCAGAAAGGAAGTTAGAGACTGGAATGTAGCAAGCAAAATCCAGTAAAAAAATACTAAAATGAATGTAAAGATATTAACAGTTCTTAAAGCAAATGAAGTAAGGAAGCAACAACATTTGAAGTATATGAGAGGAGACTTTATATAAGGACTGTCACTATACCTAAACCTTGGAAGATGTAGATAAGTCACAGGAGGAAAAGGCATGAACAAGCGGCAGAAATGAATGTTTTAAATGAGCTTTATGAAGCCTAAGATTATTCAAAAATAATTTTCCATAAGCTAATATAAAAGGAGATCTAGTTCATTTTAATTTGTAATTGTTACAATAATCATTCTATGAGGTGGCTTTGGAAAAAGTAGCTTAAATAGATTGTCGTATGGACTATTAAGTAGTAATAAATTCTGGACAAACTGATGAAATTGTAGAATAAATCCTTAATATTTCAATGTAAAAATATCATTTGGACAGCACTAAAAGAAAAATATTACAGCTATTTAAGACACTACTATTAACTACTAATTTATTTTAATTTGTAGTAGGATAGTCTGCGGAATGCATTTCTCTGTTCCTCTGAAGCAATGATTTTGTTTTTATTGAGAATTTTAGCTTCTTAAAAATTGTTAGCGTATCAAATTTAGTGCCTTCCTTGAATAGCATAATACCAAATCAATCTACCAGTACCATGTCCTTTTGAAAGAAAAATTATTTTCCCTTTCAAAAAATTAAGATCGTCCATTTAAAATTATTGTACAATATGAAACTCAGAGGGTTGACTTACTTGTCATTTCATAAATGACATGCAGAAAAGTAAAATCCTCAGTTATAAGAGCCAGGAAGTAATGAGTTCTAAGTGGGGGATCATAAAGTATAATTCCATTGTAAAGAAGAAAGAATTTTAGACTACAATTTGTTGATAGTAATTTGCAAATACATTTCTGAATGGATACAAAGAAAGCTTATATTCAATATTAGGTCTGTTAGTTATTCTACATTGTTTACATTTCTTGAAATCTCATTGTTCTGTAAATTTGGCATATTAATAAAGGATAACTGGGATCTTCTAAAGACAGTTTTGTCATGTGAATTTCATTTGTCAGCTTCTAATGTATTTTCTCATTATGGATAATTCAGAATAAAGAAAAAGACAAAGTAACTTATGAACATACACATTGTGGAATTATGTAGTTCATTTTTTAGTATTAACATCTATTTCATCTTGAGTAGCACCATTTTGGAATTCTTTTATGTTCAACTCAGCAAGATAAATTCTTTTATCTATTAAGAGCACCCTCTAAAGCAAATTAAGTCATAATAATGCCACATTAACAAAATAGAGAATAAATCACAAACTATGAGCATCAAAATGGAATTATCTGAAGCATTACTTATATGTTCAGTGGTGCAGACTATCCCTTAGTTTGCCTACAAAAGATGTTGCATAAAGATCACTAACACACCAAATAAACAGGGCTAAATTTTATAGTAATTATGTCCTTATTAATCATATGGAAAGAAAGAATTATTGACAGAATTCCATGAATAATATGTAGCAGTGAGAACTGTTCCTTGTGACCCATGGTTGACGACATAAAACAGAATCCTCAGTGAAGTTACTGAAATTTCAGTGCAGCTGGGGAGATGCGCTGAAGATCCAGTCAGGTGTGCTCATACACGTAGTTATGCACTAACAGAATATATTAGGGAAATGATCAAAGAAACTGTCTACAGAGCACAGACTCTGTCCTAAAGGGATGAAAAAGAATGGAATTTTAATGAGATTATGTCCAGGGCAAGTGTCATAGATAAGCCAAAATCTGAACTTGGAGGATAAACAAGATTATTAATGACTCTATGATGAGAAAGAAGAAAGTACAGGACAAAAAGTGAAGTCAGCCTAAAATGTCAGGATGAAAATATGGAATATTTACTGGCAAAGAGTGGAAAGAGTAGCTTGGTAGTGAAGAAAATTATGATAAATTTGATAAAATTTGTCAGGAATGAGATAGAGATGGTTGTATATAACAGAGAACAAAACAATAATAGTAAAGGCAACAAGGAGTTGTCAGAGAGTTTGAGCAGAAGAATGATACAATAAAAATGACATTTCAGAAATACTACCCTGTGCCACATCCTACAACTGCTCCATGAGGGAATGTTTTAAGTAGTAGGACGCCTACAAAATGGTTTATCTCATCCTCTTGGTTAATTTTTTGTTCTGAAAATAATCCACTCAATTTAAATGTAATTTCATGTGCCCTTTTGCATAAAAACATTACCATACACAGGAAAAAATAAATTAAGCTTCATTGCTTGTAATGAAAACTGTCTAAGAGAAATATTAATTTTGCTTAACTCATTTGTAATAATATATTTAAATGAATGGGGCATGAAGAGATGGTACTTTTATTTTATAAAAGATTATTTAATTCAATTCTTAAATTCCTGCTTTAAATGGCAAACTGACTTTTTGGAACATGAGAAGAATTCAAAATTTCTCCAGAAATAAAAATTTAAAGATTTTCAGCAGCATTGGCAATAATTATCAATGTAATTTTATAATGTCTTAGTTTGTGAAGCTAACATTTACTGTATCAGATCTATATTATTTAATAGGAAACAAGTGCTTAGCAGTCACTTTTGTATAGGAAATGGAGTATATGAAAGTCAAACAAAGTATTATCTTAAAATATATTTTGGCTTTATATAGGATGATGGTTTAGCTATTATGGGCTAAGACTCACAACCAAAAATTCATTTAGCCTTTCATTTGTGTGTCTTCATGTGGTGTGTGTGTGTGTGTGTGGTGTGTGAGTGTATGCATAGGTAGAAGATGAAGGTTCACTTCGGGTATATTCCTCTATTGCTTTATACTTTATGTTTTATACTTTATGTTTGAGACTTTATTAAACCCAGATATCATTGTTTCAGATTCATTGTCTTAACAACAAACCTACCACATTTAGCTTTATGATATTGATGTTGCAGATCTGAAATTAAGTCTTCATGCTCCTGTCTACAGCAAGAATTTGATGCAATGTGCTATCTTCTGAGCCCCATGGTTTTTCATGTTTTAAAAGTATTTTAGAAACGCTACTTATTTAGGCACTGAAATAAAACTGTGGAGCTAATTCACAACTGTAGCTATTAATGAGTTAATGTACAGCAATAGATACTACTATTCTGTGGTAGGGCACTGCCTTAGACAGCAATAAAAGTAGATAAATGAGTGATTATTTAGTGGTGAGTACAGCAATGTGTGTAGTCTATCAGAAGGATTTAGGTTATATTGTTTTCTTTTCCTATCTGCAAATGTTTGAAGTTTTGAATTATCAAAATAATTGGTACAGCTGTTCATCCCATGTTACAAATACAGGTATTGAACCAGAATCAGTTTATTTATCTGTAAAATGAGGATAATTTCATTTATGTCAACCAATGTTCAGGTGATTAAAACAGTAGATTTACTTATATTTATTAAAGAATTTTAGGCAAAAAATAGTTAAATATGGTGAGCCAGATATTTCAACACTCAAAATATTGAATATTTTATTTACAATATTTTTAACACCAGGACTGTAACTCTCGGATTTCCCCAAATTCTGAGAGTGCTACAAAGCAAAGGTCAATGAATAATCATGTGCTTATTCTAAAGAATAGTATCCTAGTAGTTTGGAAATATCTTTTACTTACACAAAAGAAACAACAGAGAAATGATGATCAGTGTGAACAAATATGCATCATACTTCTGTTTTTAAGTGGCAGGTGAGTACCATTTGGACACACATATAAGGAACACTTGCTGAACAGTTGGGTCTAACTTTAAAGTAGACTTCCTTTGTAAATTTCCTTGGTTGCTGTTTCCAAGAGAAACATTAATCTATTTTTTTCTCACAGAAATTATATAACTGAGGGAAAGATAAAAATTGTCTTTGATTGGGTCCTATGTGTCTAAGCTGTGGTTTAACTGTAAATCAGTTGTGACGATCATTTCTTTTTAGGTGAGTGGAGTTGCTATTACAGAGTGTTAATACACTTGCAGGAAGTGTTGCTGGGGGTAGGAGGTGTTAGACATTGATCAGGAGTTTAAGAAATAGACTATTTATTCTGACTCTTAGTGAAAAATCTTCTTGATAAAACAATAATTCTGTTCCTTCAAAGAAAGAAAGAAAGAAAATACCAATTCATGTCATAAAATTTCTCTTTAGTAAACTAAGAACAGACTGTTATTGTAAAATATAAAAATTATAATAGAATATGTTTCTCTATAGGAACACAAGTGCCTTAAAATCTCATTTTGTTCAGGGTTGGGGAGATGGCTCAGAGGTTATGAGCACTGGCTGCACTTCCAGAGATACTGTTCACAGAACCTACATCCATCAATGAATAGAGGTGGAGGCAGAGATCCAGGCTAAGCACTAGGAAGAGATCCTGGTGCAGTTGAGAGCAGGGGAGGAGAGTCTGAATGAACAAGGGGATAAGGATTATGAGGAAAATTTCACAGTGATGGCTGGCTGGAGCTCTGGGGTGCTCAATGAATCAAGAATAGCCACTGGGGAACTATCTGGAAAAGAAGCTAGGCTCTCCAAGTGTAGGCAACTGTCAACTCACATGGGCAGTATACGGAGCCTTGAAGGGTGGAATCAGACTGTGTTTCTAAGCGTGGGCTGTCACCTTGGAGCCCATTCCCTGCATCTAACTCAACATTGACTTTGGGATGAGGATATCAGACTTGCCTGGAGCAGATGTGCCACACTGGGCTGGCCAACCTTGGACTTCTTGCTTTTTGGTGGGAAGGGATTAGGGAATGGGGAGAGGGGAAGCTGAAGGCTGACTGGGAGGGATTGGGAGAAGGGAAGGGAAGGGCAGCAGGGGGATACATGGATGGACAAAAACACATTTTTTAAATAAAAAATAATAAAATGAACATTAAAAAGAAAGAAAAGCTTAAAAAAATCTCAAATTGTGCTTGCAGTGTGATAGCTTTCAAAGAAGTTGGCATGCTTTGGGGGAGGGTCTCTGATACAATTTTATATTTCTTTGACCCATTAGTTCTTACTCTATAAAAGGGCTCTACATTAGCACAAGTTGCCAGTAAATCACACAGTTTCACTGAATCATGTAAAATATCCTAGAGAGAGAGATGTCCTTTATGTGACACAATGCCAAGAAATTACATGGCTTAGATAAAGCTGGTTTTGAGGTGCATGAATACTTTAGGTCATATTCAAGAGGAAACTGTGTGCAGGTTCTAAGCTAAGAGATTCTTGATCTGTGCCAAGAGCAAATATCATCAGTGCTTAAAATGTTTTGGAGTACCACATACCTAATCAAGACATTTACATTACAAGACTGTGTTGTGTTTAGTTCTCTGCTTTACTGGGAAGGTTACTCATGATTAGCACTAATTTCAGTGAATTTTAAGTAATTTAAAAATAAGCAGCACTTCTTGCAGAAAGGTTGCAAGACCAATTCTCTGTTCCCTTTCCCTTGTTTTATTTATATGAGGTGAGCAAAATTGCATCCTACTTGCTGAGCTGTATACATCAGTATTTTGAGAATGGAAAGGACGAAAAAAATGCTGAATAAATAATTTATCACTGAGGGGCTGCTTCCAATATCCCAACAAGCATCCTTATTTTCTAAGCCTTTCCCACATAACATTTAAAGAAAATTTTCTCTACAAGAGTGGCCAGGGCAAATGTTAATGGGGTTAACACTTCAATTTATACTACCAAAACAAGACGACCAGAGACAAAAGGCTCATTCTATGCTTCGTTTTTCACAAAATGTAGACTTCTGAATACAAATAACGGTTAAAAAAATTAACACTGCATGTGCTACCAAAATGGACTTGAGGTTCTTAACACTTGCATTATATCACACAACACAAAATGAGATGCCCAAACTGTGAAATATTAGAAGCTTGAAAGATAACACTGATGCCATTGCGTTATAGCAGAAACTGAACTGAAGGTGTGGGTATGGTATCACAGGACTGTTCAGGTGAGTTTATATCCCCATTATCTATCTGATAGACTTTCAAAAGTAATATGTGCCTCAAACTCTAGCACATCTGAATAGAATATCCTAAGGAAATATCAAATAAGAATTACCTTTCATTTTGTATAAAAAAAAATTTAGAGACTTTTCACTCCTCTACAGTGTTCAATTCCCAGAAAGCAAAAACTAGTAAGTATAAAAATAACTGGTTAACATGTTGTTTCTATAACTCAGAATTTTATATACATTCACTTCCAGCCACTATTGGAGGAAGATAATTTTATGTTCCTCATAGAACATGAAGAAAATGAGGCACAAAGAAATGATAAGCCCTACAAAAATTCACAAAGTTAAGGTGATGAGGGTGAATTGATGCCACCATTCTTCCCCTTTTCTACTCCCATATGGTATATTGCGAACTTCCTAAGCAGCTCCATGTTAGCAATATGGCAGAATTTTAGCTAAATGTTTCATCATTACTTTATCCTGACAACAGACATTCCTTTCAGAGCAGTGTATGACTATGTGTTTTTACTCATATTATATGATAGGCTCTGAAGATGAATAACCTTACAATGACAGCCAGTTAGTTAGGAGCAGCTACAGCACTGGCACCTGGCCTTTCTGACTCCTCATGTTAGCCCTACCCCCCTTCCCTGAGGACTCTCAACAGGCTTGCTTTCTGTTCTCAAACTTATTTCTCAATTTCCTGTCTCTGACTGGTTTTACGGGCCATCCAATATATCAATGCTTCACATAGGCTCTTTTTCAACAGACAGAACCCACTGAGTTAAACAAATTAAGGGGGGAAGAGGGGGGAAAATCACACATTTGGTTAACTTAATATTATTGCTTTCTGACTCCATTTCCATCTTGACTATTCCTATCTTTTACCTGGTTGGTTAGTCTAAATGTATATTCCAATTTATCAGAGTACATGGAAATATGCCTGTGGTTAAAATAAAATCAATAATAATTTCTCTATAGTGCATTTTTAAACTTAAAGAATAACCAAACAGCTTAACAAGGTTAGTCACATTATTTTTCCTTGGGCTTTGCTCATTTGACTTTCTAACCTCATTACATCAATTAATGCACTTCAATCCTTCTTCTTAGTTATCTTAATTTAATTTTCATCTTTAAACCTCATCTACTTTTTACTTCCTTGCTGGGCCACAACTACTATCAAAAATTGGAAAGAATTTATTTTTTTATTGTTTCCATGGAGAAAGCTATTTTCTCATCAAGGGATTAAAAAAAAAAAAAAAACAGGGGGAGACAGAAACAACCCCAAATAAATATTGAGACTAAGCCTTTGTATCTTTTCAACAATATCCAATTAAATCTTTGTGCATCCATACACAAAACAATAGGAACACAGTGGGTAGCAAATTTAGTTCAAAGATATGAGTGAATCTGTGATAATGTGCTAAAAGGAGGAGAGTAAAGGAGGTGGGAGGCTGATCCTCAGTCCTGAAGCAGGAGACCAATGGGTAATAAGAAATTATAGGTAATTGATTATTATATAATTATTTAAATATATGCCACTCCATATAATTTTTAGGGAAATGACCTGGAAAATGGGGAAGTTTTCTCCAAATGTCTAACATGTAGTCTAAACATGTAGACAAATAATGCAACCAATGGAAAGAGATCTATGAAATACAGAAAATGTTTTTAGTCTTTAAAAATATATTTTTATTACTGTTTCCATATGTGTGTACACACATGCATGTGTATATCTATAGTGGTCTGTTGAAAGGATCTGATACCCTGGGGTTATAGTTATAGGCGTTTGTGGCTTTCCTAGTGTGGGTACTAGAATCCAAAATACATTCTATGCAAGTACTTTAACCTCTCAGCCATGTCTCCAGTCCCTCTGCAATAAACTTTTAAGTATGAAATCCTATAAGGAACGAGACAGAAAGTGGTCAACAATCTTCTCTTTGTCTTTAGTCTTCTTCTGTTAAAGTACAAAAAGGAGGAAGACAATTCAAATTCAAAATCAACTGGCATGACTTTAGTTAAGTCTATAACATTACATTTCAAATTAGGAAAGAAAATTGTTGTTGGTTGTAGTGGAATTGTCCCACCTACTGGTTTAATAAAAATGTTGATTAGCTGAAGGTAGACAGTAAGTCTGGGCAGGGCTACCAGACTAAGAAAACTCTGGGAACAGGAAGAACAGAGCAGAGGTGTCACAGAGGACAGAGAGGAAATATGTTAAAATGCTGCTTAGAAAAAGTATAAAGCCCCATGGCTGATCAAGATAAGAATCATGGGTTAGTTTAAGAGTAAAGAGTTAGCAAGAAGTATGCCTGAGCCCTAGGCCAATCAACATAAAATGAATATAAGCGTTTGTGTGTTTCTGTGAGACTGTGGGTCTGTGGGTTTGGACCACAAGTGGGACAGGCTAAAAACTTCATATTACAGTTGGTTAGTAAATGTGAAAACATTAATAAAGCCCCAGTTATATGTAAAGCATAGAGTATGTCCTTTACCATGCACTGGGTAATAAAAAAGCTAAATTTGTTGTTTCTTGATTTAATTCTTTGAAAAAAATATTTATACCTAAAATATCATCTTTTATAAAAGCAATGTTATGAGAAGTATTTCTGACAAATTTCTGAGAATCACACAAAGAATGCTTATCATGTGGTTATTATCATATTGGAGGAATGAGAATAGAAAAAAATGATGCTACTCCAGACCTCTGACCTGAGTATGGGAAGCAGCACGAAGCAATTTAAACTCCAGTCCTCCTAAAACTAAATTAAAGCCAGAAAACACTTTCATTATAAAATGGTCTGTTGTTTATGTGTTTTTTTACTTCCTGAAACAGAAAAACCTTGACAACCTTGACAACTAGGCAGAGAAAGACAGAACCAGACACACAGAACTAGATTGAGAGAAACAGGAGACTCACCCTGATTTGTAGGACACCATCTTTGCTTATGAAAATATTTTTTATTTAATTTACTACTTTAGAACATAACACATAAAAGAAGGTGTCATTCCCAAATGCAAACTACTAAATACACAGATAATAACTATATGACCTTTAAAAAGAAAAAAATAAGTAATTTTTATAAAGTAAACTACAGGTTTCATTAAACAAAGTTTTAAGGAAAGCTACGTATCTTTTTAAATTCTCAGTTATTACAGAATCTGTAAATCCCATGCTCCATTAATCCAACACAACCCAGGGAGATACTCTCATATAATAGCATTTTATTCCCTCATAAAAACAGCTTTCTTGACACAGGCGAACACAATGGTTACAAAAACTGAATCCATCCTTCTGCTGCATATAAGAGTCACACCTCAACTTTAGAGACAGACACAGGTTCAGATTAAATGGTTGGCAAAATACTTTCCAACAAAATGGTTCTAAAAAAAACAAGCTGTTATAACCATCCTAATATCTAACAAAATAGATTGCAAACCAAAATCAATCAAAGAGATCGGATGGACATTACTTATTCATCTGTGAAAAAAAATCCATCAAGATGGAATCTCAATCCTGAACATTTATGTCCCCAAAACAAGGGCACCCACATATGTAAAATAAACATCACGAAAGCTTAAATCTCACATAAAACCCCACACATTAATAGTGAGAGCCTTCAATATTCCACTCTCACCAATGAAAAGGTCTATTAGACAGAAAATTAACAGAAAAATAAGGGATTTAACAAATGCTATGACTGAAAGGAAATACACACACACACACACACACACACACACACACACACACACACACACATACACACAAATGCACCTTCTTCTCAGCACTTGATGGAACTTTATTTAAAGCTGGCCATATACTCAGTCATAAAGCAAACATGGATATAAGAAAAATGGAAATAACTCCTTGTATCCTATTAGACCACCATGGAGTAAAGTTAGAGTTCAACAACAACCAAACCACAGAAACCCTACAAAATCATGGAACTGAACATCTCTCATTCGAACCACCTCTGTGTCAAGGAAAAAGTAAAGAAAGAAATTAAAGACTTCCTAGAAGTCAGTGAAAATGAATCCCTAACATATCCAAACTTATGGGACACAGTGAAAAGAGTGCTAGGAGAAAAATTCATAGCACTAGGTCCCTACATAAAAAATTTGAAGAAATATCACACAAGAGACTTAACAGCACAGCTGAAAGCTCTAGAACTACTAGAAGCAAATGCACCTAGAAGGAGTAGAAGGCAGGAAATAATCAAACCCAGTGTGAAATCAATAAATTTGAAACAAAAAGAACAATACAAAGAATAAATGAATAAGAAAGTTGGTTCTTTGAGAACTATATATCAATTTCTCTTGAACATTGATGCAAAAATACTCAATAAAATAATGTTAAACCAAATAGAAAAAATAGGCTTCATCCCAGAGATGCAGGGATGTTTCAACTTAGAAAAACTGTCAATATCATCCATCATATAAATAACCTGAAAGAAAAAAAAAAAACACTTGACCATCTCATTAGATGATACAAAAAGCCTTTGATAAATTCCTACACTCCTTCATGATAAACGTTCTGTAGAGATTAGGGATACAGGGAAAATACTTAAGCATAATAAAGGCAATATACAGCAAGCCTTCAGCTAACTTCAAACTAAATGGAGAGATACTCAAACAATCCCACTAAAATCAGGAACAAGATAAGGCTGTCCTCTCTCCTTATCTATTCAATATAGTATTCAAAGTTTTATCTAAAACAATAAGACCAAAAAAAGGATACTAAGGGGATACAAATTGAAAGGGAAGAAGTCAAGCTATTACTATTTGCAGATGATAATATACATAAATGACTCACAAATTCTACAAGAGAATCTTACAGCCAATAAACACCTTCATTAGTACAGCAGGATGCAAGATGGCCCTCCGATACACCAGCGACAACAGGACTGAAGGAGAAAGGGGAACACCTCCCTTTACAATAGCTGCAAACAGCAGTAAATACTTTGGGGTAACTCTAATCAAAAAAAGTGACAGATCTGCATGACAAAAGCTTTAAGTCACTGAAGAAAGAAACGGAAAAATATATCGAAAATGGAAAGATCTCACATGCTACTGCATAGGTAGGATCACCATAATATAAATAGAAATCTTACAAAGGCAATTTACAGATTCAGTGCAATCCCCATCAAAATCCCAACACAATTCTTCAACCTTGAAAGAACAATACTCAACTTCATATGGAATAACAGTAACCTCAGGATTACCAAAATGATCAAGATTAATAATCGAACTTCAGGAGGCATCACTATCCCTGACTTAAAGCTCTATCATAGAGCTACAGTAAGAAACAGCTTGTTACTGGCATAGAAATAGACTTGGGGATCTATGGAATTGAATAGATGGCTCTGACATTAACCCACATACCTATGAACACTTGATTTTTGACAAAGGCGTCAAAAATATACAATTAAAAAGACATAGCATCTTCAACAAATAATGCTAGTATAACTGGATGGTAGTATGTAGAAGAATGCAAATAGATCTCTATATTTATTACCCTGCATGAAACTCAAATCCAACTGAATCAAAGACCTCAGCATAAACCCAGTTACACTGAACCTGATAGAAAAAAATGGAAAATATCTTTGAATGCATTGCACAGGAGACTGCTTTCTAAATATAACCCCAGTAGCACAGACACTGAGTACAACAATTAATAAGTGGGACCTCCCGAAGCTGAGAAGCTTCTGTAAGGCAAAGGACACAGTTAATAAGACAAAATGACAGACTACACAATGAGAAAAGATCTTTACCAACACTGCATCTGAGAGAGGACTAATCTCTAAAATATATAGAGCAATCAAGAAACTAGAGGTCAAAAACATCAAGAACCCAATTGGAAAATGGGGTACAGTGTTACACAGGTAATTATCAACAGAAGAACTCCAAATTACTGAGGACACTTAAAGAACTAGCTGCTCAACATCCTACCCGTCCAGAAATGCAAATCAAAACAACTCTGAGATACCGTCTTACACCTGTCAGAATGGCTAAGATAAAAACACAAATGACAACATATGTTGGAGGGGATGTGGAGCAAGAGGAACACTCCTCCATTGATGATGGGAATGTAAACTTGTACAGCCACTTTGGGAATCAGAATGGCAGTTCCTCAGAAAACTGTGACTCAGTCTACTCAATGATCCAGCAGTACCACTGCTGGTTAAAAGAGACATCCATAGATTTCTCTGGGAAGAGAGAATAGAGAAGATCTTCTAAGAAAATTGTGATCATAGTGGGGAACAGAGCAAGGGGAGGTGAGAAGAAAACATGAGAGAATGGGATGGTATGGGGGACAGAGGGAACATCAGAGAGGATGAGAAAAGAAGTGGATATTCTGATGGAGGGAGCTATTGTGGCATTAGAGAGAAACCTGATACTATAGAACACACCAAACCCCACAAGATGAGCTCAGATAGGACTTCAAGCAATAGTGGAGAGGGTGTCTAAACTGGCCTTTTCCTATTATCATATGAATGATCACCCTAATTGCCATTATAGCATTTGCCATTATAGAACCTTCATCCAGCAGCTGATAGAGGCAGATGCACAGATCCATAGCTGAACACTGGGCTGAACTGCTGCAGGTCCAGCTGCAGAGAGGGAAGAGAGAGTACAAGAGCAGAGGGATCATGATGAGGAGACTCAAGAAGTAGGCAGTTCTGTGCTGTTGGGAGCTCACAGACTCTGAAATAACAGGTGATGAACCTTCATGGAATGGATCTGGACCCTCTGAATGTGGATGAGAGTCAAAAGTCATGGGCAGTTTCCAGAGCCTCTTGCAATTGGTCAAGAGTCTATCCTAGGCCCATAAACCGGCTTCTCAATTTTTATGCTTAGCACGAAAACACCGTTCTCAGCCTTGATACTTGGGTGAGGAACTTGGTCCTATTTCAACTGTATATCCCAGACCAAATTGACTCACCATGGAATTCCTTGCTTTCTCTGGGGAACGAAGGGGGAGGTGATAGGTGAAGGGGAAAGGGAAAGTCTGGGGGAGGAGTGAGAGAAGGGACAGGTAGTGGGTATGGGGAAATTTTTAATATAATAAAAAATAAAAGAATAAAAGAACAGCTGTCTCCTATAATATTTATCTTTTTATTCATCAATACATTTAATTTATTCTCACAATCTAACATTAAATTTCCCATGAATTTATCCAATATGAATATGATTAACTTACCAGGTCATTTAAGATTTAGTCCCATTTTTATTTAGCATTTCTATAATATAAACAAATTTTACATTACCTTCTTTCTTGGGGATACTCCCCAGATGATTATTTTTCCAAGTAATAGTCACAACTAATATTTCAAATGTTGGCGTTTATATAATCTGATGATAGGAAGCATGAACAAGTATGCCTGATTGTAAACATACATATATATGCACATGAATATATACATATGGAAAGATGGTGGGCTATATATAACATTCTTACATAATGCAAGAAGTAACTTTATGAAAAAGTAAAAATCAGTAATTTTGATACAAGACTATGAGAAGACAATTTTTACTGACTATCAAGAGGGCTTATTTGGATGCCAAAATATATTGCATTCAAGTGGGTAAAAGTCATTGGCACTGCAAGTTAAATGTAGAACTTTCTGCATGTCAAGAATGTGCTATGCCACTGATCTATATCCCTGGCCCTCTCTCTGACAATTTTATCTTAACTCATCAATGAATTCATAGTTGCTTCTCTGCTGACGATTCAAGTTGCCTTCTATCACTCATCTGGGTATCTGTAAAAATAGATACCAAGAGATCCAATAAAGTGTGAAACATTTTTGAGTTCTGGAATCATGCTAAAAATGTTTCTGACTTTAGACTTTCTGATAGGGATGCTCAGTCAGTAAGGTTTATGCAAATTTCTAAATTATGAAAACCTGCAAAATATAGAAGACTTTTAAGCACTTTTTGAAAAAGACACCCAATCTGTATCATATTTCCAAAACATGGTTATTTTTTAGTCTAGCTACTTTTTATTCCACAGACTTACTCTAAAAGTCATTCTCAAAGTAATTAATAGTATCTTAAGTTTTTCAATGTATTTATTTATACTATGTCCTTAATTTGTTTGTATATATTGCTTTTGGACAGGTCAGTTTAATTTGTCTAGATGTCTCCTTTAAAATCACAGTAAATGTCAGTCAGATTATAATATTCTTAAGAATTCATCACTTGGTCCATATAAAGATTTAACAAATGCTAACAATTATCATCAAACATCAGCCTCTCTTCTTACCTCCATATCTTGTCCCATAACTGTGGCAAAGTCCAGGCTGGTATCCAGAAACCCAAAGGGTACACCAGTTCCTATATCTTTAGGATCACAGGAGAAAGAAATGCCAACACTACAAATCCCAGACATCACAGTCTGCCAGAACCTCAGTAGAAGCACACTCCCAGACCTGAAAATTAGCCAGTTACCAGAGCAACAGGCCACTCAGGCCAGAAGAACATAGAGAAAATATCAATGTAGTCAATTCTCCAATAAAAAGATACAGACTAACAAATGGATGCAAACACAAGATCTACTATTTTGCTGCACACAAAAAATGAACCTCAACGTCAAAGATAGATATTATCTCAGAATAAAGGGTTGGAAAAGATTTTTTAAAGCAAATGACCCCATGAATAAAACTTGTGTAGCTATTCTAATATCTAAAAAAATAGACTTCCAGCTAAAATTACTCAAGTAGATCAGCAAGGACACTTCTTTATAGTTATCAAAGGGGAAAAATGACATCTGAGTTCTGAACATCTACACTTCACATAGATACACCCACATTTATAAAAGAAATATTACTAAAGCTTAAATAATGCACCAAACCCCATATATTGATTATGGGAGTCTTTAATACCCTACCCCCACCAATGGATATGTCATCCAAACACAAACTAAACAGAAATACAAAAGTTAACAGTTATTATTAACCAATTAGATTTATCAAGTATCCACTTTTTTCTTAGGAACTCATAAAACCTTCTAAAAAATTGAGCACGCACTTTGTAAAAAAGCAATTCTCAACAGATACAATGAAATTGTAAAATCTCTCAGTATTTCTTGAGACCATCATATATCAATGCTGTATTTCAACAACAAAAAACAACAGAAAGCCTACAAACTCATGGAAATTAAACAACTCTCTACCGAATAACTGCTGAGTCACGGCAGAAAAGAAATTAAAGACTTCCTGGAATTCAATGAAAATGAAGAGACAACATACCAAAACATATGGCCACAAAGTGGTGATAAGAAGACATTTAATAGCACTAAATGCTTCTAAAAAGAGATTGGAGAATTTTCATAATAGCAATTAAAAAGGACACCTAAAAAGAACAAAAAGATGCAAACATATACAAGAGGAGTAGACGGCAGGAAATAATCAAATTCAGGGCTGAAATCAAGAAAGAGAACAATTCACAGAATCAATAATGAGTTGATTATTTGAGAAAATTAATGATATAGACAAACCCATATAAGGCAGAGAGAATATCTGATGTGGGAATGCCTTTCTGTATGCTGTGAATATCAATATTTAAATAAAGGAGCTGTTTTCGGCCATGACAGGCACCATAGAAGAAGTAGGAGGAGAAATCGGAGCATGGGTAGGAGAAGCAGGGCCGAGTCAGGCAGAGAAGCCCAAAGAACCAACATGTAAGGAACACAGGTGAGCCACGGGCCACGTGGCAGACAGATTAATGGAAATGGGTTGATTTAAGATGTAAGAGCTAGCTAGCAAGGTGCCTAAACCATAGGCCAAACAACATGAGGTTAATATAAGCATCTGAGTCATTTCTGGGGGCCTAAACAGCGGTGGGCTGCTAAGGAGTCAGGCACGGCAGGTCTGTGGGTCTGGGGCTCTGGCCTCCCGGGACTAAGAAAACCCCAGTACAAGAAATATCCAAATTAGGAAACATATAAATGAACAGGGGGGGCCTAACGACATTCACTGCAGAAACCTAGAGTATCATTAGGACATACTTTAAAAACTTGCACTCTACCAAATTGGAAAATCTAAAAATAATAATAATAATAATTTTATCAATAGATACCACTCACCAAAGTTAAACCAAGATTTAATCCTATAATCCCACAGTGAAATAGAAACAGTCATTAAATTTTCCCAACCAAAAATAGCCCAAGGCCATCAAGTTTCAGTGCAAAATTCTCCCAGACTTTCAAAAAGAGCTAAAGCCAATACTCCTCAAAATATTCTACAAAATAGAAACAGAAGGAATATTACCAAATTTCTTTAATGTGACCAGTCATCCTGACACCCAAACCACACAAATAAAATTACAAACTATTTCCCTCATTAACATAGATGTAAAAACATTCAATAAAATACTTACAAACTGTATCTAAGACAAATAAAAAATGTCATCCACCATGAATTTATTCCCTTTGTATAGAGCACATCCTATATGAAGAAAAGGGAAGGAGTACCACAGTACCACTTTTATAAAGGTAGTTGTCCTATTTATTAGGAGAGTACTCAAGACCTAATCATGTTCTACAAGCTGCTAATATACCAGGACTCTGATTATTAGGCCACAGCTGTGCTTTTCTTGAGAACTGGTGTGGATAAAATGATATCTTATTAAAGTTGATGTTTTGTTCTCTGAGTAACTCATATCGTGCGTGTGACTTGATGTGGATCTAATAAAAACCCAGATCCCTCCTGGGCTTTTGTTACTGAAGTCTAAAAATTTGCAAGGATCACAGCCCTTTCTGAAACTCTTCCCTGAGATAGTATGACAGTCTAACTTCTCACTCTGTCATATATACAACCAAGAGTCCCAGATAAGTACATTCTGCATACTAGCCTCCATTTTATTAATTAATTTCAAGTAATCTTACCTGTATTGTAATATTGTTAAAGGAATAGACCCTTAACATGTAACTTTAATTTCCATAATGATCTAATTCGGGAAGTCCAGTATACCGGCTTCGTGTTTTCTTCCTAGTCCTCCTTTATCAGGCACTTTGGACTTAAGTTTTGAAAGAATGAAAGATCTCTGCCTATCACCCAGAGTCAAAGATATATGTCTGGGATCACAGGGTGCCATATTGTCCTTGGCTTACATACATAATAACTCTTATATGGAATATCTTAACAGAGAATAGTTCTCTTACCACATTCTAAGACTTTTCTTCTAAACCAACTAAAACCCCTAGTCTACTAGAATATATGTGCTCTCTGAGGCATTGAAATTCAGTTAAACCTACATAGATTTTTCTCTTTAAGTTTGTAACATGAAATGGCAAATACCTGTAAATTACTACATTACAATGACTGTTCTTTAGATTCTGTTGCAGGCATGAAAATTTTATTTATATAATATTTTAATTTTAAGTTAGCATACAATGTATTAGGCCATCACAGCATTTTCAAACAAAGTGTTTCTATTAGATTCTTTATCTCCATCTTCTCCACCACATGTCACCCTGATCTCATATTACTTTTCCAGTATATTTTCCAATTTCAGGTCTCAAGAGGGCTGCTCTTTACCAACATCCCATCCTATCTTGGCACTTACTAACTGGACTTGCAAATGTCTGTCATTTTCTTTAACCAAGGACAGACAATATTACCCAAAGAAAATGAGATACAACCTACTTAGTCATCTAAAATTAATATTTGTTTTTAAGTATGACTGTGATTACTTTGAAATAAAATACAAGATGTGGTAATTATATTAAACCAAAATTAAAATGCAGAAAAACCCTAGTTATTTTCCCAAGGGGCTAGCAAAGTCATCCCAAATAATTCTTAAATAATATAAAAGACATTAAACACCAGAGTTGATATTTATTATTTACCAAAGATTATATAACTTGAATTTTATATTATGATTTTATAGATTATCAAGAGTTTGGTGTACACATTGACAATAGTAGATGAGGTTTTACATCACTGATTTCAAAATTCATGTTGTTTCCATAAACATTACCAAATGCAGAAAAAATGTTACCATGGAACTACCATTGAATAGAGACATGTATTCAAATAAAAATAATACTGATTTAAAAATAATTTTTATTTTTATATCAGTGTGTATATGCCATATGCATGTAAGTGTCTGAATAAAAAGAAGAGGGTGTCATATCTATTGGAGATGGTATTTCAGAAAATTGTGATTCAAAGAAAAAACTTACTTGGAACTGAACTTGAATCTTGTAGAAGAGCAGTCAGTGCTGTTAATCATGAAGCCATCTCTCTAATACTAGTAATAGTGCTCTTTCTTTCAGTGCTAGGCACTTGTTATGAATAAAAACTCCTATCTGGAGATGTCATTTAACAATCTGACAAAGAACCAAATAGGTTTGTGTGGGAGAAAAGAATAAAATGAGGTAATGGCAAAATGCTTCCTTTTTGTCACTGCTGAAAATCATTTTTACATGTTTATTAAATCCGTTATACTTCTCTTGATGTGTAGTGAAAGAAAATGAATATTTATGTTCATTTCTATTTCTTTTGAAATGACAAAATAGATGGTGTTCTGTTCCTATTTTCATTTCTAGCTTGTAAATTTCACAATTATTTATAGAACTCTATTAAGAAATAAGAAAACAGCGCAAAAACAAAGGAACTCTCATATTTTAAGATTGTTATTTTAAATACAAAGGGATAATATTGAGTTCAGACACTGACTTCTTGAAATCTTTTCTTGAGCATCCACCAGCCCCTTTCTGACTGTAAATACCATCTATATATAGGCTGATAATCATCCCCCAAATCTCTATCTGTAGCTTTTATGGACACAGGCAAGATTTCTCCTTTGGTTTATGACTTATTTCCTCACCTGTTGCTATGGCAAAATCCTCTGGCCAAACAACTGAAAAGAAAATAAGTTTGCTTGGGTTTATATTTCCAGAGGGATAAAATCATTAATAGTGGGGAAGACATGCCACCAGGAGCACATAGTTAGTCACACCATGTCCGCACTTCAGAATCAGAGAGTGAACAAGTTTCCACATCCCAAAGGTCCCAGAACTTTCCCAGTTATCTAGTACTCTTTTCTTATGCCAACCATTCTTTTTATCCCTTTTTACCCAGTTGCTGCTCCTTTACAATATAGACCTGTATAAGAATATTAAATAGTAATCATCCCCCTGACTCAATCTGATGCTGCTTTGAAATTCCCTCTCTCAAAAATTAGTCTCTTAATATTTGATTTAGCCTCACCAAAGTTCTCAGGAGAGAATCAGAATGAAGCTGGATTCTTTTTTCAGAATTTAGTCAAGTTCGTGACAGCTTTTGTTCCCTTTGAGAGCTCATGAGGTAGTCCTCCACTTTCTGTACTTTTCTTAGCCTTCTGGTTTTCCAAAATTCCTCCTGAATGATGGCCTATTAGCATCTGCTTCCAGGCCTTAATGGTTCTTCCATATTTGTTATGCAATCACATGATCAAGTTTATCATCTCAAAACGTCACTTTTTGGTACCAATTTATGTCTTAGTTTTTCTTGTTTTCCTGTGATAACTATTTTTTGAAGAAAGCAACTTAAAAGAGTAAGAGCTTATTTTGGCTTATAGCTCCAAAGTTATGAAATCATTGTGGAAGAAAAGACTTGGCAGGAGCATAAAGGCAGATGCTCATACTGCACCAGCAGATCTGATACAAAGAACAAAGAAAAAGTAAGACCAGGCTGGAAAATAATACTGCAGTCCCACCCTTAGTGATGTACTTCCACCAGTAAGTTTTCAACTCTTAAAGATTCTATAACCTCCCCAAACACAACCACAAACAAGAAAGCATATTCAAACACACAAGTGTATGAGGAACACGTCAGAGACAAATCACAATATCTCACTACAGTAATTGTTTCAGTGGTGGATGAGTGAATTAAGTTTGCGTAATATGACAGAAAATAAGAACTTTCACTTGAAAGTCAAGTGAGTAAAAATCTTGTTCTTTTAAAATATAATAGAAATAAACTGTGAATTGTACACCTACTATAAAAAATGTGATGATAACAACTGAACCATGAAGTTGGGAGCTTGAAAATACCATGTCTGAAATTGAAATAATAACTAATTTATATGACCCAATAAATTCCCTTTCATACTTAAATCAGTTTGCATTGAATTTTCTACTTGCAACTAAAGTCATGTTCCAAGACTAGATTCTTTAATCATTTTGGAGGAATTCTCAAAGCCATATTTTATTTCACTTACAAAAGATAAAATCAAAGTAGACATATCTTATTCAACTGGTGTTCAGAAATAATTTAATTGAATTTTATCATTAAGTCTCCTAAAGAATATTTCTTAAGAATATTTTGTTATTAAAGGAGAATATTTAGATTAATTGTCTAAAAGTAAATGATTTGTTAAAGTAGAATTATAAAAAGAGATAGCATGGCTTTTGTAGCAAGGGGTTGTTTTTCTATAGGAAAACTGTAATCGACACCTTCACAATTTGAATGATACTAAAAACCAAATCATACCTCAGCTTCAGAGAATTTATGTACTAGTTACATATTCAAAAACTTTAAAAGAATTATAGACTATCTGGCATTAGAAAATAATAAAACTTAGGGGAAAAGGAGAAGCAAAACAAGGTTTTAGCATTGAGATTAATGTTACATGCAATATTCAAGTGCAATCTTGTATATAAAAAAGTGCAGAAGGTGGGCCTAAAGAGTTGGATCAGCAGCAGGTTAGGACACTATCTGCTCTTCCAGAAGGCCCAAGTTTGTTTCCCAGCACCAATTTCAGTTGGCTTACAATCACCTACAGTTCCAGTTTGAGGGAATCAATTACTCTCTTCTAGCCTCTGTAGGCAACTGCACACATGTGGCATACACTCACACAGATACATAAACAAACAGATAAATTAAAATTAATCTCAAAAGTTCAGAAGTATTCAAAACATTTCCTCATCCCCTTTCAGAATTCTAAAAATCATAAATATTAAATTATATGCAACATCCTCTTAATATAAAGAAAATATTAAAAGTTTATTTTAGAGAAATGGACTTATATGAAAAAAAGATGTGTATATAAATATAATGAGGTGTTTATGTGCTTTAAATATTAAAGGCTTCATTAAATTATTTAAAAGTATATATAAGCTAACATGGAAGTTAGTTGAGAAAGGATAACTGTAATAAATTTAAGTTACATTCAGCTTTTACTTTGATATATAAGTTTCAAGCATAATAGTAAGAAAGAAAATATAGGGAAGAATAATACTAGCAATAAAATATATGTTAAAAGATACTAGAGTTGGTAAACTATCTATAAATGCATTCTTTATGATTTATGTGAGGAAGTCGTTTATTAGTGAACAGAAATAAGCCAAATAACAAACGAACCAGGCATGCCTCTGAGCCCTCCATTAGGGTACATGGGGTAGGATCCTAAGGTCAAGGTCACCTTGGGGTACATACCAAAAAAAATCAGAAATAATGAAATGAGAGAGATCAGCATCAGATATTTTCTATATAAACTTTCACATCTCATGATGAGTTCTCTTGAAGAAACACTATCATCAGAAGTCAAGTGCTGTGGTTTGAATATGAAATGCCTTGTGTTTAGCCATGCCGAAGCAAGTCCATGGCATTATACAGGGACCATTACAAGGTGAGGCCTTGTAAAAAGTGAATTGCTGGGGGATTAGGAATTATAGCTTGGCTCGGTTTCTTGTTCTTTCCATCTGATTCCTGATCAACCCATATGTGAGTAAGTAACTTATGCTCCTGCTGCCATAGTTTATCAGTCCTTTCCCAGTAGACTGCATCATACCATAAGTCAAAAATAAACTTTATCCCTTAATTCTGCTTCTCATAAGGTATTTTGTTGCAGCAACAAGAATAATAGCCAGTATGCCAAGGATATATAACTGTAGGTCTACTGAAATTCCCAACATATTGGCAAGCACAATTTTTCATGCTTTATTGTTATTATTTAAAATTTATTTTATATGTCAACCACAGTTTCTTCTCCCCCTCTCCTACCATTCCCTCCCTTCAGCTTCTTTCTATCTCCATTCATCCACTCCTCTTAAATGATAAGACCTCCATGGGAATCAACAAGACATGGCATATCAAGTTGAAACAGGACTAAGCTCCTTCCTTGCTGCATCAAGTGTGAGCAAGACATCCTACCGTAGTGAATAGGTTCCAAAGAGCCAGTTCATGAGCCAAGGACAGATCCTGCTTGCACTGCTAAGGGCCTCAGAAACATACCACGCTACACAAATGCCACCACTATGTAGTAGTCCTAGTTCTGTGCTATGCAGGCTTCCCCTGGCCTATCAGTCTACAGTCCTAGAGCTCCCTCAAGCTTGGGTCACCTGTCTCTGTGGGTTTCTCCTTCATGATCTTAATTCCTTTCGCTTGTACAATCCCTCCTTCTTCTTTTCAACTAAACTCCTAGAGCATGGCCCAGTGCTTGACTGTGGATTTCTACATCTGCTTCCACCATCTGCTGGATGAAGGTTCTTTGATGACATTAGTGAAGTCACCAATATGATTACAAATAAGGCCAGTTCAGGAACCTCCCTGCTATTGCAAGAAGTCATACCTGGGGTCATTCTTGCAGATTCCCAGATTCCCTGGCAGCAGATTTCTCCCTAATGCCAAAATGGTTTCTTCTATGCAGATATTTCTTTTATTACCCTTCCTCTCTTTCCCTCGCCCAACTCAGCTATCCAGATCCCTTGTGCTCCCATCCATTATTCCCTCCCTTCTACACCCTCTGCCCTCAGTATACTCAGGGGATCCTATCTATATTCCCTTCTCAGGACAATCCTTGCATCTCACTTAAGGGACTCCCTTGTAATCTAGTTTCTCTAGGGCTGTTGATTTTAGCCTGGTTATCTTTTGTTTTATATCTACTATCCATTTATGAGTGAGTACATACCATGTTTGTCTTTCTGAGTCTGAATTACTTCACTCAGGATGATTTTTTTCTGGTTCCATCTATTAGCCTACAAATTTTACAATGTTTTTGTTTGTTACAGCTTAGTAATACTCCATTATATAAATGTATCATATTTTTTTTATCCATTATTCTGTTGAGGGGCATCTAGGTGTTTTCCAGGTTCTGGCAATTATAAATAATGCTGCTATGAACATAGTTGAGCAAGTGTCCTTGTGATATGATTGAGCATCCTTTGGGTATATGCCTATTATATAAACATATGAATCCAAATTAATAAAAAATTATGAATATGAATTTATTAACATATTCTGTTTTGCAGAAGACAAGAAAATGTGGCTAAGAAGTAATAATACAAAAATTGTAATTCAAACTAGTGGTTCTTCTTTTATATCCCTGGTGAACTTCTCTATAATTGACCACCAAAGAGACAAAGCTTCTCATTTTTGGCAGAATGTGAAATACTACAAATTCTTATTTTAGATTCATACAAGAAAATAATAAAATGTTTTGAGACCTTTTCATTGGTTTAAATGCTATCCTATTGTGGGGAAACATAGCCAGCTTGCCTGATGAAATTTTGGTTGCCTTGTTCTAGGTAGTGTTCTAGACATGTACTAGCTTCTTCCTTCTGAGTCTGCTTGGTGTCTGCCACTGCACCTGGTGGTTGGGGGCAAAATGCTGGAGACCAGTGTGTGTGAGAGAGAGACAACATACCTTGGGTAGTTTCCAAAGCCAATGGGAAATCGGGAGGGAGGGATATAGCTTTGCTCCGTATCTGCAGGACTGCTATTTATTTTAAATGAGACTATGTTTGCTTCTCACCTGACTCTCTGTGACTCTCTGTCCCTGGCATCTTGCATTCTCAACCCCTCCTGCAAGGTGTCCCCAGATAGAATGCCCCAAAACATGATATATTATATGCTGCTGCTCCTTAAAATTGACACAGATTTTAATACTTGATGTATTAAATATAATATAAACCCATTCTTATAAAGATGATTTTTGTAGTATTAAATTCCTTCTCTTAGATAATTTATTCCAGAGAAAAGTGAAGTTTCTTGATTTCTAGTAGGTTTCTTATAGCATAAAACACAAATGTTATTCTGGTAACAACTTCACAGATCACTGACAAAGTGCTTAGAGCAAAGATTGCTGAAATATTAATTTCATAAGATATATATCAGTAAAAATTAATATGTCTTACCCCTTAGCAAATTATTGAATATGAAATGTAATATTCTATATAGTCTCTGTCCTATACTAGATCTGTATAACTTGTCCATCTTGTTATTTGATACACACTAAGAGTTTTATCATTACGTTCTATGTCTTTGCAGTATACAACAGAAATTTAAGAAGCAATCATTATTATTGACATGAGTAGTAAAGAAGAATTAAAAGTCTAGGATTTTGGGGTCTTGGAAGACCAGAGTGACTCAGTGAGTGCTAGGACTTATTGTGGGAGCTCAGGAGGCCCATATAAAGAAATGAAATGTATTGCAAATAAAACAATGTGGTAAAAGAAAATCTTGGTCCTTAAGCTGTACTATATGAATATAGCTTATCAGTTATTTTCTTATTGGTCTTTGTGTTGGCCTATATTTTCCCTTAAACATAGTAGGTGTGTTAGAGTTGTATTAGATCAATATATAAAACTTAATGTGTGCACAGCATATACATTGAAACTAATGCACATTTTCAGATTCTTTCAGGCTATATAAGTCATTATAAAAGTGATTTATTTTTCTTTTTCTCATTTAAAAATTATTCAGATGCAAAATAACACATTATTCATTAATAATTTTACTTTGATAGAAGAAACAAAGTTAAATGGACAAACTATTGAGAATCAGTGACTACTGTTATTTTCTTCAATGTTGACAATTTTCCATATCCATGTTGCCCAATGTGCTGTCCATGAAGCCACAGGGTGGGTATTAAGCATTTAAAATGTGGCCAGTATCAGTGAAAAAGTGACTTAAAAGTTTTGTTAACTGAAGTTTAATTAGGCACATGTGGCTAGTGGCTAATGTACTGGACTATATAGATTCACAGAGTTCTGTTAAGACAGGTGGTTGTTTCAAAATTGCCTAGAGAATAGAAGAGAAAATATAAATATAGATAGTGTGTTTTAATTTCTGTCTGACACTGTTGTTAGTGAGTTTTGTAAGGTAGTATTATACTACAAAGTAACAAGAGTGTAACACTGCACATTAATAGTTGTGATCATGTCTTTACACTTATGACATCATGCCATTTTTGTAATAAGCAAACTACTATGACTGACTGAATCAGAATACCTAGATAAATTAATATGAAATAAGTCAAAAGGATAAAAGAATATCCATTGGCTCAAATTAGTTTGGCAGGCACAGGCAGTTGGATACCTAATATCTATTATTTCTTAAGTAAAATAAACCCAAATTGTACTCAGAATAGATAGATTTTAAGAGTAGGTCACCGATTTTCTCAGTTTGAATTATGAATATAAATAAATGCTCTCATAAAATATTCAACCCTCCTAGGATGTGTGGCAGTTTGGAACTGTTTGGAGTAGGTAGACTTTTGTATGAGGTTGCCAGAAGCTTTTGCATTCCTTGGAAATTAAGTGACCTACTTTGAACGTGTTCTTCCTTGGCCCATTACCTCCTTCTTCCACTGAAAACACAGACATGGTGCCTGCAGGCAGATTAGCTGCCTCAAGGACAGTGGAAAGAAAGCCACATTTGGAAAGTGGCTGAGGGGGGCAAGGGATATTGGGATATATGGTTTATGTTATTTTCACAACCCTATAATGCATCATTTTTTGGCTATTTTTACCTAGTGAGGATAATACTGTCCTATCTAGATAAGCCACTTGAAGTGAGAATTTTGTCATATGCATTCAGACAAAGACAAACTGAAGAGGGCTGATTAGTGCTCATGGTTTCAAAATATATACATCTTCAGCCTGTTTGCAACAAGGCTTAAATCCATTTCAAGTGGTAAAGATACAAAACATTAACATCAGAAAAGAAAAGATCAAGCAAAGTAGAAGAGTTTTATTTAAAAAATACTGTAGTTAATGAAAAAAAATTATCATAGCATCATTGATTTAAAAGACTAATATTAGAATGATCCACATATATTCCATAGAAAAGTCAGAAATTCACCTCAAAAGCTTCAATGCTCTAATCCATATTTCTCCTTGTTACAATCAACTTGAAGGAATGTAAACTTTTTTCCTGGTGTGGTCACTTAATGATTGGATCTTGAAGACTTTCACACCTTGAAATAGCTGTATGAGTTTTATCTTAAAAGTGTCTTGGTGTTAATCTATATTCTTATTTTTTTAGATGACATTTTAACTGGAAATGTTCCTTATAAATCCTTACAGCTTTTTGTGTGCACCTATTCTCTCCAAATACTGTCACCTGACCCTAATATCTGTCCTCTTCTAGTGTTTAATGCCTATTATGTAATTTAAAAAAAAAATAAGCTAAATCTTATGTAAGCATAGTAAAATGACAGTTTGGTAATTTTATCACTCAAAATCAATCTCTAGATGCTTTAAAAAAATTATTTCCTATGCTATAAAATGATAAGAGGTTTGCTTCAGCAAAGTTGCTACAAATTATACCCTCCTATCCCTATAATTTAGTACTTTTTATATATAGGATAAAAGCATGAAAGTGTCAAGTAAAGATTATTCTTTTTTCTCTATTTTAAAAATGAAGTCCACTTAGTTTATCTTTAGTAGTCATTCCCTTATCTACAGGGTACATGTTCCAAGACCCATACTGTCAGCCTAAAACTTCAGATTACTTAAACTCTGTAAGTTAATACTTTTCCTTCATCTTGACTAAGCACTTATCTCATATAATGGCTCTCCCAATTGTTGTTGAAAGTTAGATAGGAAACCAGGCATGAGTTTCGTTCTCCAGACTTTTACTCTACCATAGACCTACTCCTACCATAGTAAGCTTATTATGTGATTGTTTTTCTTTTCTTCTTAAACAAAGAGATTTCATCTTTTGACTGAAAGAAAGCATTTGTCTTCACTTTGAAAGTTTAAATTGCTAGCTTCACTGCCCTTGAAATTTAAGATAATTATTAAGTGAATTAGGGTGGGGGTTATATGAGGATAAACACTATGATACCAACAGAGGCTCTGATTATCAAGACAGTTATCAAAAGGCCAACACGGATACAGTATAAACATATAGGACCAAATGATGGTTTATATGCTGTATTTAGAGAAGGATCCAAGAGTTTCATCAAGGTACTCAGTACAGTGACTAACTGAAAAATGTGAACAGTTTACTTTTGAAAATTTCACTTAAAATTTACCTCATGGCTGACCATAGGTAACTTAAGCCATCTAAATTAAAACTTTAGAGATGAGAACATATATTCCTTTACTCCAAACTTTTTCATAGATTTTATTTTTATTATTTCTAATTGGAGTGTTTACATATGAGAGCAAAGATGGGTATGAATAAAATTAGCATGGTGTAATTAAATTAATTACTTCAGTGCTTATTTTGCACCCATAATTAAATGGAAAATACAGAACTGCAAATCCTTTTGATTCTTGAGATAAATAATACATATTAAATTCTTTCCTTGAATAAATCATAGGAGTTGTGTAATTCTTACATGTTGTACTACTTGTTTATACAGAATATAAAATAGAAAATACACCTGGAAGTATTTATATATTATTAGAATTATATTCAAAGTTACTTCATATGTTGAATAAAATGATTGCAATAATTTTTAAAGCCAAATATTGTTTTCAACAAATACATAAAATCTATATGAAAACAGTTTTATGTTTTTGTTCCTTTCAAAAATGAAAGAAACTATGATTGCTATGGAAATTACTAATCAATTACTGAAGTTACTGTTATATAAAATGATTCACACTCAACAGAAAATGTAATTCTCACTCCCACATAACAAAATGAAAATCATCCAGTTAGAAGGGAAAAGAAACACAATGCATCACTATCTTCTATGAGAAAAGGGATAACATATTTTGAAAAAGATACTAAATAATAATTTATGTAGTCATTAGTTTTAATGTGTATTTGAGTGAAATAACCATAGTCTCTTTTATTTTGGGGGACAATGACTACTATTTTCGCTAATTCTGTTTCCCTTAAAGAGGTTATATTCTAAAAAGTTATTTATAGCTTTCTAAATCCAAATGTCTAAGAATGGATAACACTGAGCTGTGTCACCAAGTGTTCAATAGATAACAGATGAATGAAAATGCAATCATATATTAAAAGTTCTTACAGGGCAGTTGCCATATTTTTGTGGTATTTATGGTCCTGCACAAATTAGGAAAGCACTCTACCACTGAGTGGCAGCCCTTGATTCCTCCCCCTTCCTCTTTAAAAACAGTGTTCCACTATTCACTATCTTTGTCTGAGCTAAATTTTTCTGGAAATATACATATTTTTCTTAATGATAAATAAGATACATGAAACCACTATTTCAAAGTCAAAAATACAAGTGTATCTCTGTGTAGTTCAATTCAATTCACTATGATTTTTTTCAAAATGTTATCAAGAAATATTGAATTGTGAATATGTAAGTATATATACATACATATGTACATAAGAAATCATATAAAGAAATGTGTGGATAAATATACAAAACACTTATATTTACGATGACATATTTTTGCATCATTTAATTCGTAAGGAATCACTACCATATACAAAGAAATAAGATTGAAACTCCAAATCTTACATGGCTCTCATTCCATTTTTTTCTTATGTATCCCTACTTGATTCTAAATTTAATGGTTAATGAATCTTGAAAGATGGCATAAAGAATAAAATAACTATATACCTAACATTACATTAACTGTCTGTCCTAGCATTAAGGGTAAGAAGAATTTACATCCTAATACTTTTTAACTTCAATAATAGCCTTAAGGCTCTAAACTTAAGGTGAACCGTAAAAACTCCAAAGTCAGGCACTACAATTTAGGATATAATAACATTACATTCCTTTCAAAATTAAAGTAAAACCATTTAATTGCCCTTATTGTTTGTTTATAGCAATTAGGAAATACTTCTTTGAATATAGTAAAAGCTACTTGCTATAAAGAGACCCTAAATTCGAGCACAGAAATTTATAATTCACTATTAACAAAAGTAAACGTTTTTATGGGAATCTTATGGCCTTCATTGAAGTTATGCTGTACTAGACTTTATCTGAACACTTAAATACCATAATTTAAAATTTCTTGATAATAATTTGACAAAAAATTTTACAAGAAATTGCAATGAAATACACAAAGATATACATTTGCATTTGTAACTTTGACATATGTGGTTTCATGTAGTTTGTTTACTGTTCAGCAAAATATGTAGATGGTATCATTTTCCATGTAAAGCTTATAATAAAAGTTACAAGAAATGTATTTTCCTGTCTATTTGGAACCCATGATTTATTTTGTTTACTTAAAGGGACTTTATTTTTGTCATCATTATATTACTGACACGTATCTTTATACCCTTCAGTGAAGATAATAGTGAATCTCCCACTAGGTAAGGGAACAAAATTGAGTGAAGGAAAACCAGTGATCCAAGAGTAACAAGCTGTCTATTGGAAACAAATTCATTTGTTGGAAGATAATTGAAGCACAAAATTTGCAAAACTCCTTTAAGTTATGGCATTAATTTTTGTAGAATGTGAAATATAGCTTCTCTATATGCAAGAATAACATACTATGTTATGCTGTTTTATAAGGTTGAACAGAAAAAAGAATTTAAATTATAAAGGATGGATAGTTTTATTAAAAGCAACACAAACCTGAATAATCAATATCTTTGTTTAAGATGACTGTCATGCAGCACATGAAATGGCTCAGATACTCACAGGAATAAACTGAATTTAATTCATTGTTTTGTCATTTTTCTTATAAAAAAGGAAATATATAAACAACGGAGTCAGGGGAAAAAACAGAAAAACAGTTTGTTTTTTAAATGTCTTGATTTATGTTAGGACAATAACATTTCCTAAATGAACTTAGACCAGCCAACTACATTGTCCTTCCTCTTCTGGACTGTTCAGTAGTGAAAGCAGAAAATTAGCAGAAACTTAAAAACGCCATTCAGTTTTGTTTTAATTTTAGTTTGAACAATCAACGTTATTTTAATCTCCTTACAAATACTTCTACAGGCACTGGTGAAACTTTTTGCCATTAAATTTTGGATAAACACATTTGACAGGAATTATCAAAATGAATATGGAACCACTCATTGAATGGTTTCGTACAGCTATGGGCAGAACTAAAAGTAACAGTTTCACTGGGATCTTGATTTTTATTGACACCAGAATTTCAACACATACAAGCAATTATCTGAACTTTCAATATACACTGAACCCACAAAACTTTGTAATCTGTGGAATAGAGTTCTCTAGATACTAGTGTAAACGTATAGTTAAAAATTGAATCTTGAACAGTACTCTTATCAGCTTGTCCAGGTTGGCCAATTTGTCTCAACACCAAACTGCAGGTCTTACTAAAATTTAAAATATCTTTGCCAATTCATTTCTTGATTTAATACAAATGGTGTGTTTTAGATTTAGTCAGAAATTACCCTGAACACCTGGCCAAAATGACTTGAAAAAAGATTCTAATCACCACAGACTCAGATAAAAAATAGTTAACACCACATAACTTTCACTTATTGACTGCAATCCCAGTTTTCACTGTTAGAACTTCTGTCCATATTTTCTATTCACCACTTTCATCCTCTTCTATTTCCCTGTTCTTTTCTTCTCTTCTTTTCTTTATTGTCTCCTCCATTGTCCTCTAATGGTCATAATGAAAATAAGTTGTAGAGAAAATAATCTAAATATATTTTCCTTTTCATCTGAGGTCATGTAAGAAAGAGAATATACTTTTGAAGGTTTTGCTTGCAAGCAATTATACTTAAACATTTGAAAACGGAATATCATTTCTCAATCAGACTTTTATGATACTAAAATACACATTAATACCCACATATGTTATTATTTTGAACTTTAAGAAAATGAAGTTTGAGCATCACTCAAATTCTACCTTTAAAGGTTTAATTTGTATATAATGAGTCTCTTTTCTTCTGAAAGATAACAGTCTATTTCCTAGTCTGAATTTTATTGGTAGAATTGCTTAATTTTCAAATGGCCACATAGTTATTTTTTAATAAAGTTGTAATTTTAACTTTCATCATTTACTTAACATGATTCACTTATAAAATTATTTGTATTTGAAAACTCTAGCTTCCTCTCCTTTCGAAAGATAAGAATTTAATTAAAAACCTTATGATAAGGAGAACAAAAGCTTTGTATAAAATATATAATTTTAAAGTTCAAAGACTAAAGCTAGCTCATTCAAATGAGATATCCTAGTAGCATTTCTGAGACTAATACATGATGACTTCATGGAATGATTAAGTTATTATCTGAATCTTATAACGTCAATCCTAATTTCTCCTTGAGCCATAATATAGCTTTTTACATCACTGTACCTAACTTCTGATGACTTGCAGCTAACAAATCATAGTCTACCTCCAAATTGCAATATGCTCAAAATGGAACCTCATCACCATATTTTATGTACATTCTCCATCAATCAATCTATCCTAATAAAACTGAAATCACTAAATTGAATTGTACAAGAAATTTGTAGTGGGGTTAATGGCATATAGGTTATCTTTACTTTGGGTCTGGATATATCACAGTTGAGGTAGTTAACCATTTGCTATATAATGAGAACTATCACTCCATAAACCATATTTGCGCTGGCCTCTAACCTGCTCTACATATTCTTATATATCAGGAGACATGGCTGAGCATCTTTGTCATATGTACTGTCAGTAGATTCCAATTTCCTTGAGAAAATTTACCTTTGGCTAAATGTGAAGAAATTTGGACTTTTATGATTCTCTGCGTTTCTCTGCTTAAGTGACTGGTGTTGCCCGAATAACTAAGTTGGAAGTTCCACAGAGTCAACAAGAATAAAGAAAATAATGTATTATAAAGAGACTTAAGTAGTTCCTGGTAGCCAAGTGTCCAAGCATGTTTAGGTTATTTTCTTTTTCAAGTCCTTTTGCCCTTGCCTTTATGCTAAAGCTTACATTTATGCTCTTTCCTTTAATAAAATAATGATTTCTGTTGCTTGTACCTGTTAGGATTCTGTTCTAGCCTCTCTGAATCCATGCCCTGCCCTGGATTCTGATGTCAAGCCCCATTTAAGAAAAAAAAAAAAATCCCTTTTTTTCTCTTATTTCTTCCCGTCTAGGAGTGCTCTCAACCACCTTCTCTTTATCTCCTCTCTCAATTTTATAATAATAATAGTCTTTTACATAGACCCTGCTTAAGCATCTTGTCATGCTGCCACCTGCTGCTGGCATCCCACCACCGTGCCTCCCGTGCCCAAGGGGCATATGGCATCTCTGTTCATAGACATCTACCATCCATACCAGGTAAACATGTTATTGTATCACATCAGATAAAACATAATCACAACAGTACCCAAAGAACCTTAACAGACAACTAACCAAAATATTTCCTGATATCATTTTCCTGTTGAAAATCCTTTAAGGATGATAATCACATGCCAATGCCTTCAATGAAGTCTATTTGGCACAGGACCCACCATTTCTTAGCCTTATTTTTGGACTGTTCAGCCTTATCATTTTTTTTTTTCATTATAACCTTAAACTACAGTGACATAAAATCACAGTGTCTGAGACAAGTTACTTTCAGCCACTTCTGTGTAAAGAATAATTTGATCCTTCTTTATGTGCTGTCTCCATAACCTCTAAATGAGTAAGGCTAACCTCTTCTTCAGCATTTTGATTAACTTCTTTATGACGTTATTCCTAATTGTGTTCTCTTACATGGTTTCAATTTTCAGTGTATCCCTGAGATTATCACCCAAATAAACTCAGAGGAATAGAAAACCATATTTAACTCTAGGACACTAGAACCAGACTAATTGAGTTAAAATTCTGTCACTCTTTCTTCCTTCCTGTGATCAACAGCACAGTATTTAACTGTGTATTTGCATTCATTTCCTGGTATTATTATGAACATTAAATACTATACAAAACATATTCAGATCGGCAACTGGCATATTATGAGTAATAAAGATTTGTAGCTATTATATAATTATCTAAAGTATACCTGTGGTAATTAAAATGAGATCAGTGTCCATAGGCTCAAAGATTTCAATGCTTGTTTCACAGCTGGTAGACTATTGGGAAGGATTAGTTGGTGTGGCACTGGTGGAAAAGGTGTACCTTTGTTGGGAGAATTATATCATTGGGAATGGGCTTTGAGACTCAGTTTCTTTCTTTCTTTCTTTCTTTCTTTCTTTCTTTCTTTCTTTCTTTCTTTCTTTCTTTCTTTCTTTCTTTCTTTCTTTCTTTCTTTCTTTCTTTCTTTCTTTCTTCTCTCTCTCTCTCTCTCTCTGTCTCTCTCTCTCTCTCTCTCTCTTTCTCTCTCTCTCTGTCTCCCTCCCTCCCTCTCCCCCTTCATTCCTCCCTCCCTCTCCCCCCCATCATCTCTGCCTGCTGTCTGTGGATCAGGATATGAAACTCTCAGATACTGCTCCATTACCATACCTGCTTGCTTCTAACTATGATGATAATGAATTAACTCTTTGAAACCATGAGCAAGCCTTTAATTAAATGCTTTCTTTTATAAGAATTGACTTGGCATGGTGCCTCTTCACTGCAACAAAAATAACTAAGACAATACCCACTCATTATTATTATTATTTTCATTATTACCTTTTAAATGTGTCCTTTCTTATATATTATGAGCACTTGTGGTAAGAGTTCAATAAAAGTGTACTGAAGTAATATATAAATAAATATTTCTCTACAGAGAATTACAGTTTAAAAACTCTGTTTGGAATGTTACTTCATTTCTCTCACATTAATTATTAAAGGTGAATATGTTAACTCAAAAATTATATAATTGAACTCTATTTTCTACTATAATAAAATCCTTTAAAATTTCACATCTCCTTATTGTGTGTGTGTGTGTGTGTGTGTGTGTGTGTGTGTGTGTGTGCTTATAAAGACAGACGCATGGATAAATGTATGCATATATAGTATAGATATTTATTCAACAGAATGGCTAAATCTATAAAAGGTAAAGGAGATGCTTTTAGGAGTTGCATTTAATGCAAAGAAAGAAGTAAAAATAATCCTTTCTATTTATCAAGAGAAGAATAACACTGGGAGTCTTCTTCACTGTTTCCCACTTTATTTCTGTGAGAGCTCTTTTAAATTAACTTTGGGATTATATTTATATATCTCTTAGAAGAGTATTGATTTAAGAGATTCTTCAGTAAAAGACTAATACTTTTAGAAAACACTGAATACTATTCTGTATTTCAATGCCTTCTCCAAAAGTTGGGTTTACATACCCATCACAAATCATTAAATTTCCTCTTGTCCATGACCATAAAGCAACAGACTTTTACATAAAGTTATACTGTCAATAATATGGTTCAAATAATGCACATTGGAAGCTTTCTAGAGTTTGCTATGGAACCCAATATTAATTCCTAACATTAGTTGAGTATTCACAGTAAGTAATGCAAGGAAGGAAACATTTTTTTATATACTGCCCAATACAATTCTCGTTATAATCTGTATAGTTACATATACAACCTACAGCTGGGAATAAATCACCCCAGGCTTTACAGCTTTAATACTTAAGCCAAATATTCAAAGTCTGTCCTTTAAGCAGTATAACATACTGCTGTTGGTAAATGATATTCCTTATAATGTTGATGTAATGATAGGAGTATTGATAGAATGCTTTTCTTCTGTATCATCCTAGCGCAAATATAAAATGCTCAGAAAAGTGTCTGACACAGAATATGAATGCAAATACACATGAACCATAAAAATAAATACATATATGTCACTAAGTGCTGACGTTAGCTACAGTTATTGCCACAGATAGTACACACATCAAAGAGAAATGCAGGCTCAAGATTCAGATGAGGATCAGAATACTGTTTCTGGTATCTGAAAGGTCTATGAGCCTTTGCTGCTTTTCCTGAAAAATAAACGTGGCTACAAATACATGTTATAAAATGTGTAGAAAATTCATATGTATAATTTTTAAATATTTTAATGTACAAATTTGCATAATTATATGGCAAATGTGTAGGAAGAGGTATTTTATGTGGTCTGCATTCACAAAAATTAGAAGAACAATTTCACCATGGCCATGTCGTTTGTAATTCCAAAAGCCCACTAAATTTGGTTTGTGAAGAGTACAGGGTAGTTTTTTGAAATTGTTTCGCTTTGATGTAGACACAGTAATCTTCTGTCCAATAGAGTTTGGTCTTGAAATCAAAATTTTCCTATGATCACTCACCACCATATCAGCTTCAAGGCAGTTTAAATGTTACTTGTTTTTCAATAATCAAAATCATTTTATTACTACTGATTGATGTAGTTTCCCTAGCTCTTCCTTCCTCTTTGACTTTCAAAGGAAAGAAAGAAAATTATGTACCATCTAAATATATTCAGTACAATTTATTGTTTCTGATTTTACAAGTGAAGTGACTATCATGTATAAAGCTCTCAAAGTTGGATTTCTCACCCATGGAGAAAGAAAAACCATATACCATAGTTGTAGTATCTAGGTAAACCATGTTCATAACAGTGCATTCTTGAGTTTTTAATTGATTGGATATTTTCAACACATATATTTCAATGAGGGTACAAAATGTGATGTTGTATTCCTAAAAACTGTTTAATTGAACATGGTGAGACATAAAATCTACTATTTAGATTTAGGATATTTTAAAACATGTATATATTGTATTTTGTTTCTTGTCTTATTTGTTTTTAACTTGCAATTATTGTTATCATTTGAAGTAGTATACTGACACAGATAATTCAGAGAAGAGGATAATAAAAGTCCCAAATTAAAATTTTTGTCTTTATATGCATATATGTATATGTATATATGTATATATTGCATATATATATTATTGCTGAATAGTGTTAAAAACAAACTTTAAATGTAATCAGCCCAAATGAGCTAATTATTTTGTATTAAGGGCATTTTTTAAAAAGAACCATCGAATATAACTGAGCCACCTATATTTGTAAAGTTTATGTCTTTTGCCCTTGCTCTCCTTTCAAATTATGGTTACTTTGGATAATTAATGTCTTTGGCCATACTTAGATTGATCTGAGTAGAGTGACTGGTGTGATTGTTAACTGAAAATAATGATAGCCTAAAAACTAGCGGTGGATCATAAAGGAGCAGGAAGCGGCAAGTAAAAAATGTGTGCTTTAAAGAACAGTCTCTGATAGAATTTCCACTTATTTTTTTTATCCATACCTTCTGTTTGACGATCATCTCATTGATGTCTTCCAGATCACCCACCATCACCCTCTGTGATTTTATAACTCGATCAAGAAGAGAAAGCCAGTCCGTAAGTTCTGTCCAAGCGCGATTGAAGTCTGCCAGAGCAGGTACCTCCAACAGCAAAGAAGATGGCATTTCTAGTTGGGAGATGGCAGTTTCCTTGGTAACCACAGGCTGTGTCACTAGAGTAACAGTCTGACTAGAAGCTAGTAGTTTTGAAAGAAGAAAGAAAAGAAGAGAGGAAATATGAGAAACATAAACCAAAGAGCCAATTTCAGTAACTTTAAAGGAACATTAGTTGAAAGCCAACAGCTTTATACAAAATTTCTCACAATGTATCTAAAAATGTGCATACTTTATAGGGTAAATATCATACAATACTTAAACATGTTTAAAGATATTGTATCCTATTTTCATACCGTAACAATTTAAATAATATTTTAGCAAGAATTATATAGATTATGAAGCTTATAAACAAAGTTATTGGGATAATTTCAGGTAAGATTTATCTAATTATTGACCATATAAGGAAGAAAAGGAAAAGCTAAAAATTGTATAAGGTCAAATTTCTGACTTTTGATTTCCTTGAACAATAAAAGTACTTAGTAGGAAGAAACTTTCTATGTCTTACAGTGGTAGCAGTTCACATTTTATTTTCCGTTTTGGCAATAAAAGAGACAACAGTGAAGAAAAAACAAGATATATTATTTTTGAAAAGTGGTATTTCTTTTCAATATGAAACAACTATTTCAAGATCATGAAACTACTAAATTAAAGTTAATAGTGTTTTATACATTCACAGATAAGAGGTGATGTCATCAGGCAAGACACATGGGTGAGAACCCTGCTGTCTGCCTTAGGAATTCTGAGACCTTGCTTAAGTTATTCAACCTCTCTAATCTTTAGCCTCCCTCCTCAATAAGGGAAGATAAATAACGGGGGAAATTGTGTGGAGTTGGTGATAATACAAACAATGTATGCACAGCAATGCCACACAATATTATTGTTCTCATCATCATCATTGTCATCACCACAGTATTAGCAAGGTTTTAATAAACTAGTCATTAATGTTAAGTATTATTATTTTATAAGTACTTGGTTGATTACACAATATTTTTAAAAATATGGTGGCAAGCGAGAGGTGAGAACTGGAAGCATAAAAAATTGGAGAAAACTTTGTTCTGCAGTCTGTGTGCTGCCCTCTATTGACTAAGTAATACTGAGACAAATTTTCTGGATGACTAGTAACAACATACAAAGGTGATCAGAAGCCAATGGCAAAAGGACACAACAGTTAATCTATTTTATAGACAAAGGTAACAGTAGTGTTATGGCCAGGAGGGCATCAACATTTAAACACATTTAAATACTGGATTATGTGGTTCAGAAGGGAAACACTCAGAAAAAGTTGGAAATGGCATCTTGGTGGAAAATCTCATAGGTGTGGACAAGGGAACTATTCAAAGAACATAAAAAATAAGATGTGCACAATTATCCTGTCAGGTTACAATGCATTTTGTTTCAATGGTTGCATTATAGTTCATATTTTTTAGGTAGTCTATGCTTTAAGAATATGGCCGAGGTGGAAGGATGCTTCTTCTCTTTCTAATGTCTCAGGGACACCCCTGCACATCCCACAGATAGAAGAGTAAGGTAAAATAAAAAGTGTTTGAGATTTCAGAATTGAGCCATAGTACATAAAAGTAATAAGGAAAAAGCCAACACTGAAGAAATGAAGAAACATTGTTTTTCAAAATATTCTTACTGCTATGAGGGCATTTCTGAAAAGAGGGAAACCTAATCTGAAACGTAAGTATCGTTTTGCCATCTGGAGTATGGAGTTGTTTATACACGTGCACATTTTTCCCTTACTGTACATTAAGTCTAGAAATTATAAATAAAATCCAAGACAAGGAGATGAATCTTTGAAAATGAGAAGAATTCAAATATAACTGTAGGATTTTACTGTAAATCATTAGGTAGACTGGAAAACATGCTCATAAAATACACACTGACTACTATGCAGCATAGAATTGAATGTGAATTATTTAAGGTTTTCTCTGGAAGTGTCCCCTTTTTATATTGTTTGAAAATTTTATATATGGATATAATATTTTAATTAACTCAATTACTTCCCATTTCCTCTCCCTCAACTCTTCCTGTACCCTCAATCACTTTTCCTCCCCGAGAGCAGTGTTCACTTGTACTGCGTGTATATGTATCAGTGTAGGATGTTCTAGTGGAACATATGTTGTCGCCAGGGGTCACATACCCAAAGACAACACTTTCTCCTCTCAGCATCCATCGATTGTTCATAGCTTCTTAGATATGTGTGTGTGTGGAACTTTCTGACCATGACTTGACTCTATGCTGGGATTTTGACTAGTCTGATCATGCGCAAGTCTTTTACAAACAGTCATAACCATCATGAGTTCATTTTTAATGAACTATATTATACTATACTATATTATGCTATAGACACAGAAAATACAGTTTACTGCAGACCTCCACTATCATTGGTTGTTATAATCTGTCCACTACCTCTTCCATAAAAATACCTGATCCATAGGGGATAGACGGATGGTATAGTTATACCATTTAAACCTCATCACCACAGATTCTTATTTTATGCACACTGGCCAGTTGTGGGCTTCTGTATCTACCGCAAAAAAATTCACTAGTGAAGTTGATATCTGTACTATGCTATGAATATAGAGATGTAAATTTAGAATATAGTTAGACATTATGCCCATTTAGCAGAGTAAAAGTATTAGGCTCTCACTATAGGGCCTATATATATGTTACATGATATTTTTATCTGTTACAGCAAAGTGCAAAGAAAAAATTGCATGTACTGTATGAATTGTTGGAAAAATAATAGAATTTTATTTATTATATACCAAAATTTCAGTCCCTTTAGGAGAATTCCATGAAGTCAGTAATGTGATTATTATTGCATTACTAAAGACTAGGCAGAGATGTTCAGTTTAGTAACAGTGTTAGAATATATTATTTCACCAGGCCTAGAATAATAGAGATTACCAAGCTAATGCTCTGTTTGAACAATCAGGCCAATTATCCATGAGAGAGATACACTATCACAATCATAAAGTATAACTGAAACTCAAGAAGGTTTAAGTAATTCACCTAAGGTTATGCAGCTAAGATATGACAGAATAAGTACTTAACTCCAGAAATATAGATTTCAAATATTTTTGTTGAAGTGATTCCTAAACCCTGGTCATTTTTTTCCATCTTAAAGGGAAGTCTATGAAATGTCTATGTGAGTAAAGGCACTGATCACTGAGCCTTTTGACCTGAGTTTGATCCTTAGGGCCCACATGGTAGAAGGAACAAACCTACTTCCATAAGGTGTCCAGAATCATTTGTTCTATTGTCAAGTGTTTATTGTTTCTACACTATAGTAACACTATGTTCTAAAAACTATATTCTGAACATAACTTAATGTACCAGCCTAAGATTCCCTTCTCCATTTTGCCTGTGTTCCCCTATACTTGAGTCTGCATAATCCAATTGACACAGTTCGTTAGATACTTCCATGGCCTTCCACATGCCTTGTGTTACCTTTAAAGATTTCTCATCCATTCCCGCACAAAATTTTCATATCTTCTTCAATTATCAAAACTAAATTGTTCTGTTGGAGAATCAGGATAAGTATGTAATAAAAAAAGTCTCAATAAGGCAAAAAGCAGCACTTCTGGATCACAAACACAGTATAGTACTTAATATTATCTTGTTTAAACAAACCTATGTGTAAAAAAAATTTTCACAGGTGTATTATTTATAGTCATTATGTTGTATAGTCAATCTCCAGTTTGGAATATAGACTGTACTCCTTTGGATCATTTGAGCCACATGACACATTTCTCTTGCTCCTACTCCTCTGTTTTGTTTTGTTCTCTATATTCATGTATTTAACTTTATAAAGATTACATATGCACATCTTATCCTTTGACATTTTTCTACATATAGCCTATTGCATTTAGTATAATGTTCCTGAGGCTCATCTAGGATGTGGGAAATGACAGAATGTTTGTGAATATTCTAAATGAAAAACACATATCTAAATCTTAAATGCTAGCATCCACATGAAATGTTAGTCTTTCTGAGTTTGCGTTACCTCATTCGGGGTAACTGTTTCTAGCTCCATCTAATTACCAACAAATTTCACTTTTCTTTAACTGTTTAATAACAACCCATCATATAAATGCATTACATTTTCATTTTTGCCACTCATTTGTTGATGGACATATAGGCTGTTTCCAAATCCTGGCTATCTATTATTATTGCAGATGAGTAAATATCTCTGTAGTAAGATATGGTATCCTTTTGGTATGTGCCCAAGAGTAGTATAGCTCAGTCTTATGGTATAACAACTTATAGTCTTCAGAGAAAGGAAATTATACACTGATTTCTATAATCTCTTTGCTAATTTGCAATCCAACTAGCATCAAATAAGTTGTTCCTTCATTGGAGGAGCTTCTTCTTTTAGTAGATGGTAATTAAGACAAAAACTCATAACTAGATAATGCATAGAAAATAATTAAAGAATTTTGGAATGCTCAGCCCCAAATGCAGTGTTCTTAATCACATCTCTCCCTTTAAGATTCAAGGATATATGTGAATGAGGAGCAACTAACTAGATTTTAAGGGTCAGAGATGGTAGATGACTCTAAGAAAACAGCTGTGGTATGATGATCTTGTTTGCTGTAAAAATTTGTCACTTGAATTCCTATTAAAAATGCTGCTTAGCCAGTAGCCAGGCAGAGCTACAAGTCTAGGAGAATTCTAAGAAGAGAAAGGGCAGAGTCAGGATAGATACAATCCAGTTATCATGCAAGAAGAGTATGTAAAAATGAGGTAACAAAAAAAAAGAAAAGAAAAGAAAAGCAATGGTATCGTATCTCTTGTAATAAAATGATTGGAAGTAGAGGACATTAAGTAAAACTAATGTGGGATGTCTTTCTGTATGCTGTGAATTATCACTGGATAATAAAGAAACTCTTTTGGCCTATGGAAATTTATCTTAGAAGCAGGAAAGGAATCTATACGTAGATAAAGTGGAAGGAGGGCAGAGTCAGACAGAGACACTCTGAGTTGATGCTGAGGAAGATGTAAAGAAATTCAGGTAAGCTATAGGCCATGTGGCAAGACAGGTTAATAGAAATGGGTTAAGTTGCAAGAGCTATCGATCAATACACATGGGCCATAGGCCAAGCAGCATGTAATTAATACAAGCGTCTGTGTGTTTCTTTGGGACCTTGGGACTGCTGGTTGGGATCTCAGGGTTAGGTGGAGCTAAGCAGCTGTGGAAAGGTCCAGATATTGGAAACAGGCCAGGCCAGAAACTTCTGACTACGTGGAACAAACCAAACAGAAAAGACAAACACTGCATCTCCTTCCTCACAAGTAGATGCTAAAATCTGTTGATCTGACTATAGAACAGCTATTACTAGAAGAGAAGGGTAGAAGAAGAATCCAAGGACATTTGTATAGCAAGTATTAAAACACAGATAATGGTTAGTTCTCCAGCACAGTAGTACAGTAGGTGACTGTTGTTCATAATAACCTATTATATAATTTATGAGTAATAAGAGACATCTAAACATAAAGTAATGATAAGATGGAAACCTTAGTAACTCTATTTTGATCAGTACACATTGCAACCTTATATTGAAACTTCACAATGAGCCTCATAAGTATGTAACTATTATTTGTTAGTCAAAAATATTCCAGTGTCAAAGGAGATGAAAACATTAATTATTTTTAAATTGGTCACTACTTTTTATCTACATGCAAGTAAATTACCATGCTTTACTCTATAAATATGTATACTTCCCATAAAATTAAAAAAAGTAAAATTCTAAAGGGTTTTTTATTATAGACAATACTACTTATAGCAAATAGCGGATATATATTATAGATAATAAAATTCTTAAAATAGAACTTTGGAACCCCCCTTAAATGAGATAACAGGTCATGACCCATGTGGCAAAGCATAAAAAGAAATATGGGTAAATTTAAGTATAAGAGTTAGCTAGTAACAAGCCTAAGCTAACGGCTAAGTATTTATAATTTATATTAAACCTCTAAGTCAATTACTTGGGAAGCAGCTGCCAGGTATTTGAAAACAGGCAAGTAGGAGAGAAATGTCCAATTACAGAGATGAGCATATGAATTCACAGAGACTGTGGTAGCATATTTAAGACTTGCAAACGCTCAAAACAGGCAAAATCTCAGCACAAAAACAGGGAAGTGAGTGCAAGTCCTATCCCCAAATATGAAGCTATTTGCATCTGACACCTGCTGGAAGAGAGAAAAGCAATTTTCTTACATGGAGTGATATTAGACACCTAAACCACATTCCAGGGTGGGCCTTATGCTCAGAAGTACTTGAACAACACAAAATAGACTCCATTTTCTTTTATATATGATTTTTTTTGTGTGTGTGTGGAATTTTAAGGGTGAGTAGAACATGAAGTTGTTTGACTAGGGACAGATGAAAGACCTAGAAAGAGTTTATAAGAGAAAAAAATTGATTAAAATATATTGTATAAAATTCTCAAAATAAAATCACTTAAAAAATGACAGCACATTATTCATTTTTAGGTATTAACAATATATTTTTGTATATATGTACTTTTTTTTTATCAATTTACCTATCAATGGACAATAGGTTTATTTCATTTCTTTGGCAATGGTTACTTGTAATGTACTAAAAATATATGACTGCACATGTCTCTGTGGCATAGTAACTTAATTAAAAGTTCTTTCAATGTAAACCTGTTTCCGAATGAAGTTATACTGTTTTTAACTTTGTCTGTGAACAGGTACGTGTTTTTCTAAGGTTGTTTTTCTGTTAGTTCCACATCATAAATGAAAGATACTTCCTTTTTTCATGTCTTAAGCTATATTGTGAACAAGGGGTTGAGTTAACTTTCTCCAGGAAAATTTTACACCCAATTGTGCTGTGCTTAAATATGCATAAAATAAACTACTTGTGTCAAACTCCCCAAATTTGAACCAAAACCAAGTTCTTAGTCATGTTGAACTGAACTACCTTTTGCCACCCACAGATTGTTATTTTGCTGGCCATGGTGGTTGTAGAAACTCATGCTCTCAGTTCTTATTCTAGTAATGGTAAAAAAGAACATGCAAGTAAAGTCTTCCAGATATCATATGTCATATATATATTGAAATATTCCTAACAGAAGAATCTCAAATGGGCAAAAACACTTTAAGAATTGCTTAACATTATTAACCATTAGGGTAATGCAAATCAAAACAACTCTGAGGTACTGCTGTTGTTGTTGTCAGAAAGATTAATATAAAAAACAAAGATGACAGCCTATGCTGGAGTAGACGTGGAGTAAGGGGAATAGGCCCCCATTGCTGGCAGGAATGTAAACTTGTACAGTCATTTTGGTAATCAGTATGGTGGTTTCTCAGAAAGCTGGAAATAAATCTACCTAGCTATCAAGCAGTACAACTCTTAGACATATAACCAAAGGATGCACATTCTTACCATAAGGGCATTAGGTCAGTTATGTTCATAGCAACATTATTCTTAATAGCTAGAATCTGGAAACAACCTTGATGCCCCTCAACTGAAGAATGGATTTTAAAAATGTGGTACATTTACATAATGGAATACTACTCAGCAGTAAAAAAAATCCTGAAATTTGCATTCAATTGAATGGAACTAGAAAAATCATCCTGAGTAAGGTAGCACAGAACCAGAAAGACATTAGCACATTTCAGACATAAAGCAACCTACAATTCACAACCCCTGGGCAGCTAGTCAACAAGGAGGAACCTAGGAGAGACATCCATAGATCCTCTGGGAAAGAGAAATAGTTAAGTTTCCTGAGGAAATTGGGACTATAGGTGGGAGGGGGCAAGGGGAGGTGAAAACAAAACATGTGAATAGGATAGAGAGGGACAGAGAAGGAGAGATATTATGATTGAGAAAGCTATTGTGTGGGCAGAGAGAAATTTGGTGATATGGATAGCAACTTTCTTGAGAGTGCTTGAATATGTAATGTTAATTAGATAAGGAGATAAGATATATTAATTATCACACAAAATACTAATAGTATATTCTGGATGATATTTTTGTTCTTCATAAGGATCATGAGTTCTCTCCAGAAGATATGAATCATCATCTCTATGCCTCATTTAATAATCTAAACTGTGGTTCTCCACCAGTGGGTCATGATCCATTTGAGGGCTTAAAAGTATTTTCATAGGGTTCAAATAAGACTATTAGAAAACACATATTTACATTGCAATTCATAACAGTATAAAAATTACAGTCATGAAAGCAACAAAATAATTTTAAGGATGAGGGTCACTAGAACATGGAGAACTAAATTAAAAGGTTTTAGGAAGGTTGAGAACCATTAGGAAGAAAGGAACCACTTTTCTAGAAGAACATGTTGAACTCTTTCCTGTTCTATCACATTATCTCCAAAACAGATATTACAATGTATCTTATCAACATACAGAGATATAAACATCATATATATATATATATATGAACATATGTATATGCAAAAGATTATTCACTTAAATATCCTGACTGTTAATGATTCTAGAATACTTATGCATTTTATTAAATGAAAATGATTCTCCCAAAAACTATGAATTATCTTTCATAGTTAAACAAAATGTTTCCATTTTGGGAGAGGAATATTTAAAAGAAATCTTTAAATACTGTAACAAACATCATTCTATATCTCATAATCTTTCTGCTATCGGGAAGCCCAGTGAAAAATGACTATTGACTTTTTCGTTGTTTTTAGCACTATTTTGTATCTCTCTGAAATTGTTTGTGAAGCAATCAGAATCTGGCAGTTACTCTCTGTAGCATTTTCTGCGAGGCTCCACTGAAATTCTTTAGGGATATTATTGGGCATTTGATAGATCATGAAAATGACAGTTGCTGGTAGATTCTAGCAGCTACTACTTTCCTCTCTGTCTCTTCCTTCCTCCCCCTTCCTTCCCTTCATTCCTCTCTCTCTCCCTCCCTCCCTCCATTCCTCCAGTCCTCCCTTCTCTTTCTCACTCTTTGAGCCTTTCTGTGTGTGTCTCAATGGCATTCAAGCCCACTCCTTTTGTAAAAGGTTTATTCTTATTTTTGCTTATGTGTTTGTACAGGTGTGTGGGAGCTATGTGCATTTGACTGCAACTGTCCATGGAGGCCAGAACAAAGCATATGATCCCTGGAGCTAGGGCTGGAGTTACAGGACTTTGTGAGTTTCTCAGATTGGATGCTGGGAACTGAATCTGGGTCAGTTAACTACTTTCTAGTACAACCTGAATCTAATTCAAGTGAAAGGTGTAGAACATTGTAAAAGCAAAACAGATTTAGTGACATTTATTCTTAGGGTTTATAAAGCAGTTGCCTAATTCTTGCTCATATGTGAGTTTAAACTTACTATTTTAGGTGTTTTTCATCGCCCATCCTGCAGGCAAAATACCAGAGTTTGACAAATTTATGAGCAAAAGCCATGGACTATGTCTTCATAATGACATGGAAAATGTAATTTCTCTCTTTTACTAACTGGAAGCTATTCTATTGGACTAAGCTTATCTTTGAACATTCTGGGTCAGTTCATACTTTATGTACTACAGGAATGTAATACACATCAACTGACATGGTGGAACCAGCTAAATAAAAATCAACTTATGTGTCCATTTAAGTAGTAGAAAAGCACACCATTTCCTCAGTGATTAGTAATGGGACAATAGAAACTAAAAGGAAAGGTGAAAATGTTGAACTTAAATCGCCAAAAGTTTTTGTTACAAGCTAAAAGAAAATGAATAACATTATTTTGTTAGTTTCTTTAAAATATGCCCATAAAATCATCACCAAATCCCTTTGAAAGTAGGGGAATCAATCATAAATAAAAACACATTGTTTCAATGATTGAATGGCAAAGCTTCCAGGAGTACAAGCAAGCTGGTTTTGGAAGCACACACTTCCTTTTTCTTCAGGCTTGAATCTCATTGTCGTCATTTGATGAATGGCTCTAAAATTAAGAATTTAAAGGGAGTCTGGGGGAAGATATGAGCATACAGTTTATGGTTTCTGGAATAGGAACATAGCCTATTTTGTTCATTCACAAAGATCTATGAAGATGTGCTATTGTAGAATTGCATAATTCTGAACTCACTTTTCCAAGTAAAAATCCTGTTAGTTTAAGGATAATGATAATGCATGTATTTTTTTCATAGCATGAAATTCTAATTAAACCCTTTTTGACTGATACTTTTTTCATAGTCATTGCTTTACATAAAAGATGTGTTTCATTGCTCTTAAATTTAAAAGGATGTATAGTGTAGTCTGAAGAACAATCTTTTCTAGAGAGTGTTTTCAGAATATTTTAGAGGAATTTGTAATTTGCTAGTAGGTGAAATGTTAAGTAGAAGTCTGATGCATTTAGTCAAAAGTATAGTTCAAGTACAATGTTTCCTTACTAATTTTCTTAATTTTGTTGTATATGCACACACAGAGAGGGAGAGAGGGAGAGAGAGAGAGGGAGAGAGGGAGAGAAGGAGAGAGGGAGAGAGGGGGAGAGAGAGGAGAGAGAGAGAGAGAGAGAGAGAGAGAGAGAGAGAGAGAGAGAGAGAGAGAAGGAAGGAGGGAGGGAGGGAGGGAAGGAGGAGGGAGAGAGGGAGGAACAAAAGGAGAGAGAGAGAGGGAGACAGAGTGAGCAGGAGAGGGAGAGGGAGAGGGAGAGATCCACAGGGGAACAGAGTCTTGAAGGCAACATATAATAAACCACTCTGGTTTGGTTTTTTGTTTTTTGTTTGGAGGGGTGGATACTTCAATTTATATGTTTATACTCATTATTAATAGGTAGGTAAATAATTATTTCCTTTGGTAAACTGTTGTTTAGATGATTAGTCTATACTTTGGTTTTATATCCCCTGCTGCTCTATCTGCTCCATTCCTTTATGAATTTTTTAATCATCTTCATGTCTACTAAAGATTTTTTACTTAATGGAGCCTATATTAAAACTGAATATTTGTAAAATGTTGTTTTAGGCTGCTAGAAACACAACATTATTCACCAAACAAAGTTATACTTTCCACAGAATATTTCATGTTAATAATAGCAAAATTTATTCTTTGTGACAAATTTTATCCTTTAAATAATTAACACAATTGTAATTCTTTTAAAAAAGAAACTATTCAAACTTCTCATTTAAAGAAAATATTGCCTGAAAACATATTTTTGGAGTACATTGAAATTGTATGTAAGATTCTGATACCCTAAAATTTTAATTATATTGTCTAAAATATAAAACTATAGTTTTCCATTAAGAAAAAAATTATTCTTATAATTTACATTTCCTTTATTATAAAATATTTATTTAAGACGTAATAAAATATAGTTTTCTGCTGTTAGAATACTAAATGCAATAATCTATTATTTTAAAACTTAAAAGTTATATATCACGCATATTTTTCATTAAATGATATGTAAAAAATGACAAAATTTGGAACTTATTACATGAAAACAAGCCATGTGAAAAAGTAAAAGCAATCCTAAATTATCAAAATATAAAAAAGAAATAAAATTAATTAAAAGTCTTTGATAAATATAACAAATAAACATGGATGGTAAAATATGATTGCACTTAGTTTGAAAGACTTTGATCATTTAATAATATAGGGAAGTAAGGGCTACAATGCCAAAGCATTTTCCTACTATCCCAGCATCCCCAAAGCAATACATGAGACAAGGAAGAGTGTCATGGCCATGTATCTTCCTATTTCAGCAATCAGAGAATAATTTTTGGAAGTGGGTTATTTTCTACCATGAGGGTTCATGGGATTTGTATTCAGGTCCTACTACTTAGTGGCAAGTGCCTTAACCAATGTGGCCATTTTAACAAAGCAAACTTTTCTACTATTTATGATCAAATGTGTAGGCTTATGAAACCTTATTCATAACAAAAGTTAGTGCTAAATGTCTCTTCTCTAATCTTCTATATTAATTGAGTCTTATGTAACAAAACCTTGTATGTTCAATTATATTGGATATTATTTTCTACTGATCCAGTTGCAAATTTCTAGATTTTGAACAAATTATGGAAATTCTAATGCTTGTTAAAATGGTGCCACCTCAAAGCATTTTAATTCTTATATTGAATTTTTACATATAATTAAATAAATCCTTGATAGTTTCAATTAATACTTCACATATTTGCAAATGAGAAATTCGTATCTTCAGCAGCTTGATAAAGAGTTAAAGAATTCAACAGTTGGAAAGATGTATGTGGTGATATACTGAAAATTTGATAAAATCACCCTGGAATATCAGAGAACAGAATCACCCACTGTCAAGACATGAAGTTTAGAGACTGGTGACCCATGCATTTAATCCCATCACTCAGGACACAGAGATCATTCTGTATTTCTGTGAGTTCAAGGCCTAACAACCAAGCAGTAGCAGCTCACAGCTTTAATCCTAACTATCCTAACTTAGTATTATGATACAGAATTGAACCTGAAGTGAAACAGTTGGGCAAGGATAAATATTTAAGGCAGGGGGAAGCAGAATTTCAAGCATTCTGTAGAAGCAACCAGTTAGGCTGAGGACTCTTGAAGATAGCATTTACCCTGTTTCTTCTGAGAAGTTGGCTGGGTGAGAATTGACTGTGGTCTGTTTCCTCCATATGATATTCTAGTTTTCTTCCAGTATCTGGCTCCAGGTTTTCATTATATACTAACTAGAATTCATGCAATTGATGCCCTAGTGGTTAAGATCACTTGTTGCTCTTCCAGAGAACCCAATTTCAGTTCCTTGCACTTATATTCATAATTGTAGCTCTAGTTCTAGGGTATTTGTATCCAGTTCTGGTGTCTGTATGCCCTATAGACACAATGCACAGATACAAATGCAAGCAAAACATCCATACACATAAATAAAAATTAAAACAAAAATATTAAGAACTTTAGTGCTGTACAGTATTTTTTCAGTAATTGACATTAGCACTGGCAGCACTGTGTTTTACAACTACTCAATCACTCGGTGTGGTAGATGTTACTAAGTCCATAGAAAATAGATATGATGAACTTCAAGAAGGTTTTATCTATTACTTCCTATGAGATACTTTGCTTAAGACAATGTTACTATACTTCCTTAGATTAGACACCAAGATAGAATTGTTTTTTATTTACATATATTGAATAATTATTCTAGTAATAATCAATAAAGGAAAACTTTCCAAGTATATCTTTCATAGAATAGGCATCAAGATATATTGTTTTATCTAAGTATACTAAATAATTCGACTAATCTTTATTAAAGAAAAAGTTACAAAGTATAACAGAAATGTATAATAAATTAGGTAATTATATAGAAATATATTTATGTTAAAATATTTCCCATAAATGGTAGGTCTTTTATATTGTGGCAATGGTCATCTATACTTATGAAAACAGCTTTCATTAAATACTGTCATTTAAAATTACAAAATTGTTGAAGGACGCACACAGTCTTAAAAGAGATGTTAAAATTATGTATTTTATATATTTCTTAGTTTTATTTACAAGGTCTTTATAAAAAATATATAATGAAACTACACTCACTTTTATTGAACTATGACCATTTTGCATAGCTAAAGTATCAGTAAATCACCATTCTACAGGCACATCACCGTGTTCACTCTATAATTTCTTTCTTTTTTCTTCACTTTATTATTTTTTTTATAAAAAATGTCATTTTTATCCATGTATCCCTCTGCTCCTCCTCCCCTCAGTCCTTCCAATCCCTCCCAGTCAGCATTCAGCCTCCTCCCTCCCCATCCACCCATCCCCTCTCCCCAAGATGTCAAGAAGTCGCAAGGTGAGTCATCCCAGTCTGGCACATCCACTCCATGCAAGCCCGATTTACTCATCCCCAAGTCAAGACTAGGTTAGGTGTTCCTCTGCAGGAAATGGGCTCCAAGTTGCCAGTCCATGCACAGGAACAAAGTCTGATCCCACCCCTCAAGGCTCCACATAGGTATATCTATCTTACTGCACCAACCTTACCGCTCTTTATGATTAAATGATGAGGAAGTTATATAGGAATATGAAATTCAAACTCTTCTGCTTGAAAGAAAAAAAAAACTCTAACACTACATTATTTGATACTGAAGCAGTTGGATCAGTCTAGAGTACAGTAAGGGTAAGAGAAATGGTGCTAAAATGGATTTAAGGTTATAGTATATGTCTAAATCCTGAAGTATCATTAATAAAGATCTCTCTCCTTGCACTTACTGTTCTTTTCATATCCTTTCAAGAAGATAAACTACTTCAAAATTCAGGATCCAGTAGTAACAGACAATTATTGCCAAGTTGCCGTGAAACATTCCTGGGGCTGTGAATGGGATGATTGAAAGGATCACTAAAAGATGAAAAGTGTATGTGACCAGAGAATGGCGTGGCTGTTTGCCAAGATAAGAAATAATTTGATACCAGCAATAAACCACAGTGAAAGAATCTTAATGGTTTAGGTGCTTTGTCTAACTCCTCCAGCTATGTTTCAATGATTAAATTATTAAGAAGCTGTTATTTAGCTGTTTTGTAATTTAGGTGAGAGGAAAGATGTTTTGAAATAATTTATATTATTCATGGTTTCTTGTTTTTTATAATTAAACTTAGAGGATGTTGAGATAATCCCTTCTTATTAGGAATCCTGAAATTGAGAACGGCCTGTAAAGCAAAGTAGCAGGATGAATGTAATATTTTCTATGACAATATTATAATGCATTGGCTCCTTTATGTTCTTCTCTGAACTATATGCAGACAAGTAAATTCTGTTAATCCAAGTGTTTAAAAATGGCAACAGGATACCACTAACCTCCAAATACAGTGAGAGATACAATTAAATTAATGTTCAAATGAAGACTGGACATTAATTTAGAAAGAACCTCCAAAGGTGACTGAGAAACTGTTGGGATATATATACATATATATAAGCCTTACTACACCTTCCTAGTTGACTTTGCCCAACTGACCACTTGTGTAGAGACTCTCTGCTCTATAAGAGATCAAACAGACAAAGGGAATCCCACTTTAAATAGGCCAGAAGATCAGAAAGAAGACAGAAACCTAGGAAAAGAATACCTATCCAATGAAGACACACTTAGAAATCAGTACCACGACCTTAATATAATGTAGAGCAGGCTGGGAGGAATTCACGCAGGCTGCTATTCCACTAATCTTTCTACTCTCTTGACCTCTACCCATCGTATACCTAGTCTTCCACCCTCCTAGTCATTCCCATATCCCATTCCCTAACAACTGAGGCAGATATTTTCAGTTCTAATAGATAACTCCCACACTTGAGAAGTCATAGTTTTCCCCTTACAAACTCTACACAAACTCACTATCTCAGCTTAACTACACCACGTAACTCAGCCACAACATAGGCAGAGATTTTGTGCTCCATCTGAGATTAAACAGAGTAGACTAAGTCCATGCACGCTTGCATCCTGAAAACCTCGCCCCTCTCTTGGCCTCTGTTTATTCAGTTCCAAGTCCTGTCACCATCTTAGTGTCCATGTTTTAGCCCTCCAATGGGTCAGAGTCTGCATACTTCACAAGAGATGACACAGATTGGGAGAAGTCCAGGTATTCCTCTTGTCTGCCAAACTACCCATTATCTCAGTATTTTGATACTCACAACATACCCCAGTGCACACATCCTAGTTGCCTTTCCCCAGCCACCATCTATGGCAGAGACTCTGAACTCCACCAGAAAATAAGGGGACTAGGAGAAGAGCAGATAGCCATCCTTCCCACCAAACTTCCCTACTCTCTTACTATTTGCATTCATCTACACTATCACCAGAACTACACCTTCCTAGTTGACTTTGCCCAACTGACCACTTGTGTAGAGACTCTCTGCTCTATAAGAGATCAAACAGACAAAGGGAATCCCACTTTAAATAGGCCAGAAGATCAGAAAGAAGACAGAAACCTAGGAAAAGAATACCTATCCAATGAAGACACACTTAGAAATCAGTACCACGACCTTAAATTACCCCAATCTCAGATGTCTAGAGGCCAGTTTAAAAACACAAGAAACAACAACCAATGTATTATGTCACAACTGGAACCCAGCCTTACTACAGCAAATACTAAATATTCCAACACAACAAAAACACACTACATACATACACAAGAGAAAGATACAAAGACAGATAGACATACATACATACATACAGACAGACAGACAGACAGACAGACAGACACACACACACACACACACACACACACACACACACACACACACTTTAAAACAAGTGTTTTGAAAGTAATTTAGGTCCTTAAAGAAAACATGAATGAATCTCTTAAAAAAAGATTCAGGAAACACAAACAGAAAAAATGAATGAATCCATTAAGAAAACAAAACAAACAAACAAAAACAGTTGAGGAAGCAAATAATACTTATTCCAGACTAGAAAATGGGAAAAGAAGCAATAAAGAAAACACAAAACGAAACTGAAGGAAACCTAGATATTAAAAGTGTAAGAATGTGAACAAGAACCACAGACTCAACTATCATCAACAGAGTACAAAAAATGGAAGAGACAGTCTCTGTCCTGGAAGATACATTTGAAGAAATAGATAGATCAGCAAAGATTTCTGGACATGAAATATCCAGGAAATCTGGGAAACTATGAAAAGAACAAATCTAAGAATAATAGGAATAGAAGGAGAAGAATCTCAGGTCAAAGACATAGAAATTATTTTTAGTAGAATTATAGAAGAAAATTGACTTAACCTAAAGGGGATGCTTATAAAAGTGTAAATTTACAGAATAGCAAATAGATGAGAGTAGAAAAAGAACTCAACTTGCCACATAATAATCCCACTTATAAATAACCAGAAATAAGAAAGAATACTAAAGGCTGCCAGATGAAAAGACTAATAAATATATAAAAACACCTCTATTAGAATTAAAATGACTTCTCAATGGAGACTTAAAAGCAAGGAGGGATTAGACAGATATCCTACCGACTCAGACCACAGAGGTCAGCCCAGACTACTTATACTCAATGAAACTGTAAATAACCATAGATGGCAAAATAAGATATTTCATAATAAGTCAAATTTAAACATTACCTACCTACAAATCCAACCCTACAGTATGTGATAGAAGGAAAACTCCAGTTAAAAGAAGTTCACTACACCCACAAAAATATAGGGAAAAAAATCACGTCAGAAAAAACAGAAAAGCAAAGCACACCTGCCCACACATACATAATCATAACCAAAAAAAAAACCAACAGGAATTAGCAATCACTGGTTATTGATATCTCTCAACATCAATGGACTAATAACCACCCCCCCCAACCAAAAAGAAACAGGATAACACAATCCATCTTTCTTCTGTATACAAGAAATATATCTAAACATCAAAGATAGACATAACCTCAGAGTTAAGGTTTGAAAAGGGTCCCCCCCCAAAAAAGGGACTCAGGAAGCAATTTGATGTTGCATTCTAAGATCTAACAAAACAGACTTTCAACCAAAATTATCAAAATAGATGGAGAAGGAAAAATCGTACTCATAAAAGGATAAGCCAGAAAGATGACCTCTCAATTCTGAACATCTGTGCCCCAAATATAAGGACACCCACATTTCTAAAAGAAACATTACTAAAGTACAAATCGCACACTTAAGTCCACACATTGATAGTGGGAGACTTCAATACACCAATCTCATCAGCTGATAGATAATTCAGATAAAATCTAACCAGATAAATACTGGAATTAGATATTGTGAACCAAATGGACCTATCAGATGTCTACAGAACATTTCATCCAAGCACAAAAAATATAGCTTATTCTTATCACCTCATAAAACTTTCTGCAAAATTGACCACACACTTGGTAAAAAGGCAAGTCTCAACATACACAAGAAAACTGAAAGAACCTCCTGTATCCTATCATGCCACCACATCTAAAACTGGATTTTAACAGCAGGTCAAACTACTGAAACCCTACAAACTCATGGAAACAGAACAAATCTCAACTGAACCACCTCTCGGTCAAGGAAGAAATAAAAGAACTAAAGACTTCTTAGAATTCAATGAAAATGAAGGTACAGTAAAGGAGACACAATAAAAACAGTCCTGAGAGGAAAAGTCTTCATGGCACTAAGTGCCTTCATAAAGACACGAGAGAGCAGCTCAGACAACTAATGCAACAATATACCTGAAATATCTAGGACAAAAGGAAATAAACACATCCAAGCGGAGACAGCAGGAGATAACCAAACTGAGGACTGAAATCAAGAAAATATAAACAAAGAGAGCTGTCATCCACATTTGCGTGGTTTAGTTCAGTCCCATATAGGTTCTCCAGCTGTAATTTCAGACTCAGTGAGCTCCCAATAGCTTGGGTCAGCTGTCCCTCTAGGTTTCCTCATCATGATGTTGCCCCTTTTGCTCATATAATCCTTCTTCCCTCTGGCAGTGGGACTGGAATTTACTGTATAAACTGGCATCTTAGAACCCATTCCCTGCAGAGGAACACCTTGCTCAGCATACTTGCTCAGACAGGGGCAAGCTACTCCCCCAACTGGATATGGCAGACAGTACTGACTCACCCTAGAAGACCTTACCCTCTCTAAGGAATGCATGGGGGATGGAGCTGGAAGAAGCTGAAGGAGCACTAGGATGAGGGGAGGGAAGGGAAACAGTAGTGCCATATTTTAAAAAAATTAAAAAATAAATATGAAACAAAAGAACAATACAAAGAGTCAATTAAACAAAGAGTTGAATTTTTGAGAAAATAAAGATAGACAAACACTTATTCAAACTAACTAAAGACAGAAAATATCCAAACAAACAATCAGACTCAGAATGACAAACATAAGTTGACACTAGATATTAAGTAAAGAATAACCATGCTATAATCCATAGACTCAAAGAAAGGGATATATGACTAGGAGGGTTCAAAGACTCATGAGTCTCCTGGTAAGGGAGATTTTGTGATGGATTTGGAGTGCGTGGGTTTGGAAACAGGAGGGACCAGGCAGTGTAGAGATGGGAAGGTTACTGGAAGAGATAAGAGGAACTGGGAATCATTTGCAGGGCAATGTAGAAACAGTGCAGTGGAAACTCCCTGGAATGTACAAGAGCAACCCTAGTGAAGTCGTCTAGTAATAGAGGATTATAGAGCCCAAACTGCCCTCTTCTATTGCCAAACAAGGCTCCTAGTAGTGAGACTGGCATATCACCCCAACCACAAAATGTTGACATACAATCTTTTCTGCCAGTAAGATGTTGGCAGACAGATATCCAAGATAGAACCAAACACTAGTAGTCAAAAAAAGTAAATTAAATTATTTCTAATGTTAGTCTGCTATACTTATATATCTGTACATATCCCAATTGTCACTAGAGGGGTTTCATCCAGCAACTGATAGGAGTAGATTCAGAGACCCACAGCTAAATAATAGGCATATACAGGGGAACCCTCACTGGAGATGGTGGGGGAGGAGCCAGACGCGGATCAAGGATATCATAAGGACCCACAGAATCAAATAAGTAGGGCTTATTGGATCACACAGGGATGAAAGTGACAAACACAGACTTTGTATGAGTCTAAGCTAGGTCCTCTACAAGTTGTGAGATTTAGTGTTCTTAGGGAACTTGTAATAGTGGAAGTATTGGGTGTTTGACTCTTTTTCCTTAGCTTAGGACCCCTTTCCTCCTACTAGGTTGCCTAGTCCAGCCTTGATATGAGAGTTTGTGAAGAGTTTTATAGTATCTTGTGAGGCCAATAACATGGCCTAACATTGTTAGTGGATATGCTTGGGAGGCCTGATCTTTTTGTTGAGTGGAAACAGGGAAGTGGATCTAAGAAAGTGGGGAGATGGTTGGAGAAACAGGAAAGAGTGGAGGGAGAGGAAACTGTGGCCAGGATGTAATGTATGAGAAGAATAAACGGTTTTGTTATTTGCTTTTGAAGAGACATCAGCAAATGTCAGTTTGTGAGCCAAGACTGTACCAATCATTCAGTTTTGTAAATAAAGATTTATTTTAACACAATAACATTAGTTTATTTAAAAACTCTCTAGGGTTGGTATTCCACATTGATAGTACAGTTAGATGCCATTAGCAGATTTTTTAAACCCCCAAAGCCAAGAACAATTATTATCTGGATCTGTGTATAATAAACTGAAAATCTCTGATTTATAATTTTTGTTGGAATGATTTTTTTATTAATCCATAACTATTGCTGAAATAATGAATTCATGAACCTCTACTCTTACATTATAAAAGGGAGATCGTTTTCACCTTATATTACAACTTCCCTGCTTTAAAAGTCATTGCTCAATTGCAGTGTGCTCTTGTTAGGTAAAACAATTCCTGATCTCACTATTTTGGTTAAAAGAACAATGTGCTAGATATAGGAAGTGAAAAACTTCAGTCATGAATTTCTTCAAATTAAATTTCATATTTTTCATTCTTTGGTGGTATATTAAAGATCAAAATAGGTAATAATAGATATGAATAAATAACTTAGCATTTGTGATTATGCAGTTATTAATGTTTATTCCCTATTAAGTTGCACTAAATCATAACATATTTTAGTTAATATTCATGTGTACTATGACCAATCTCATTCACTTAGTGATTCCGCCTTCTTGCTTTATTCCTTGAGTATTCATTAACACAGCCATCTAGGAACTTCATCATGTCTGTCCAGGTATGTTTACTCATTCATTTTACTCAACCTCTTTATATCCACTGTCTTTATCAGAGTATCTTGTACTAGAACAACTCTGCTTTAACAAGATAAGGGAAATAAATTGAACCTAGGTGCGTATTTCATTACGACAGTAGCTAGTAGAGATGAACAATAGCCTAACAGTTTACATACTTGTTGAACATATAAATGAAATCCTGAGAAGTAATGATGGGAAAAATGACAATTGGGAGGGGAGCTAACTGATTGAGATAAAAGGCAAGCGATGTGTGCAGACATGATATAGAAAACAGGCGCTGACTTTTTAAAATTTTGACAAACATTAGATTTCTGATCTGTATTTTGATTGGATGTAGTTCCTGCCAATATTCATTTCTTTTTGTAGTGCTGTACTCCAAGATGGGGTTTACTTAATTACCATAACTACTCAACTAGGTGATTCTCAGGTCTCAACACAAACACTTAAAACAGTGAACCAAAATGTGTTGTATAGTTTATTAATAACAGAGTAGATAAAGTGCTACTTAAATACATTTCATTAATTTTTTAGAATAGCAGGGTACTGGACTACAGTAGCTTGAAGTGTTTCCTGAACTAAATATACAATAGCTGCTCTATTAGACTGACCTCTGACTAAGAAAGAGAAAATAAACCAGGAAAATAAATAAAGCTAAATAGTAACATTGGGAGAAAAGTAAGCATATCATCTCAATGTCTTTTGCAGTCTTTGTGGCCTCTGAGATTCTAGAGGACAAAAAGTAAATATATACATATTTATTTAAAAAATAAATATATATTTAAGAAATAAATATATATTTAAAAAATAAATATATATTAATAAATAAATATACATACAGAGAGTATGTATGTCTTTTGTATAAAAATGAAATCACATCTATTTCCTGGTGTTAATTGTAAACCATAAGTACTAAATCCATTCACATTGCTTTAATTTTAAGATTTGGGTGTTGCAAAAAAAGGAGAGGGAGAAAGAGAGACTACTCCTGTCAAACTTTGTCTGAAAATTTCATTCTTATAGGCATAGGCAATATAGTAGTCTATATGTATTGGCTATGTTCACAGATTGTGTGTCCAGAACCCAGAATATTTAACATAAATGTCAAATACAGGTATAACATTTAGAAGAGAAGAATTTAATGAACCCAGGGCTTTGTGTGCATAGTTATTAGTATCTAAGTATCTTGGGGATAACCATTTAATCTAGGCTTCAGTTCCTACCTATTAAAAATAAATACAAGTAATGTGACATGTACTTCATAAGGAGGTTATAAGATTTAAAAAAAATACACAAAGAATATTTAGCCAATGTCTGCTGTACAGAAATACATTAATGCTCTACGATAAATATTAGGTACATTTTGGTCAGTGGAAAAACAAGAGAGATAATTGAAATGAAAGTAGGTTGTTTCTTTTGTTTGTTTGTTCTTTTCTTAAACAGTATGATCTGCCCATGTAATACTGGAATAGAATGAACCAGCGGGACTGAAGAGACACTCTAACAGAGTTAAACATGAAGTGACAGTGTTGTTTTGCATGATTTACATAAGACCTTTGTTGGTAAAGAAGTTTCTACAACATACTCAATATGAAGCACTTATTCACCCAGATAATAGACACAAATCCGTGCATTTAAATGTTTCTAAGAGTCAGAGATCAAGATAGAAATCCCTTGAATCATAGAGATTTGTGTCTATAAACTTGCTTATTATATTCACATTCAAGGAGCTTAGGCAGGGTACTGTCAGCTTTTAAACCAGAATGTTTTCATTACTTTTCCCTGTTGGGGTTGTAGAGCATGCTGTGAGTGACCTCCAGAGATTCCTCAAGCTGGATACAGACAGCAAATTGAATCTGAATGCTTTATTAGACATGTTTGTCTTTCAGCTAGTGGGAGTGAATGTCAACTGTACTGGAAAACATAAAATTTCTTGTGAAAGTAGGGCCCGACCTTGGGGGGGGGGGAACTCAAATCAAAATGCAGAATTCAATTCTGCGTCATGTCCTGTCCTTATTTGTTAAACATAGAGTACTGGTTTAAAAGAGGGAGGTACACTTATCTCAGACAAATAAGACTGAACAAGAAAAATAATATAACCCTTTTTTGATCATGCTTGACAGAGTAAACAAAATGTTTATCATCAAAACCATAGCATTAAAGTACATTGGTTAAGGAGAAGACTTTTTTTCACCCACTACAGGATTGAAAAATCACCTTCATCACCTTTATTACAAGATAAATAATACAGAGTGTTTATTTATATCTTTCCATACATTTCTATAATAATAATGAATAATCCTGGAAACATAGATGATACCAAGAATGAAGTTATTTTTTAAACTTTCAATATTGTATTCCACATTTATATTACTTAGGTCCTCCCTTATGGATGTTGAAAAACATTGAATTTATTGACAGCATAATAAATTATTGCTGAGGGAGTACCTGATGTATTATCATTTTTACTACATTTTTTTCTGTTGAGGACAGGTCTATACTATCATTTGGTCATTGCTATAGTCAATGGTATAAAAATGGTACCTAAACATTGTGATACTTATGCTGAGTATATATATAATGAGCTCATTTTGGGCTGGCGGGGTTTTAGAGATAAGATAAATATAGTCTTAAATATAGTAAAATTAAAAGGGTAAATTATATTGTTTTAGAAGAAGATGTCAAATAAACAGTTTCCCAAATTAGTTATCAAGACACAGACATAAGAAGGAGTTAAGCAATGAAATAGTTTGATGTGGTCTGGAGATTTGCATCAAAATTCCAGGACATCCCTATTTGATGAGTACTATAGTTTTCTTTTCTGTTTTTTTTGTTTTGTTTTGTTTTGTTTAAATTTACCTCCTGGCCACAATTTTTCCTCCCTTCCATTCCTCTGGTAGCTCTCCACCTCTCTGTTCCCACAGCCAAAGCCATGCTTCATTTTTTTCAGGAAAAGGAAGGTCTCCCAGGCATATCAACAAAACATAGCATATCAAGTTGTTGTAGAACTAAGCACCTTCCCATGTGTTAAGGCTGGGCAAGGAAAACTAGTATGAGGAGTAGGGTCCCCAAAGCCAGTAAAAGTGTCAGAGACAGCTCTTCCTTCCAGTGTTAGGAGTCCTACAAGTGGACAAACTACACAACTGTAACATATATGCAGAGGCCTTATGTCAGTCCCATGTAAGCTCCCTGGTTGTGAGTTCTTTCTCTGTGAGATCCTGTGAGCCCAGGCTTGTTGATTCTGTGGGTTTTGTTGTAGTGTTCTTTATACCTCAGATTTCTACAGTCCATTCCCCACCCCTCCTGCAGAGTTCCCTGAGTTCTGTCTAATATTTGGCCACATGTAGGTCTATATCTGTTTCCACCAGTTGCTGGATGAAGTCTCTCTTGATAGTTGGGTTAAGCACCAATCTATGAGTATATCAGAGTATGATGAGGCATATTTACATTGTCAGTTATTCCTCCAGGCATGTTTGGTTGCATCCCAACTCTCCATGTCATCCACCCTGTGGGTCATGGTGCTCCAATATGGATCCCAGAGAGAGATATGTACCTCACCATGGATATGCATACTTTCACCAAGGACAAAATAACCTAGAATGGGTAACGTATATACTGCCCATTATTACTCTCATTGCCCTCTAAAAGCTGAAGACTTGTGTACCTTTGCTTTTCCTCATTTTGTATGATGCATTTTGAAGTGAGGAGCATTAGTTTAGCACTTTGTGATCTAGCTAAATATATTAAGGGCCCATTGTCACTTAAATTTCTATATTATTGATTACAGCAAACACATGAAATTTTCCAATTAAATCAGACAAGGGCAGAGGTTAAAGCCTTTGACTATTTATGCTTGGAAAGGTTTGGCATAATATACAGAGGCTGTTTCAACCCTCCTAGATTCTTACTTATGTTTTGATCTATGGAGTGGTGTTTTTAGTCATTCTTTTAAAATGTCTTCTGTGGCATGTCTGACAGCTGCTGGTAATAGCTAAGGTGACTCTTCAGGTTTTAATGGCTCTTAGACATCCTGCTCATAGTCCTCCACAGGAGGTTATGTATGCCTGGTTCTCTGAAATTCAAAAGGCCCAATTCTTTCCAGCTGGGAAGCTCTCCAGGAATGGATGTTCTTTGAGGGTTGGCAGTCAATGACTATAAGAACATTTTAGTCAAGCCAGCCCAAGACAGGCATAGTTCAGTTGCTGAACCCTCCTGAGGCAAAGTCAACAAGGTCAGGGCAAAGAACTCTGACTCCTACTGAGCACCCACTTAATAAAATAAAAAGAGTGGATACATAGTAGGACAGGTCCATAGGGACAAGGAAATTGCCTCAAACCAGTTGCAAAGGCATACACATAATGTACTTCCTTATGAGCCAACCTAGAATCTGCCTGAGGGCCTAGCAATAGCTGTTGTCCAATGCTCCTGATTGCTTGGAATCTACCTAGCAACTAGCATTGTCAGATATCCTAATCACTCATAATCCGCCTACCAACAGGCACTGCCCAGAGTTCTTGACCTTTGTGAATCTGCCTAGCAATAGATGCTGTCAGATTTCCTGGTGATGCTCAGCCAATGTGGGAGAGGCACATTTTGACACAGCCTGGGTACTAGGAGGAGGGCATATACAGCTCTTTCCATTGTTGAATAAATGAATTAGTCCTTTTTAACTAACTCCTGGGATCTGTGTCATTGACTTCCTGCCTTCTCACTCCCTGCCCCAAGAAAACTGTTACAATGCAGCAACAACTTCAAATTTCATGATGTCCTTGTTTTTAAGGGCTTAATAATACCCCATTGTATAAATGTAATATATTTATTTTATCCATCCTCAGCTGAAGGACATTTAGACTATTTTCAAGTTCTGGCTATTACAAATAAATCTGCTAAGAACATAGTTGAACAAATATCTGGAGCTCATGGATCTGGAGTTGGTTGTAAACCACTCAGGGTGTGTATTGGGAACTAAACCTAGTCTTATACAAAATAGGTACATGTTCTTAATTGCTATGCCACCTCCCCTGCTCTATTAGAGCTTTAACAAAATAGGATCTAGCATTGAGATCCTGAAGTTAAAGCTATTTTCAGGAAAAAGAGTGAAATAAGTCAATACATTGGGGAAGTACTGAAATCAAAGCCATGGGCTGCAGGTTTGGATTCAGATTTGATGACCAAAATGCTAAAAAAAAATTAAGATCTCTAATATCTTAGATTATATGAAAATGTTGACTTAAGTCTAAACTAAATATGATTGTTAAGGTATGGAAGACATTACCTGCTATATACCAGTTATTTACTAGAGGGAAGATACATATAGTAATGGTATGTAGTTACAAAAAAAATGATATATAGACTTTATAAATTGACTGAGTCATGAATATGCCAGCAGTGATCAACAATGTCCAAAGGTATTGACAGTAACACCATATAGAAAATATACGAGAGGGTTGGGAGGAGTCTTCAGACATTAAGAAGCAATTATTTTATTGATAATTCATGTTTCAATGAACTCTCAGTCAACAATAAAGAAAAATCATGTTTTTAATTAAAAATTAAATATCAAGAAACTGAAATTAGACATTTCATAGTACTGAATATGAGTAATGATAGAACAGTTTCTCCTCTTCATTATTGAAGAACAGATTAGAAACTTCTCTTAAGACTGCCCATGAGAGAGCACAGAGAGCCAGAGCAAAGGAGTGAGCAAGAAAGACATTCCTTGAAGGATTTTAAGAGATACTGGTGAAGTATCATCTAACCAAATGCAGCTCAGACTATGTTTTTATTATACCAAATTTTGATTTATTAAATTCACAGAGAAATTTTAGTAACTAATATTATATTTCATTTTGTAATATATTTGTTAATTCAGATATTCCCTTCTTATTTTTAACCCGCGTATCCCAAAGAAAAAATTTCTGTCTGGCAATTTCATGTTACAGTAATTTTTTTTTTGCCATGTTAACAGAAGATAATTGAATTGAACTTCTACTTTATAAGTCAAACCATAACAATGAACCAGCTTAGTTATTTTGTGCAATGTAGTAAAGCTAAGCTCCCACATATATATGAGAATCTTTTCTTCATTTTACTGAAAATAGATTTTTTTCTCATAAAATATATATTCTGATTATGGTTTTCCAACATCCTACTCCTCACAGCCCCTCTCCACTTCAGCTCTCTTTTTGTCCCTCATTAGAAAATACACTAGACTCTAATTTTAAACCTATAATATAACTATACAAGTGCTACAGCTTCCTTCTGGAATATGCTTTCTTGGAAAGTAAGGTTATATTTACATTTAAAACTGTTTGGTGAAATTTTAGACAGCATGAGGATTATATGTTCTTCAAACCCTCCATTGTGAGCTGTTCAAAAACTACTCTTTTTTTGAGTTAAGGTAATTTTACTGTAATCATTTTATTGTGGCTACTCTTCCTCTACCAGTCTATACAAAAATATTGGTATTATTTTGGGATCTGGTAACCAACCATAAAAACTGCCAAAAGGTTAAGAGAAGAAGAAAGGGAGCTCCATCATGACAACATGGATGATGACTATTTAAATACTGATGCTTTTACAGTCTCTCACTGTCTAGGATTCTAATAATGGTACCTGTGTTGTGTCTTTCCAGTTGAGTACGGAGCATTGTTGAATAACCTGGCCTGAAACCAAAATCTCCCACTAAGAAAATACAATTATTTGTTTCTGATATATGGGAACAATTCTGGGGTCTGTCCAAGGAAAGCTTACTGTGGTCACTTTCTTTTTAGACAATGTGACACATGTACTTATATTTCCAACAGGCTCATTTCTCTAATGCACTCTAACATGATTTTAAAATTACTTCTTTAATGACAGAATGTGAAGGAATTTTGTAGTTGTACAAAGCTTTAAAAGATCTTGAAAATTATCTAAAATGATTTCCAACTTCGTTAAAATAATTCATTAATGACCTTCACATTTTATGTATAATGTTTTTCTCCTACTGTATTGAGGGATAAGATTCAAGGTTAATACAGTGTAGCTACAAAATCAATAACAATGTTGCTTTTAATATTTTCAGTAGATCAATCACAATTTTGGATATAGTGTTGGTGATAGAACTCAGAGCCTTGTGCATGCTAGGCAAACATACCAGTCTCCAACCTGTAATTCTCATTCTCATTAATGAAGAGTCAATGCATTTGACACAATGGGCACTTATTTGCTTTATATATAGAGGGTTAAATCAAAGCGGAATCAGCATCAGACACAATCCAAGAAGTCATAGGTATGGAGAGTAACACTTTCCACAACTCTGAGAGGCTATTAGCGTGCAAGGGTAGAGAGGAAGAACATAAAGCCTACACATTTCCCTCTGTCCTGATCACAATAGATAAAAGAAGCTCATATTTTCAGGTATCCATGTGGACATTAACAGGATTAGACTTCACTGAATATTAAAATGATCCATGTGTAATTGATCCTATATATGTGGTAGCATATACTTTTAAAGAGGGGGAAAGACTGTGACTATGTCCTTCTTAGACTTTAAAATATCTAAAAAAAGGTTATACTGTGTCTTCAAAATTAAAATACCATATAGAAAGTAGGAACATGGAGGTAATTGAGGCCCATTAATGAAAGGTAATGTATGACTATTTTAGTTTTATTTGCATTTTTTTATATTCAGAGATGTTTTGTATGCATGCAGCTCTGGGCACTGCATGCATAACTGGTACCTAAGGAAGTCAGAAGAGGTTGTTAGGTTGTCTGAAACTGGTGTTACAGTTGTGAGTTGCTACATGGGTGCTGTGAATTGGGTATTCTGGAAGAGTAAAGCCAAAATATGGCTACTTTAGGAATCCAAAACAACTTTCTGTCAATTCTCTCCTTCCCCTATGCAGAATGCAACTCAGGCACTCAAGCTGGGCAACAAGCTCCTATAAAAGATTAAGCTATTTCAAATTAAGCTATTTCAAATGTTGTACTTTATGGATCACTTTCATTTTATGCTTAGTTTTTTATTATACTGTTGATTTCTTCATGATTCTTTGTTCAAAACAGTGGAACCTTCATTGTACCTTTCTCATTTGGTAGACATATGCCGTCCTAAACTGTTGAAAGAAAGTGATGGAGAACATGGAGAGAACCAGGACCTCTAATCAACTGAGTAAAGCTCATTCAAGCTCACAGATACTGAAGCAGCATGCACAGGCCCTGAATGGTCCTCTGCATTTATATTATGGGTTTCAGTTCAGTGTTTTTCTGTGATTCCTGACCATATGAACAGGTGGGTCTCTTATTTTGCCTTCTCTTGACCTTTTTTTTCCTTCTGCTTTTTGCCTTATCCAACTTCAACATGATAATAAGTTTGTTTTGTTCAGAACAGAAAGGCAGAAATGGAGGAGAGATGGGGAGAAATTAGGAGTAGATGGAAACTGTAATGGGGACATATTGCATGAGAAAATAATATATTTTTAATAAAAAGGGGAAAGTAACATACAATTGAAAAGAATCATTATTGTTTTTTCCCTTAAACATTTATTAGTGAGCTTGTGTTCAGCTGTGAACACATCTGGAAAATGTTATACTCAGGAGTGAAAGAAGATTGAAGATTTAATCACCAAATTCCCTGGAACAGTATTTAAATGGTGTCACACTGATGTTTCTTCCTCAAGGATTCCAACTTAATCTGTAAGTGGACAAGTCTACTCTGCAGTAAGAGGAAACTAAGTGTTGAAGAGGCACAGATTAGGCTCCAAGGCATCCACTTTGTTTCTGTATATAATGCATCATTACCACAGAACCATACCATTTTTATGTAATGTCGATGGTATGGCTATTTTAAACACATGGTTACAGTGTTCACCACGTTACTGACAAAGCTGAAAATGCATTTGGCTCTCTATATTAAGTGCAGATTTAGTTAGTAAAACAACTTAAATTAGAATTAAGGATATTTGTGGAGTAGGATGAGACAGGGTCTCAATAGCTTGGCTATCCTGGAGTTTTCTATGTACATCAGGCTGGTCCCACACTCACAAAGATTTGCCTGTCTCTGCCTCCCAAGTATGACAATACATCCAGTTATAATGTAGGCTGTATTACTTCTGATGCTGTACTTTCAGAATTGTATTTGAGTTCTGCTACTTCTAAAGTTAGTTACAGGAAGAATTGTTTTATGAGTATTTAATCAACAACAACCCTCTATCAACTGGCTTTTTTGGTCTCTATATAACATTCAATTTACTTCATAGCTCATTTCCTGACACAGTTGCATTGAATTTCCTCACTTGGAGCATTCACACTAAAAAGGTTTTCTACACAATTCATTTTGGAAATGCTAAGTGGGGTTCTGTAGAACATGAATGTTTTGAAGCCTAGCAGCTTGTGGATAAGAAACAATTCACAGTGACATTTACCACCATATTTGCTGCCTCTTTGCTACCATCTGTATACAGGCCTTCAGACCAATGTTAAGTCCTAACTGTCTGGCTAAATATGTTCCTTACCTTCTCTAGAGAAACTTCATACATGCATTGATTTTATTCTGATAACTGTCTACTAGGGACACAGAGGTGCTCTGCTGGATAAATATCACCTCATTGTTGTGCTTTCCACCTTTTTGAACTCCAAGCTACAAATCAGGAAAGACAAAGATTGAAATTGTTGGAATTATAAGGAATTTCCTTTGGCAGTCACAAGACTGGATTTCAATGGCACCCTAATGAGTTGCACAAAGCAGTAGGTGGAAAGTTGAACTTACCCAAGCAACTGAGGCCTCGTGCAGCAGTTCTCAAACTGTATTCCTAAAATCAATATCATTGACCACACCTTTAAACCTTTTAGAGATAAGACTTTTACCTCAAACTTTAGTAAGAAACTGATGTTTTATGTTTGCATAATGAAATTTGAATACCACTGACATGGGGCACTGGGTTCAAATCAACACTAGTGTCTTTTTTTGTCCTCTATCTTTCTATATAAATATGGCTGCTATCAAATATTATGACCAAGCATGCATGTTAACAATGTAACTCTTACTTTAAGGAATAATAATGACCCTACCCCTTATCTGGGCTGAACTTTCAAGCTACATTGATAAATAGAAAATATTGAAAGTCATATGTAAATGTCAAAGTCTAAGCATCATGAGATCTTTGTGCTTCCACCATCACCACCTTAGAAGGAGACTGTCTTAAAAGCATCAGAGAATCAGCTCATGCCAGTGGATATATGCCTACTAGAGCCTAGCCTACCAGAGGATGCAGAACTTGTATAAAGGATCAGTGATCACTAGACAATAACCACCTCTCAAAAATATAGGGAGACAGTTTTAGACCTCCTAGCTCATCTGATGCTGCATAATTGCATTAATCTAGATTAGACTACGTGTGATGATCACAATAACCATCCAGTTGATCACAGAACAAAGTGGAAAGTCACAGATTCAAAAACAAGTAACAATTGCTTTAGATCAGTAAATTTTAGAGTAGTTTATGCAGTAACAGATAACTGAGACACCCAGATATATATGATCACTAAAACATATCAAATATTTGTTGAAAGCATGTCCATTTATAATGTCAATTTGAACAATTTTTAAAGCTCAGACAAGACCCCTCCATCATCTTATATAATGGAAGTAAACAGCCACGGGGAAGCTTGCTTTAGTGTTTTAAAAGAGCTACTTTGAAAAAAAATCAAATCAAATTAAATAAAAAGCCAATTTGAACTCCAAGTCTTCACACATGTAAAAGAAATATTCAGGCAGATGACAATATCAATGATTGTTCCAGACTCAGCATTCTACGTTTTTAAGAAATTCAGAGAAAACTGATTTAGAGACATTACAATACAGGGTTGCTATTATCATCTAGAAAACTAAGAATGCACTAAATTAGAATTAACTACTTTCTTGCTGCCTTTATCTAGAAGTTCCAGTATGTTATCGAACAGATAATGTAAGACAGCAAAATTTAAAACACTACTGGATATAATTGGATTCGAATCCTCTCTTTCTTGTTTTATAGCTTTTTTGATTTAATCTAGCAATATTCCTTCTATGTTTCGGGTTTCTCACTTTTAAAATAGCTTTATATAATCATATTTACTTTACAATTATTTGGGGGATAAGAATGTAAGCATAAAGGAAGCTATGCATGCAAGAGCGGGGGCTTTGGGAAACATCATGGCTGATAAACCATGTTGTATTATAAAATAGTCCAGGGAATAATAATCATATAATCAAATCATATTATAAATTAGATTTTTTTGAAATTGTGCAGTTTAGATTAAATTGCTATGTGTCACAAAGCCAAGAATACAAACAATTCTTAATTCTGATGCTTAAATTACCACATGAGAAGAGCTCTATTGGAAGAAAAACACATTCTGATTCCCTGATGATTCTTTTCCCTCAGCATTTGTGGGTTTAGTATAATGCTGATTTTTTGCCCAGTGTTTGTCAGTTTTCTGGAGGAGAGAAAATTTCTCTCTTGCTTCTCCAACTTTGGCTCTAATGCTGCCAATTCCCACCAGTGGCTCAGAACCGAGGACCAAGTCAGGCTTCCCAATCACAGTATAGCACAAATGTTAGGGGAAAACAAGAAGCATGGATAGTGGATAGTGATGAAGTCTTCGCGGAGGGGGGAAATAAGTGAATTGCCTGACAATACCGCATTCCTTCACGTCTTTCTTGTTCTTCATAGAGCCTCTCCTGCAGGCTCAATGTCCTTAGAGATTATCACCCACTTCCACTCTAGTACATCCCTCTGTGTGGCAACTGTGACCTTTTTTTTGTTCTTCCTATCATAATTTCTTCCCAAACACAGACAATGTTTAATGGCTCCCCTCGCCTTTCCCATGATTTCAGGCCAGACTGGGTTGCCTTCCTATAGGCCAGACAATAATATTCTCATCTCCACTCACTATCCCATTTTCATCTCTTGTCATTTTCTCTGAAACTATGTTTCTTTATACTCCAGTGTATGGAGAGTCCATTAAAATGTGGATATGTTTGTGACACTCAGGGATAAGACTTTCTGCCTTTCTGTACTAAGCCACTTGACATTAATCTGAAGACTACAGCTGTCTCACATCATTTATAATTGAGATAATCAATTTTCTTTTCATTGGCTTATCATCTTTCTTTTCTCATTTGACTGTGCTTCATAAAATCAGAGATGAACTTATTTTATGATGAATTCCAACACTTAGTCTGATGCCTAATATACAGAACTTGCTCCATATATTGATTAAGTAGATTAATTATAGATGTTCTTATAAACCAAAACTTAGAATGTATTTCCAGTTAGAAATATCATCATAGCATTTAGGAACACAGCATCCTCAATAGATTAATTTTTGTTTCCTCACTTTGATTATTCCTGTAATATTTGGGGTACCTAATGTGGAAATAAATGTCCACATTCTGCAAGTCTATAAAAGTATCATGAGAGTACAATATCTTCACAGAATTACAGATGCTGACATTGAACATGCTAATGTCATCTCAAGAACAAATGGAAATCAAGGATTGTATATGAACAACTGTGCATTTGCACAGAAAGAACCAAAACTTAGAGCTCATAAAAAAAAAAAAAAACTGACATCACTTATTCACTGTTTGACAAAAACAAAAAGAAACAAAGAAATGCAAAAACCTTCTAATGCCCACACCTTTCCTGTTCTCCATTGTCATTATACCTTCATTTTGATAGTCATTTTTAGGATGTTAGGGATGTGGTAATTTGCTGAGTTCCCTTACTAAGAATTACCTTCAGCTTTACTTAAAAACTACTTCCATGAATCCTCTTCTTCCAATGAAGCATAAATACAAAGGAGAGGCCTTCTACTGACAATTTAATATGGCTCCACAAAGCCAGACAGCTCTAATGCTCTTAAGAAACAAGCTGAAGTATCTGTTTAAGCCATTAAGGCTTCTCCTCACTTGCCCTCTTCTTTTCCTTGAAGTTGGATCTTCAGAAAATAACAGCTCGTAAACCACTTGATGTCCAAGAAGCCTACCCAAAGACCTTTCGCATAATAAATAACACGAATGTTTACTCTTTTCTGCAGAATCAGAAACTAATTTTCCTTTTCACTCAGAGATAACCTCATAGCCACGGTTTTCAGCAAACAGCTTAAACGAAATTGAAAACCAAAGACACAATGTACTTACAGGCTCCAATAGTGGTCAGTCCAGGGACACTGTCAGGCTGTTTTGTCTTCAGCTCCTGAAGTAAATGGTTTACAGCCTCCCACTCAGACCTCAGATCTTCTAACTTCCTCTTTAATAGAAAAACATACATTTTACTGACTTCACTAACACTCCAAATATAACATAACTCACTGTGTTATTAATTTATTTTGAGAGTATATTCTTTATGAAGAGCATGTATAATTATAAGAAAAGTGATTTCTAAATAGACATTTCACTTTTAATTTAAAATTTTAAATAAAGGTCTTAGAAAATGGCTCAGTGATGAAATAATATATGCTATGCAAAGATAAGGACCTGATTTTGGTTATTCTGGCTACCAAAAAAAAATGAGAATGGTATCTTACATCTGTGATTTGGGGTTCTCTATGCAGATATATATGGATCCCATAAGCTCCTTAGCCAATCATTGTAACAAAGCCATAACATTCAGGCTCAGTGAAAAATTCTTTACCGCAAAATAATACTAGATAAGTGGCAGAGAAGACAGCCAAAACTGGTCTTTGCTTTCCACATGTGCACATATGAATGTGAGCATTCACATGTAAGTAGGTATACAAAAAAACACATGCCAATGCATGGATTGTAATTCTGAATTCTTTGAAATTAAGATTTAAAAAAATTCTAAAATTATTATCTAGGGAAAAAGTTTGGCATGTAATAACTATTACTGTGTATGCACAGACATGCACATGTACACTGCAACTGCACCACTTCATCCTACATATGTAAATTCATCTAATATATGTGAAGCCTATAGGTGAAATTAAAGTCTCAAAAATGCTGCTTTGTAGCTGTGAGGTACTGAGTAAGCCTAGATTAATACTCTCTACTCAATTATGTCCTCAGACTCGACTCAGCTCATATTTGAGTCTTATTAATCCTTTCTGTTTCAGTTGTTCACTTTGAATAGCAAATGAATTTGGATGATATGATCAAATAATCATAAGGATGTAGGTTGGGGAGGCTTTTAGAAATAGCATAATAGAATTTGGTTAGACAGAGACAGTTGATAGTCTGTTAGTAATTATTGCCAGTGGTAAAATTATTATTTACCAGTGGTAAAATTTATTTACCAGTGACAAATGTAACTGTCAAAATTCATTTGAAAGATGACTTTTAAAAGAAAAAAACTTGTGTGTGCTATCCTTACCAAAAATAGTTAAGAAAAATGAAAACATTTCCTTTTTTAATATATTGTAAATAGGTATTGGTGCTTGGGAATAAAGCCTTCAGTGATAGCTTTGAAAATGTAAAAAAATAATCTTGCTAATAGCCAACTAGGCCACAATAATACCAGCTGATAAACAGAAAAACAATGCACAGAGAAAAGAAGCTAGATAAAGACCAGGCCACCCCATAGCCAGATTTAAAACAGTATATAGAGAGACTAGGCTTCTCTATCATCACAGGAATGACAAATCTGTACAGCTGCTACTTGAACAATGATATGACTTTGCCCAATTTAATCCCTCTTAAATTCTACAGAGACTGTGACAATCAATTTGCCTGCTTCTTGTCAGCATCGAATTTGAACATGGCTTCCACTTTCCTTATCTTCCTTAAAATTAAAAGTTCTTGGTTAAAAATGGCACATGATCATTTTAAAGTGTTTTCTCCTCTCTAATAATTTCAATAGTTCTAATTTTTATTACTAGTGTGTTCCCTCTAGTCTTCAGTTTTGTGCATGTTCAGGTGATAGAACCTAGCCTGTGTTCTTACTAGGCTAATGCTCTACCAGTGAGCTACACTCTCACCCGAGTGCTGCAAAAATCATTTTGTTTTTTGTACACTGTGAAAAGGTGTCTGTTTTACCTTATCTGCCTAAGGCACTCTCTGATTGGTTTAATAAAGAGCTTCATGGCCAATTCTTAGGCAAGAGAGGATTGTTGGGTTTTCAAGGAGAGAGGGGAACTGAGGGAAAAATCTGATATGTAGAGATTCCTCAGCTCGATACAGAAAAGGTTAGATTACAGTACATTTTTATCAATTTAATTTCTGCTTCATGGCTTTATTATTTTTACTCTGTACTGTCCATGCTGCTTTTGGCTTCCTCCATGTCTCGCTGACAACTATGCCTTCTTCTTCCCAGGGTTCTCTCTGCTGTGAAAATTCTGCCCAGCTATTGGCTGTTTAGCCTTCTATTAGGTCAAACCTAGAGACACTTCATCACAGTGTAAACAGTTTTATTTGGCCTTTTAACTTTTAATTAAATTAATTCTTTTTTCATACAAGTTCTCATGTAGTCAAGGCATGTCTGGAACTCATGAAATATTTCGGCTAACTTTAAACTTATGATATACATACTTTCCAGTCCAAGTTTTTGAATTTCAGAAATATACTAGCATGATCAGTTGTTTATAGCATCAAAGAGTATATCCAGATCTTCATAAATATAAGAAAAATACTTTGCATATACAGCTGCCATATGTGGCATTTGAATAAAACTATTTAAAAATGTAAAAGAAACAATATTTGTAATTTATAAATATTTTGTAAAATTAAAGACAGCACATATTGAAATATCATAACACTTGAAAATATCCATATGATTGTCAGAAATTTATATTTACAATTATTTCTCATATTACCACCAATGTAGGAAAAATAGGCTAATTCTTATGTTCAAATATTATGATTAGCATTTATTCTCTTTTAAGAATTATTTTATTTCATATTTTTAAATGTGTGTGTGTGTGTGTGTGTTTGTGTGTGCATCATGTGTCAAGCAAGAAGGAGTATCAGGCTCCTCTAGAACTAATGCTACAGGAACTAATAAGAAATAGACATTCTCCAATGTTTCCTTAGCAATAAAAATCTTCAAATGGTAGAAAGACCATCTACAAAAGCAACTGAATCATACAGAAATATCTTTTACCAATATAGATTTTCTTTTTAAAGATCTTTATTTTTAAAACTAATTATGTGCATATTAGTGTATGTGTATGTGCATATTATGAGGCTGCCTATGGAGGCCAGAAAAGGGTGTCAGATAGCCTGGAGTAGAGTCACAGGCAGTTGTGAATCATCCAATGTAGATACTAGAAACTAAACTAAAGTCTTCTAGAAGTACAGCAAGAATTTGTCCAACCCCCTCGTTTTTTTTCTTTTTAAGAACATCACTCTGCCTCCTATTTGTTATTTCCAAATACACCCCAGCAAAAGTAATACAAAGCAAATTTGCCTTTTAAAGATGTATTCCAGACTGGAAAGACCAGTTTTGTTTTCAATAAATGTATAAGAAGGCTCAAAACTGAGGAGAAAGTAGGGTAGAACAATTTCATAATTTAAAGTATATGATATATGGATTCAACGTTAAAAATGACTTTTTTCACATAGTATCAGAGTAATGGATCACCCTTCAGAAAGACCAACAAACAGTAACCTTTAATGAAACATTTAACTTATGCATGCAAAGCTTCATGTAGTCCCTATAGCTTTTTGCCTTGAATGTTAGATGTCATCTTCTGAGCTGTGGGACTATCTTTGTGAGATTTTAGTGCTTTGGGATACTACAAAAGTGCAGCTAACTTTTGGGTATTTTCCAGGTTATGGTCCATACAAGGAGGTGCGGCTCTTACATAGAATACTTGCTGAACATGTACAGTGCCCGAAATATCCCATGCCTAGTATAGTAAAACAACAGAATGTTGCAGGTAAACCATTTCTCCATACCAGTTACCTCCCAATCATTCCTACTCCTTATCCCTATTAACCAGATATTTTTATTTCTCTACTAATTGGGAAACTGTAGACATGTTTTTACTAAAGTCTACCAAATGAGCTGAATATACAGGAAATGTGGAAGCAGAAAAATTAGAAAGAAAAAATATTGACTTACAATATGGCTTTTTAAAAAGTGGAGGCAAAGAATTTGTATTTGATTATTTTATATATGAGAAAAGCAAAATTGTCTACATCTAAAAGGAAGGATTTCTTATGTATTATGCACAAGTAGAAAGTAAAGCAAAATTAAATGCACATTTGTAAATTATAAGAAAGGGTGAAGGGTGCTCTCTCTGAGGAATGGATAGGGGCATGAGGTAGGGGAAGCTGACGGATGTCTGGGAAGAGGCAAAAGAGGGGGGAACAGTGGTAGATCTATTAAAAATGATTTTAAATAAAAAATAATAAGTTAGAGGGTGTTAAACCTTAACTAATTGGCAAACCCATACGGCACTAAGTTTTTGAGGCTCCATCATGAATAGGTAGAATGGACTTATGTGTTGGATACACAAGGTCCTAGTATTCATAGAGAAGCTCTAAGAGAACCAGGAATGGTAATCACACAGGGGAGTCTCCTTTATGGGTGGGTGTGTTAAAATCAAATGCCTGCATGCTATTCAGTAAGCTGAGAGTGGAAGTTGGTAATTACCTGGTGACCTTTCTGCTATAGAGACAGGACCTCATTCTATTTCCCCAGAATGCTAATCTGAGACTCTTCATTCCATTATTCATCTTTAATATATATGTTACATATTTTACGACTTGCTGACCTCTATGCTATCTATCAGAGACCACAGTAGATTCTAGGTCTTCTAGCTATAGAACGCACCCCATGGTCACATGTACATGTAAAAGAGTTTCTGTGCAGTTACACCTTAAGCTTTATTGAACAGATAAATTCTGGAATTGGACAGATTGTTTCCTGGAAGACGTTTTACAAAACTGTACTGCATTTTAAATTTGTGGAAAATGAACCATCTGGTATTAGACTCTCTGGAGTCTGATGTAGGTTGAGGAAATCAGCCTTCACTGGGTTTTCATTCTTATCTCTTTGTGTGGTTTTCTTCTCTGTATAACATCAGCTAAGACTCCCACACTTATCCACTTGGCTATTTGTTTATTTCATGGCTCACTGGAAGGAGGGTCTCTTTGGTAACCACAACTAAGACTTTACTACTTTGGTAACTAACCTGTATACCTTCTTGAAATTGCTGCTCACCTCAGTACTTCCTCTAAGTCTGAAGTCCAAATCCTTAAAATACTTATTTTGTTTTTTAAAGGATCATATTAAACCTGAAACTATATGTAAATTATTTTTCTGGAATTCCACAGTAGATATAAATTTATTGTTGAATAAATGAATGTTAATATTTCCAGAGAAAGTTGTACTGTTTTGCAACTGGTGTTTTGCCATTGTATTCAAAACCCAACGTTAAATTTATCTAATGAAAACTCCCATATAAACTATGAGAGAACAAGAAATTCTGGAGAAGTAAACATTAGCTCAAGTACAAGGAACCTAAGCAGTGACCTCACAGACAGTCTAAGTTCTGGTAATGCTATTTGCAAGGACAAACTGCTTCTATATAATGAGGTTATTGACCTTCACAGTTTTAGAATGGTTTTGAACATGAGAGTAAAGTTCCCTAAATCTCAGCCAGCAACATTAGCTGAGAAACTAAAACTATCAATAAATAGCCGCCATTTACAGACACTCAGGAACCTTTATCCCAGTGGAAGTCATTACAATTTTGGCTTGACACAGAGAGTAAGGTAAACTCTACCTACCATTTATTTATCACTGGCTTCTTATTTGCAAATGGAAACCATTGATTAGGTGCTTGTTTGTAACTGACCTAGCTTTCTATTTCTCTTGTCAGGTATGATCCTGTGAAGAAATGTACTCTGAACTTCAAAATGTACACATAGAAAAGAAGTAGAAAGGTTTTGCTCAGGCCAGCTTTTTACTGAAGAAAGACGCAATTACATGACATTTCACTAAAATATCCTGAACTAATAAAGTACTAAAGCCTGGATGCATTTTTTTTTCTTTTCATAAGAAAGAGCAACAGAGCAAGGAAAGGTCATAGACAATATTGTGATTCATTACAGATGTTGAAGACAGTGTGATGCAGTGGCTTGCTTAAAATTAAGCCAAACAATATGAAGAGTATCAAAGCTGGCAAGCAAAGAGATAAAGCCCCGAAGAATTTAATCTACCTTGAAGGTGGTACTACTTTCTGTATTGATGGACCAGACCAGGGCAGAAATGAGTCTCTTAATGCAATGACTTGTTAATGGACTTGAGATCACAATATATAAGTAAGATATGCTGATCAAAAAGACAGCTTTCTCTCTGCAATTGTAGTATGGCCAATATTTGCTTATAAGTTACTTCAGTGATTACAAATAGACATTGTCAATGGCAAGTGTACAACAGAGAAAGTGTATCCCATTACAAGGTAATAGATATTGCTGGAGATTCCTTCATTACCTTCACGGGCTGAGTGCTTGATGTTTCCTTATACAAATGCTGCCCTTTGGACAAAAGCCTTTCCACATCCGGTTGTTTAGTCTGAATGGTTACTTCAATATCCTGGGGGAAAAGAATGCATACAGTGCAGATTAATTTCTCAGTTAGCAATAAAATTACTAAATTTAAATATACCCTTGGAGACTCCACATGTATTGCAGATCAATTTCTGCATGGTACACAGGGGCATACAATGTAGCATTTGATGCTGAGAAAATAAACAGAAGTTCTTGTGAAATACACTGGCATTAAAACAATCCAAAATCTTGAATTGTATCATAATATTGTGAATGAATAGACATTATATATAAATATATTTAAAAATCAAAATGATATAAAGAGATGTATAATTTGTCTGTATAATTGATGATTATAAACAGATTGAACATCAATAATACTAATAATGTTAATCTTTACTGTACCTTACAGACCTCTTACTTTATAAGTTTCTGTTTTGAACTTCTGATCTAAATTCTCTCTTTCTCAATCTCTTTTCTCTCTCTCTCTCTCCCCACATACCCTCTCTCTTACTTGTGAGTGTATATGTAAGAGAAGCCAAATAATGCATTCAACATCACTGCTGAAATGAAGTATATTTCAAAAGAATAGAAATAATGCACAGTACCAAAGCTTATCATTTATTAAGCAGTCAAATTAAAGAGGTATATTTGAGAAGTGATATTATTTTTATATCATTTATTTTTCCATTGCCTGGGGATTATTGAAGTATGACAAGACAAAACAAACATGCTTTGAGGTTTATGGATATACAGTGTTTTGTTACTGACTTCTGTCTAGTTCTTGAAAGAACAAAAGAAATTTGAATAACTAAAACTGAAGGAAGTGAAGTTAAATATTACAGAAAACTTTTTGGATGGCACATTTGCTAAACGCTGGGGAGGTGTATTGATTAATCAATGTCATGTGTCAGTCAGGGTCTGGCAACCTTCCTCAGAGCTGCTTTTGATTAACCCACATTCTTGTCTCCACTCGCCTAGCCTGGTGCCTCCTGGCACTGGTGTGTGTACATGTCTTCAGGCTTTAGTTTTCTCTATTCACTGTGTTCTCACATGTTCACCCTTAGTCCACAAGGGTGGAAACCTGTGAACTCAAGTTACTATAATCTGATCGTGCACAGCAGTGTATCATGAACCATATGAGTGTTCAGCACATGCTTTTGATAGAGAGTGTTTGCATTGTTCCTATTAGGATAACTGCAAGTGTGAAATATATGCATTGGTCAAAAATGTACCTATCATTCAGAGTGCTTACTATAAATTAATAAAATAAGAAACTACGTACTTTACTTACCTGGAACAGCTGATCAGTGCCCTACTGACCACTGCCAGAAAGGTACCATGCTTTTAAGCCATTCTTTGATAGAAGTAGAGTAGTTTCCAACTCAGATCAGGAACAAGACAGACACATCTATTTTACAGGCACCATTTTCCTAATAGGACTCCAACAACTATCCATTCTTCCTCACTCACTTTACAAAATATTTTGGTGTAGTAAATAGACATGATTTTCGAAAATAATGGGGAAAATAAATTATTCTAAAGAGAACATACTATTAGCAAAGTCAAATTATTATTGGGAGCTCATTGACTCTGGACTGACAGCTGGGGAACCTACATGGAACCCCAGCTTAGGCCCTCTGAATGTGAGTGACAGTTGTGTGGTGTTGCCAGTTTGTGTGGTCTCTGAGAGTTGGACTAGAATTTACCCTAGTGCATAAACTGGCTTTTTGGAGCCCATCCCCTATAGAGGAACACCTTTCTCAGCCTTGATACTGAGAGGAGAGACTTGGTCCTGCCTCAACTGGATATGCCAGACTTTGTTGACTCACCATGGAAGGCCTTACCCTCTGAGGAGTGGATGGAGAGTGGGGTGGGGAGAAGCTTAAAGTGAGTGGTAGGAGGAAAGGAAGGTGACCTGGTTTTTGTTATATAAAAAACTTTTAAAAATCTAATTATTTAAAAAAGTAAAACAATACAACTACATTTTTAATCTGTACATGTATAATTTCTGTGTGCCATGCATCACCAATATAAGTCTCTGTACAGTGAAAGCATTTTTGGAAAAAAGCTATGTCTGCAAAGACTGATTAATTGATTAGAATTGCAATGATGTGAAGAGGTTCCAACATTGCAGGTTAATAGCCTAATTACCTTATGTTGTTCTAGTTTTAGCCACATAAGTATTCATTCCTTACCCACCTCTGTGTTAGAACTAACATCCAGTGACTAATATATAAAATAGATTTAAAAAACTTTTATAATCTATTAAATTAGCAGACTACTAGCTTCCACCAACCCCAAAGACTGTTAAGATAACATTTGAGGCTTATAAAGAATATTGTCTTATCTTGTAACCTGCTTATCAGACACACCTGTCATTGTATTTTAATATTTTTGTGATTTATGACTTTCTTTGTTCTGATTCTATAATACTTTATAAAACTGCTTCCAAATGGAAACATGAACCCAGGGAATAACTTACTTAACTCTATGATTTCTGGGCTATGGTCACTCATATTTGGCTACAGAATAAACATCTTGTATTCCCTTTGAAGTTTAATCTGTGGCTTTCACAGCAACAGTAGTCCATCTACATTACATGCACATCGTTTTTGTTTGAAATGAGTTATCTTGAACCAGAGTCACTAACATTTATTCCACTTGACATAGGACAAGTTGTTCTTAACGTGAGTTTGTCATTTTAATATAGCACCATACCTGGAGTCGATGGAGGACTGTAATTCACATTAAACCAGCAACTTTTAATATAAACAAAACCTGCCCTGTTTTAGATAAAAAGACATCCTTCCCTCCAAACACTCTCATTTCTCTCTTTTTTTAACCACACAAAGAATAACAAAATCAATCACAGATCTTTCTTCCATTGAAATACATGCCCCAAGATACACATAAAAACTGGTATTTGATACATTCCACACAATTTCCACTTCATATTTAGATACTTTTGCACTGGACACAAAGTTTCTCATATTATTCCAATCAATAATATTTATTTTAATAATACATTATTAGTGGAATATAATCTGAGTAAAAGTGGGTTTCTAAAATTCCATAAAGGATGAGAGGGGCTCTGGGGGCCCTGCTCCTTCAGAAATATGTTATCCACGAAATAGTAATTTCCTACCTTACTCTTCTTAAGTCAGGGGAGTACTTGTCAAAAATGATACCGATTTTGATCCTTGGCATATTATAATATCCTTAACTAAAAATCAGTTTTTAAGAGTTTTATAGAACTCTATGGATTTTCAAATTTCATTTGCAGATTACTACAGAAGAATAAAAATTTCACTATCCAATTGGCAGGCTATGAAATTTTCTCATATGAACTAAATTTATGAGTAGAAAAAGTGGCCACCTTTATTCCATTCCACAGCCAGATACTTATTTTATTGATGGGTATCTAAGGGTATAGGAGAGATACATATAAGCCCAAGTTATAATAGTAGAATATTTCTATCCATTTTTTTTCTCCTTACTTAATTCCTGATGTTCTTTGTAATGCAAAAGTATGCAACAAGAGTTCACATAATTTTGATGCAAGGATTTTACTTTCATCAAAGTATTTGAAATCTGCTACAATTTCAAATATAATTTAAGCAAATATTTTGCATTAACCAGGTAATAGGGAATAACCCTTTGTTAATATTCCATATGAGTAGAATAGTCTCTAGCATAGTCTATTTTTACATTCAATTTTACATAGTTTTAGCTAATGACTTCCCTACTATTGTGCAGTTGCTGATCTGAAGTGAAGCAAAGGTTACTGATTCTACAAAAGGAAAAGAAACTTTTGGAGTTGCACTAAGAAGTTGGATGAACTAGAAGATTATTTATATATGAGCTGATATATTGAGCCTTATTTTGTGCTCTGTCTTATACTTATTCTAAGTAGCAATGTATATTAGCATAAGCTGATTTTTTTATTTAGGAAATGGAATATTTATTAATTTAAAAACCGTCTTTTAGTCATTAGTTTCATGCTGTATGTGTACACACCAAAATAGAAATTTGGTGCTTTTGAGAGTAATGCAACAGTGATAGATTTTGCCTTGCTAACTTTTCTCTTTTTTAATGTACGTAAGCCCAATTCTTTTGACTTATTGCCAATCTCTGAATATTTGAATACATAAATGTACATAATGTCTATATAACTCAAGCATATTAGAGGGAATTTAAAGAGCCTGTTACATTTTTAAGCATTTTGTTCATTTCAAAAATCTTTATTAAGATTTTGCCATGTCACAGTGTTGGCCTAGGAACTAGAAATACAAGAAAACAAGCACAGATACATATTCCAAATTTCTGGAACAATATGTCATAAATCAGCAAACTTCAATGTATAATGGAGCACAAAGAAGGACCTGATCAATTCTGTGTTTTATGAGAGTAAGAACAGAAAGCCTAAGGAAAGGCTTTGTTGATAACTAGTTCATGTATCTGGCTTACAAGCAAATGGATGATAGAGAGAGAAAGCTCCAAGAGGTAATATGGGTTACAGAGCCAGAAAGCAGATGCCATGTAAGGAAATAAGGAAGAAGCCAAACAGAAATAGAAGGAAAGAGCCCAAGGACCCACAATAGTAGTATTGTCACCGAATTCAATATTCAGAATGTTGAGGTAAGAGACTCATGAGTTTAAGATTATGTGTGTTTCTATAGTAAATTGTGTTGCAATCAATGAAAATCTCACAAATATAAATATCATTGATTTATGAGTTCATTATTCATTTATTCTTTTAACATGACTAGCCTCACTATTGGTTTGGCTAAGTACCTCATGCAATGTTAACAGAAATCGGTAAACATTGCTCTGATCTAGATCTTTCAGAAAAATTCAAACTGCGAGGATTCCTTTTGTTCTTGTCTTTCATCACAAGAATATGTATCATACAGAATATACAACCAAAGGCCAGTAAACAAACTAAACAAAAACACTACCCTCCCAATCAAATCATTATGAGAGAAATATTTTAAAAATTCCATTGAACTTATTTGGTGTTGGCTGCCTATTTCTGGGCATAGAATTATGGTTTCTTATTTGTATTTTTATGGTTTTATGTTGATCTGTGTGTTTGTGTGTGTTTTGTGATTTTTCTAGTTTGTTTACAGTTTTGTTTACTGTTTGTTTTTTAAAGGAAAAGAGAAAGAAGGCATGGAGTTAGAACAGTGGGAAGGATCTGGCAGGCGTTGGGGAAAGGGAAATTGTGACCCAAATACATTGTATAACATATTTTCAATGCAAAATACCGGACAAAAGACTCTCTCAACTTGGGTCCCTTTTTGAGGAAGCAGTTCCTATGTTCAGGTGCTCATAAAATATGTTAACACGCCTCTTAAATAACACAGAACTAAACTATTGCTGATCTGCAGACAAATAAGTGAAGAATCAATAAAAGAATTTTGGGAGATGCCACTAGACTTTGGGATTGTTTGTTATGGCAGAGAGAACTGACAATTACAATATTATAGTAAACTAAATTGACTAACCATAATGTATGACTTTATAGATACAAATATCAAACTAAGTCAGTATAGTAAATGTGCCCTGGTCATAGATATTGACTAGATGACCTCTCCTTCTACAAACAAACTATTTGCTAAATAGAGTAGCAAGAAAAATGAAATCAATATTGCGTAAGAGCCTGACTTTTCTGTCCTAGATTGTCAGGAAGACTCTGACAAATGAAAATTGATGGATGAAAAAACACAACACTGTATAGTTGGGGTCCTTTTTATTTCCCCTTCTGATGCATGACTGTTCTTTCATTTATTTACAAGTCGAGTGGGTTTGCTGGATCATGGCAACCCAGCTATCTTTCACTATAACTGCATATTGTCAAGCATGTGCCAAGCTGATAGACAAAGAATGCCAGATTCTCTCTTTCCATTCTAGGCTAATCAAGGTTAGCCCACCAAAGGGAGGAATTCTTTTCCAATTTATAGATTTATGGATTTCAAAAATAATCTGTTCAAATATACAAAGTATAATGCAGCATTGATTTTTAAGTTAGAAAGTGCTATATAGCTGAGAAGACACTATCTACTAAGATATTTGCTTGAGACAGTCCTAGTACACAAAATAATGGATGTAGGAATCTACTCACAGGAGATCCATATTCTAAAGGTTTGTGTGTGTGTTTGTGTGATGTGTGTCTGTGTCTGTGTGTGTGTGAGAGAGAGAGAGACAGACAGAGAGAGAGAGAGACAGAGAGAGATTTAGATCTCCTAAAATTTGAGTTACAAGTGTTTCGAGAATGTACTTTTAACAATGGAACATTAGAATTGAACATTTTCCTTTCTAACTCCTTAGACAGCTTTATAGACACAGTCAAACAATTTATACTTACATTTGAGTGGGGGATTTTGGAAACATTTATAAAAGATTTATTCATATTTTATGTTTATGTGTATGAGTGCTTGTCTGAAGGTATGTATATGTATCATTTATGTGCCAAAGACAGAAGAGCCTCAGAACCCTTGGAACTGGAGCTATACATGGCTGTGAGCTGCCACAAGGGTATCTCAAACTAAGCCTGGTGTCCTCTGCTAGAGAATCAAGTGTTTTTAGCCACTGGGCACATCTACGCAGTCTAAGGCATTTTGTTTTGTTTCATAAACAGCCAGGTCCATAGATACTTTGAATTTGTGTTGGTTACTATTTTCTTTCACACCCATGCAGTACAAAGTAGAAAGAGACAATGGGCGAACAAGTGAGTATTTGCGAAAACACTTTATTTTCAAGAACATGAGGATAATTGAATTTGAGCCACAGTTTAAGATTCTTCTTTTCTTTCTGTCTTGCTCTTTCTTATTTTATTTTATGTCTGAATTTACATGTGGATACCATGTCTGAAAGAGCCTGAAGATGTCAAAAGAAGTGAAGAATGACCTGGAACTGATGTTTTTAAGCTATTATTTGCATGCTAGGAACTGAACCTAGGTCCACTGGAAGAATAGTTAAGTGTTCACCACTGAATAATCTTTCTAGCATCAAAACCCTCCATTTATATACGACAGAGTAATACGCATAGGGATAAGCACATTCAGGAATCAGTTTTCTTAATCTTTGAGTTGGAGCAAGTCACTTACTTTCATTTACAGTAAGATTCTTTAATTATATAAATAACACCAAAATAAATGTTATTGTAATTAAAATGTCAGAAGTATCCTTTGTCTGATCTTTCTTGAAGATTCTATTTCTTTTTTTTCTGAGAAAGCTAAAAAAGTTAAAATATAAAATGTATCCCAGGTAGTACTGCTCACATAAATTACTCAGATTAGTAATCACAGAGTATTTGCATGTTTTATGACATATGAGGAACAAATCTCCAGTAAACACCTTCAAGCTGACTTGTCTATTTGCCAAGTGTAGCAATTCACGTAACTTAGTAAGTCTTTCTTATGCACTTTTTAGTTTCTCCCTATTGTTTATGACACTGACTATTTGGGTGAATATAGTTTCTAGGCTAACACTATTGTGGTGGTTTAAAATAAAATGACCACCAATGGGAGTAGCATAATTAGGATATGTGACTTTGTTGGAGTAAGTTTGGTCTTGTTGGGGGAAGCATGACACTGTGAAACCCAGATTTTGGGTGTCATATATACTCAATCCATGGCCAGTGAAATAGTTCTCTTCCTGTTGCCTTTGAATTAAAATATAAGGACTCTCAGATCGAGTAGCATGTCTGTCTACATGCTGCCTTGTTTCCTGCCATGATGATAATGGATTAAACTTCTGAAATCTAAGTGAGCCATCATAATTAAATGTTTTTATTCATAAGATTGCTGTGGTCATGGGTTATTTTTACAGCAATTGAAACCTGAACTAAGATAATGCCCAGGACATTAATAAATCATCTTCCTTTGTACCTGAGCTGTCATATGAGAACATGTATAAGAGACTTGCTCTTGGATGACTCTAGTTACTACACAGAGTAGCATGTCATAATTCCACTGCAGAAAGATAAATGATGCTGCCTTTCCTGATAATGGGTAGTCCTATCTCTAATTGGATTTGATACTGAATGGGAACACTGGTAGGTTTTCTAGTTAAACCTAAGCAAGGAAACCTTACTTTGTACTCCAATGATTTAGTTAAACATAAAATATACATTTCATAAGTGATGGCATGTCACCATCTAATTGGTAGCACTCTGTTCTTCATGACAAATAAAACAATGATACATATTGTAATCAGTGGTGTGTTAGGAAAATGTGGGAAGAGAACAAGCCCAAGCACAGTGGAGGCCTTCAGGGTGAATGGACTGCCCCGGGAAGGAGATATGTGGTAAATTTTGTCGGTAGACTAGAGGCAGGTAGGGATTGGAGCTGAAAGAATCAGGTAGAAGGAACAGTTGGCTGAAGAAAACAGACAGTGCAGGTAGAGACTGCTGGAATTCGGGAACATTGAGGAGGGTTGCAGAACCCCATGAAGTAGAAACTCTCTAGAATCTATGAGAGTGACCCTAGTGAGGACCCCTAGTAATGAATAGATGATACCCCTGAACTGGCCATCTTTGGTAGCCAGCCAAAACTTCTAGCATTGGGACTAGGTCTCATTCCTTTAAGTTCTTGGAGGAGGTGTTCCCATAGTGATCCGTAAACAACCAAGGCTGATACCACGACAAAAGTTCACTTCTTAAAAACTGACATGGTTCATCATTGCAGTGGACAATATTCACAGATCTAATGAAGTAGGGTGATTGACCTGGTGCCTGTATGGAGCCTTCATTCCTATATTGGTGTGAGAAGATACTCTGCAGGCGATGAAAAGAGAAATCTGGACAACAATAGAGCCACAAACCTTCAACCTATGATCTGTTCTGCCTCTAAGATGTTCTAGGGAAATGGTGTTGTAGAACTTGTGGAAGTGGTCAGCCAATAATTGGTTTAATGGGAGTCTCATGAAACAAAAGGGAATCCATGCTCTATACTGCATGAATGGCCAGGCACTAAAGACTGAATATCTTAGAATCCTAGGATAGAATCAAATAGGGTTGGTTAAAAAAAGAAAACAAAGACAAATGAAACAAAACAAACAAAAACCAAAAGAAATGATTTGTAATGATATTCTGCTGTACTTAAAGACAAGTGCCCTTTTGAGTCATTAGCAAGACTTCCTCAGGCAGCAGATGGGAGCAGGTGCCTGACCCGCAGCAAGACATTATGTGGAGAGGGGGAGGGGGAGAATAAATTGGAAGTCTCGACTGCTCTCTTTGGGCAAGAGAGAAGGCTCAGTGGTAAGAGCATTGGTTGCTCTTCCAGAGGACCTGGGTTCAGTTCCCAGAAACCACATGGCAGCTCACAACTGACCGAAATTCTAGTTCCAGCGGATCTAAAATTCTCACACAGAATATATACAAACAACACCAGTGTGTATATATATAATATATAATATATATATATTACACCTGGCCAAGCCATTTGGTCCCCCTCCTTGGTGACTGAGAAATACCACAGAAGTGGTGGAGGACAGACTATAGCGGTTAGAAGGGATGTACACCAGAATCTGGCCTACATATCAACTAATCAGGGCTCATCATGTCTCAGACTAAGACAGTAAGCACAAGACTTGCATACGTTTGCACCACGCCCTTTGTGTATGTTATGGATGTTATTTTGGCATTTTGTTGAGGCTCTTAACAGTGAGAGCAGGTGTATATTTGATTCTTTTGCATGCTCTTGGGACGCTTTTCCTCCTATTAATTTGCCTTGTCCTGCCTCTATATGGGGACGTTTTCCTTGTCTTGTGTCTTGTTTTGTCTGTTTTGCTGTTGTCCCTTAGAGTCATGCTCTCTTCCAAACAGGAAATGGATGTAGAGTATGTCTGGTGGAGAGGATTGGCAGAGGACGGGATAGAAAGAGCGGAAAGAAAGGAAATCATGAGCAGCAGTATTGTATGAGAAAAGAATCTATTTTAATAATAATAATAATAATAATAATAATAATAATAATAATAATAATAATAAAAGAAAACAAAAATGTCCCCTCAAATCGCCTATTTACTCTGGAGAAAACACTTTTCTTGGTTGAAAACCACTTCCTTATGTATACATGATCAAACAAATAAAAAGCTTTTTAACTGTTTATAATTTATCTTTTCATATGATTTGGTATTAATTCTCTCCATTCCTTTTCTCCTTTTTCTTGTTACAATGTGTGTAGTATCATCTATTATATATTCTTTCTAATATACTATATTTTATAGGTATTATGATCTTAAAATTAATTTGAATTTACATATTCATGAACTTTAACCATAGTAAAATATTTTCAGTTTTCAAATAAATTGGTCCTAAACACAATTTTCAATATCTGAAATGGATTATTGATCAGTGGTTTAGGTTTTCTTCAAATAAAGATGTATATATTACCAAAAGCTATTTATCTGAAAGCTTTCCAACAATTTTTGCTGTTCCAAACCAAAGTATCACATCTCTATACAATCCATAACTTCTGTGTGTCCCTATGTCTATTGAACAAAGTTCTTGAAGTTTTACACAAAATAGTTGTTAAAGATATAACTTTTATTAAACACAGGAAACCCTATAAAATATTAAGTACAAATTGGAGTTATTTTCATTAAAAGCAGAGAAACAAGCAATTCAATTCTTATTTCATGAATATTATATTTTTCTGATAGAAATAATTTCTGTTTGTTATTAGGCTTTATACCCAAATTAAAGTCATTATCTAAAATAATTTTCTAAATTCATCTGCAAATTATAAAAATAAACCATCAAATAAATAAGACAATTTAAGTTGTATGTTTTAAAAGCACAGAAGAAAGAAATCCCTGTGTTTTCTGTCTTGACCATCCTTTCCTTAAACTTGTATAGAGAATAACGCAATACAAATGCTCTTGAGGCCAAATAGAGAAGCGTGATCCAATTAGTCTTCTTCATTGATAAACTCAACACAAGAGCTTTCATTTTGCATACAGATATCTAACCTGCCATATGTAATTGATACTATTCTGTGGCTTTGACTAATGTGTTTTTTTCATTGTTTTTCCAAAAAGCTAATCATATAATTTTAAATAAGAATTATGGACCTGTTTTCCCATGTAACTAAGAACTAGAATTCTGTTAAAATCCAATATAAACTTACTAATAAATAAAAGAATGTAAAAGAGCCTCTGGAGGGCTAGAGAGATTAAAGACCTAAGTGTAGCTCTCCAAATTCATATCAGGTAATTCACAGCCCTGTATAACTCCAACACCAGAGGGTTTAACACCTTCTGGCCTCCAGTACTTGCATATACATGGTGCATGTAAACTAATGCAGGAACACATGAATATGCCTAAATAAAATTTCTTAAAAATAGTGATCATTGGAAGATCCGACTAAACCTAAACAATAAACTTACAGAAGGAATACTCTTGATGTAGATAAAGCAAAAATATTTGTTCAGAGATATGCAAATTTTAATGGATTTAAGTTAGTTCTGTTGCTGATACAAATAAGAACTTCAGTATACAATAAAGTTAAAGAAGTGTTAAAGGAGTCAACACTTTTAAGTATTATCTTATGGGTCAAGGAAGAGACCACTCAGAATGCCCTTCAACATTGTTTTTATCAATAGTATGCAAATAGAATGAACTTTTTATCAATAGTATGCAAACTGAGTAACTGGGTTGTTTGTTTTGGTTCTTTCAAAATAAAGAAATGTCTTTTTTTTCTTTATTCTAAAGCTATTTAAAATATTTGTTCTTTATTTTAGTATCCAAAATTCTATTTTAGTTAGTCATAATGATACTTCTATACATAACTGACTGATTAGACAAATTAAAAAAATGAAAGTGATGTCTTGGAAAAATGACTCCAGCTGTAATGGCAAACATATCACAATGTCCATATACTACCCATTTATTTTTTATTAAAACATAATAATTTGCATATATGTATGTATATATAACTATTTTGGTTATCTCTTCATTTATTTAAATCACTAATAGTTATTACTATGCTAATACTAGAGGTATATTGTGAAAAGGTTATTATGAATTATTTATTTTTTGATATTAAAAAGTATTCTTATATAGCCTTGAAGTTTCATTGATAAAGAGAAGAACTCTAGCTTCATTCTGTGTGTATTGTCATATGAATCCTTAACAGAAATATTAATTCATTAATCTCAGTTTAATGACCATATTGCTTCAAAATTGATTTCTATGAGTTCATTTTTGCTGCTTAATATTAAAATTAAACTTTCATTAAACTGTTTCAAATTAAGCAATTAAAGCCTCTTTTATTAACTATGTTTTTTATACATTTTTAAGCTCAATAGATTTTGAATACTTATTATTTATAGAAAACGCAGTGAAACATTCAAAAATTTAATGCCAATGCTTCAGACGTATTAAAAATATGACTTATATTTGGTTGTATATTGTTTTGAAACTATGAACAAGTTTGATTTGTTTGTAATGTACCACAAAATAGTAAGTTAACTTACTCCTAGATGGTTTCTATTTCCTAATATATATAAGATATATGCCTAAGTATTTGGTATTCTCTAAAATATGGATATCTACAAATATTATATTTGTGACTTGTAAAATATTATACATAGCTACAGACATAGAAACAGAATGTAAAACCCCACTCTCACTATTACAGGCACAGTAAGAATAACCAGAAAGATTGACAGAAAAATATGAATATGAAAACAGTAGCTATTTGGCAATTTAGAAGTATATAGAGCATAAATGTAATTTTAAGTCAAATACAGCTTTGAAGGAAAGCCACATTAGGTGATTTTGCATAATAGGCACTAGAAGTACTTGCAGCATATAGCATAAAATTGTATCTATATACTCTCAGTTTTAATGACCTAAAATTGACACAATAAATGAAGACTAGGAAATAAAATACTACTTATGATTTTTTCTTTGTTTTTAGTGCTAGGGAGAACATCCAAGATCTCACTCCTAGCACAATGAACTACAACATTTAGTCTTGTGTTTTCAGATTACAAAATCTTGTAACATAGTTAAGATTAGTCTTAGACTTTCTATCCTTCTATCTCAGTTTTAGAGACATTGACTACCATGTTTGACTTTTCTTTATGGTATTTCTAAAGCAATGCATTCAATACAGTATATTTATCTTTGATTCATTATAAAGATTCATGTGACTTGTGATATTTTTTCATACTATCTCAATAGAAATTTACTCTGAATTTTGATACATTTAGCACTCCCCAATTTCTTTTTTCAGAATCTTATAGCATTTAGATAAGTTTACATTAATTTTTATCTTTCATTTTGGTAAACTTTTAGACTTTCAAATGTGATTGAAGGCTTAACTTAGAATAAAAATATGACAACTAAATACTAAAATATTACAGTACTTAAAACAATTCGTTGATAATTTTATATTCTGGGCACAGTTTCCCCCTTCTCTCCTCTCAGACCCTTACCCCCAAAATGCCTCTGTTCCTACCCCCTCATCCACTTCCCCTTTCTTCTTAGTCAGAAAAGGGCAGGCCTCTCTGTATTATCAATAAAACATGGCATATCAAGTTTCAGGAAGACTAAGCACCTCCCATGTATTAAGGCTGGGCAAGGTGACCCAGTATGACAAGTAGGGTCCCAAAATCTACTAAAACAGTTAAAATACTTCATTTCATTATAAAATGATTTATAAATAAAAATATATGGCATATATATTTACATCATTATATGTACACATTTTGCATTTTTGTCTTTCAAAACACAGAATATGAGCATAACTACTTTGGCTTTTGTTTTCACCCAGAGCACATGAGTATTCTCCTGTAAACACCAAATCTAGCCACTATCACATATGAAATAAATTCAAAAAAAATCCATAAATTAGGCTTTACGTTGTTGTAACTTCTTGGCAGACATTCTTATCACAATGATAACTATGGCTGCTTTTAAATGAATTGTATTTTCTCTGTGTGTGTGTGTGCACATGTATGTGTGTGTGTATGTGTTTAAGACAGGGCTTTTCCATGTAGCCCTGGTTATCATAGAATTCACTTTTTAATCCAGAATGGCCTTGAACTCAGGGATCTGCCCGCCTCTACTTCCAGAGTCATGAGATCAAAGGAGTGCACCACTAGCGCCTGGCCCATTGTATTGTATTTAGAATTTTAAGTGTTCTTCAGTATAACTTTTAAATTTAAGGATTCATTTATAACCATCATACTTTACAGAGCAATTAGCATCAATTCCTGACAAAAATAAAATCTCAGGTTAGCAAGGAAGACGTTACATAGAAAGGAGAACCATAGGAGAGTTAAACCACTTTCGTGTGTTTCTTATGCCCTTTATATGATGTAATTTGTCCTAATCCATCAATTAGGGCACCATCCTGTAGAGAAGCAGGAGGAGAAAAGCAGAATCAGAAAAAAATCTCTGTATATATATACATATATGAGATACTGGACCAGATAATAACACTGGATGAATTCAGGACAAGAGGATCTTTTTTGTTAGAGCTCAATAAGGGAGAGAGTTGCAAGGAATTAGTGGAGAACTTGCTTATTATTACTGAATACTTCATCAAGATATTAGGCCTTCTGTATAGTAAATATAGGTGTAGCTATTTGCCTACTTAAAAATCTAAACAGAATTAATCAGTTTCCTAGTTTTCTTTCTATTCCTGTCACAAAAGATCATGATCAAAAGTAATATAGGAAAGAAACGGTTTATTGATGCATATGTCCGGATCACAGCCGATCATCGGGGGAAGTCATTAGGAACTCAAGGCAGAAACCTGGAGGCAGGGACTAAAGCATAATCTATGGAGAAATGGTACTTACTGACTTACTCATCATAGATTTCTCAGCCTAAATGTTCACATAACCCAGGACTACCTGTCTGGATGTGGTACCAAATAGAGTGGGATGAACTTTCCAACATCAAAATTAGTCAAGAAAATTTCCCCACAGACTTGTCTACCTCACAATCTTATGAAGGAATTTTCTTAAGTGATATTTTTTCTTGAGCATAGCATGTGTCAAAATTATTTTAATAAAACTAGTCAGAACAGTCAACACATAGATCCTTAAACTACTAGTGTCAGTATCATAAATGAGGTATAATTACAATATTTCTTAGTTATTCCATTACTGTCAACTTTGAGAAGCATAGTCCTAGATAGAACATATGAAGAACATATATGTGTGTGTGTGTGTGTGTGTGTGTGTGTGTTGTATATATATATATACATATATATATATATTATATTATATTATATTATATTATATTATATTATATTATATTAACTTAAAGACTACTCATTGTCCCTAATGGTAATATTGTAAACTCAAACCTTTAATTTTTTTCTACTTTGTATTCTGTCAAAGCTACCCCTTGGGCAATATGGTAGCAATCAAGGTGGTACATTTATTTGCTTACACAGAAAATGTTTGAAAACTTTTTCAAGTCTTCTAATTTTTCTTCTTTAATCATATTATTAAGTGACACTATCCAAGTTCAGGGTAGAGATTTCTGTGGTTTGCATTTAAAAATGATAATGTTGTTTCCAATGTTCTCACATTAACTTCCTGCAAAGTTTCATTACCTAAAATTACTTTTAATGGAGTAATGAAAGTTCACTAAAAAAGATAAAATTTGACTGTGCAGTAAAAGTTTGATATGAAGAAAGCAATAATAGTTTCAGGGTGACAAAATTACTTTAAGTTACATCTAGAGCAAAATAATGATATAGAATAGGGTAAGTCTTCTTTGGCAGGAAATTGTTTAATTTTGGTAAGGGTAAATTAAAATGGAGATGTTTAATTCTGTTGGGTTTACTTCTCATATGTCAAGAGGAATAATATTCTGACTGCAAAGAACAGAACAAATAGTACTGATGGGAAGTGTTGCCCAAGAGGAGAAAAGAGATTAAAGGGCCTCAATCTGCTAAGAATTAACTCTCCAGATTCAGATAAATCACATCTCAGGATACTAATAAAACTAGCCAGCCACCATAGGTGCACCTGAAGACTAGAATCAAACAGTCTGGGGTTTAGAAGAAAAAAGTGTGCAAATAAAATAAAAACTTTCTAAATACTTATTTCAAATGAAGCTAGAAAATAAAAGCACAAGCCCAGAGCCCGTGGTTCCTAGATGGTCAGAAGGTTGTAGGCACTTGCCAAAGGGCTTATGAAACAAACACACAGTCTTGTCATCTTTACAAACTGTTAAATAGATTTTTAAAAAGAAATCATAGTTTAAAATCTGCAATTTTGCTACATTCCTATTAAAGTGAACTTTTTTCTAAGAGTATTGTTATGAAGGACAATTTGTATATCATTTGTTGAAAAAAATTTGATGGCTTTAGTTTACAACCTTAAAATTAGAATCAATTTGTCATGTAAAACATTTCTTATAGAGAAGAGTCATGTTGTAAAGTACATTTGTATCAGGTTTTAATGAGACACATAACCAATGGAAAACCCTGGAAACAATCTAGTTAGAAGTGTGTATAAAGAAGAGGCAAAATGTTTCTGAACCACTTGAAAAATTTATCCTCACTTGCAATAAGAGTGCACGTAAAAAAGATAGAGTTGACACCCTCTCCCCATCCTTGCTTGATTAAAGACTGTTAATGATACTCCAAAAAGTTACAGGAACCAAATAAAATGCCTTACTCCTATTAATAAAAGTTCCTTTCAGAGTCACAAAATTTTGGCAAGGTCAGGATTCCTGCTCTGGGGCTATTATGGGACACTTTTTGAGCAATAACTACACAATAAAACATATGTTGGCATTGATTATAGTTAATACATTGAGTCTATTTAAACATTATACTTATTCTAAGCAAATTGAGAGGCATCCTTTATATAAGACATCATAGTCAATCAACTTAATGGCTTGTTAACTGGATAGAGATTTCATTAGTGTAGTTAGAGGGGTTCATTGGAGATTGGTGAAAGCAATTTTCATATTTATTTAAACAATAAGTACAGAAGGTTGGAATGTATGCTCATTGAATATGAAACAACACCACAAAAATAGAAAATAAAGCAACAAAAATTTTATAGCTAATTGAAGACTCTATCCAAAGTAAGTTGATATCAAAGTACAAGGAGGTTTCCTGGTCTGTGAGGTAGTGCTGAGCTTTATGATTCCATCTATTGAAGATGTCTATTGACATAGATAAAAGTATTGAAGGAATATAACATGATTTATTGTATTATATTTGTAAACTGAATTTAAAAGGGAACATAATATACTTTATTTAATTACATTTAATTAATTTAATGTACCTTAATTATAATAGCATTTACCAGAGTCTATTACATTATAATAGAAAGCTCCAAACACAAAGATGTCTTATCCTCATCCCTATTATCAAGAGGATTTACAAACATATTGCAGTAGAATGAAGAATTGAGGTAGAGAAGGCTATGTGTAGAAGAACTTGTTCCCAGAAAAATGATTGCACAGTCTAGAAATTAATCAGCAGGCAGGCACTAACTGACAAGTTTACTTTCTGGTGCTTTCCACGAGTGGTGATGGCTTTCTTACTTGTTCTCTGCCTTGAGATGAATGTAGGGTGCTGGATGTACTGGCTCACTCCCTTAATAGCATCACAGGCAGAGGAATCTCTGTGAGTTTGAAGACAGTCTGGTCTACATAGTGAGATTTTTGCTACCTAATGACACCCTGTCTCCAAACCAAAACCCAAACAGCAACATCTAGCTCATCTAGGTGGATGTACCTGTTTGGGAGTCACCAGTGTCACTATTATGTAAGCCCTCACTTGGGCTCTGTAATTAAGCCAAATAAATTCCCAAATTGGATTTGTGATTGTCTCTGGTTTGCATCCAGTATTAATGCCCCTTTGCCAAGAAAAGTTGGTGCAACAGAAGATGCTGCTGTGTGATAGTTTACTGCTAACCAGATGCTTTATTTACTTAGAAAAACAAACATAAAAATAAAAAATAATGGGAAATAAATATTAATCAAACATATAAATAAAACAATTGAAAATAAAAAGACAATAGGAATAAATTTCATTTATAATATGTGCCACCTATAGAGTATACTTTGTGAAGGAAAAGTAATTCTGCCACAAAGCAAAACAGTTGGTCCTGCTAGGAGGGAAAATAGAGCCCCAGTCTGAGTAGAGTTAAGGAGAAGAAGGTGCATGGAATAGGGCTTTTATATTACATAGTTAACACTTGCTATGAGTTTACTTGTAAGCTCATTCATAGTGAGTTTTTGCACAATTAGTTAAAAAGTCTGTAAAAATTGCAAAATATTCTAGATTAGAATATATGTATATATGTACATTTTTTAAGTATAGTGGCACAGATCTATAGTTGCAATTGCTCAAAAGTAGAAAAAGTTCAATGTCTGCCTAGGTAACTGAGGCTCTATATGAAACTAACTCATAAATTGGAGTTTAGAGATTATTTCAGTCATAGAGAGATGACCTCGCATGCATGAGCTGCTAGGTTCTATTCTACTACTACAAAATAAGTGCACAACATGATGTCCTGGATCTTCTTTGTTGGTATGTTTTCAGTTTCATAAACTCTCATTACCAAGTTGCTCAGTGGGAACCTGTGCATCCTTAGAACAAAATAGGAACTGACAAGATTGCTGTATCATTACCCTCACTTTGAGGAAAATTAATACTGTTACTTCTTACGATAAATCTCACTTCCATTTTTGACGAAAATTTACTTCAAAAGCCTTTATATTATGCAGTCCATTTCTGTCTCTTAAAAATACAATCTGAGGAACCTTCATGGAACTGATCTTGATTCTCTGTATGTAGATGGCAGTAGAAAGGCATACGCAGTTTGTGGAGCCTCTTGTACTCTGACAGAAGTTTATTCCTGGTGTATGAACTAAAATCTCAGAATTCATTCCCTACAGAGGATTACCTAACTCAACCTTGATACTTGGGGAGGAGGAGTTCTAGCTCTACTGGATATGCACGACTGAACTGACCTGCCTGGGTTTCCTTGCCTTCTCTGGGTAGTTAACAGGGTGGGGGGCGGCAAGGGAGAGATGCAGAGGCTGGGGGAGGACTGGAAGAAGGGGCAGGAGGGGAAGCAGTGATGGTATGGGGAAAGGCTTTTTTTAAAAAATACAATCCCCTGTGTTCTCACTCTGGAATACCTTCCCCCAACCCACCAATACTTTGAAACGTAATCATCAGGAAAATTATGCCCTGATCTTCAAGTTTGTTGGAAGATAGGAATTGACTTCAAAACATGAAATTGAGAAAAATACATAGCCTAATTCCTCTCACCTGCTTCTCATAGAAACCCTCAGGTACTTTGCCACTAACTCTTCTAGTATCTGGAAGACTCAGTCTTTATGTGTGTGTGTTGGGGCAGGGTGTTTATTTTTTGTTTTTCTTTTTGAGATAGACTCTTGGGTAGCTCAGGGTGGCCTCAAACTTACTATACAGTCTTGAACTCTAAAGTCTTCTGTTTCTACACCCTGAGTGCTGAGATTACTGGCATTTGCTACCATGCCTGATTTATTTTGCAGTAATTCATGCATGGAAGGACAAACACTCTTATCAACTGAACCACATTCCCAATCCTCTGCTGTCTTATTTGAACAGAACAGAGTTCAATTTCTCACTTGCATTGTACAAGTTTTGGATGAATTCTCTCTTGCCTGTTAAATTGGTCATTACTATTTTTCTTTGGCAATACTCACTGCAATGTGAACACATGATTTGGGTATTTAGTTACTGTAGTGATCAGTTATTAGTATTTTGTTATTGGTCTGTTGATTTGAAATTACAGACAATTACATTTCTAACATGGTTGGGTTTATTTATAAACCACATAGATGAGAAGCCATTCTTGAGGGAGGAAACACTAGCTTTCTCATTAATATGGAAATAACCCATTTACTAAGCTTTAATATAGAGAACTGCATACTTCTCCTAACTCCTATTTCAATAAAAAGTTTGGAAAGCAGTAGTTAGGTTGTTATATGTCAGATAAACAGCCTACCTCTAGCTTATTGAAAGCTTTCATTAAAGATTAAAAGCATAAGTCCCTTTATATAAATTCTAAAGTAGTCCCTGGATCTTAGCATTCAATTATCATTTGTGAAATTTGAAATCAACATAGTTTATGTCTAAATTGAGAGTACATTTGAAAATCAAAATTCAAAGGCATGCCTTCTAGTGGGCTGACTGATGGGAAAGGGCTGTGATTAAGCCTCATTTTCATCCTCTACATCACGATCTCATTGATTGTTTCTCAGCTTGCTGAGGGTTCTGTGAGGTGATTTTCAAGATAAATACTGCTATTTGCAGGATTTCCTGAATAGGAATATTTCAAGAGTAAATTGCACAGACTAAGCGATGTGCAGTCAATTTTCACTCTAGCATAAACAATGTATTAGAATACAGCCCTTTAGGCTTTTCCTTCCCTCCCTACTTCCTTCTTTCCTTCCTTCCTTCCTTCCTTCCTCCCTTCCTTCCTTCCTTCCTTCCTCCCTTCCTTCCTTCCTTCCTTTATTCATTTTTCCTTCTTCCTCTCCTTCCTTCTCTCTTTCCTTCTTCCTTAACTTTCTTCTTTTGTTAAAATTTTGATTTCATTACATAGCTTGCTACATTTCACCAATAAGCATAAACTGTCAGGCAGGAAAACCTGAAGCTCAGAGTCTGAAAGACCTGATTGGCAGAACCCCAGGCCCTTTGCCTCTGAGGTATACATAACTACTGTAGGTAGAAAAAGAAAGTTTCTGTAAATTGAGAAAGTAGAGCTAGACTGTAGCATTCTTTATATCTACTTTTTTTTCATTGACTTTTAACTGAGATTTTCTTAAAGGCAGTTTAATTACCTGTGTTAAAAAAAAAAGATGTTATGCTCCCCAAACATTTAAAGCCTTTATATTTTATTTTGGGTAAAGTTCAAAAAAGAATATACCATTTTATCATTTTTAAACTGAAAAGTAAACATTAATTATTTACCCAGAGGTGTATACAGCAAGATACAAAGACTAAGAGCCATAATTTAAGCAAAGAAAAAAATGTATAACCTTAATAAATCATTATTAGACAGATAGTCGACATAGAATGATAAAAAAAAAAAGTGTTATTACTAAGAAAGGTCAAGATTTCTTGATTTCAAGCCAAGGGGTTTTGGATTTCTGGGAGAAGCCCTCCAGTGAGCATACACATGCTCATATTTCTTTCTGAGCCTGGATAAAGCCAAAGGAGAAGAAAGGGCCTTAAGAAATATTTTTGAAATCTATACTCTAAAAATGAAAAAGTCAGAATGTGCAGGGAATATGCCAAAAAGATTTTTTTCTACATGGAAAGATGCAGCTGTTTTTGTCCCCTCAGTGACTTAAACTAAGCTGCAGGAAGCAAATTGAATGACAGCAAAACACTACACAGCAGTAAGAGTGGTGACATGTGGTTCCAATAATGAACTTCATTAACAAAGAAAAGAGTAGCCTTACTCCAGACTGTCAGAAACCGGTGTGCTGTTGATAAATGCTGATGTGACTTTTTGGTATTTGAGAACTAACTGGAGACAAGATGGAGAAAGCACAGAACAGACTAAAGTCACTTTGGTTAACACAACATGATTTATTTGTGTCATAGGATTTTGTTTATCTTTTTTGTACATATGTTCCATGGACAAAGATAGCTCTCACTGAGTATTCACTTTATTATCTTTTTTTCTGAAATGTCTAATTTTGATGAATGAAATTTTTCCTCTCAGTTACAAAAGTTAAAATAAAAGCATGATTGCTAGTTGAGAGGGAATAGTGTGTGTTTTCTTGTGGTATGAAATCAAAGACAAAGAAAATACTAGATATAACATAATTAGTAATCTGGCTCAAGTTATGGTACATTTGGGTCAACTATATGTACTCTCTTATTGAGGTGGTTTATTTAGTAATGAAGGAACCATAGTTGATGATATGTAACAATGGTAACTGCATGAGTGCCAACTGTGTCTGAGGATACTATGTACTAGCTAGCTGAAAAAGCAAAATCATAGAATGGGTGATTTCTCTAAATTGAAGACTGGCTATGTCCAGCCATCCCATGTCCCGCATACGTGACTAAAGGATAGGGTGATTCAGATATAGCATCAGAAGCCATATCTTGGTGTCAGGATCTCTAATATATTATTGTACAGGCTGTGCTGTTACTTGTCTTGTATAGATATAGTTTTAGAGTTAGCTTAATTTGTTACTAAAGGTTGTTGTTACTCATGAGTTTGATTGTCAGACTGAATTGAGGACCATGGCAGTGATTAAACAGGCTGAGTTTTGTACTGGGGAAATGATGTTTACCTGTGACTTACAAAGTACCATGTGTTCTCAGTGCACAGCTATCAGAGTAGTCGATAAAAACATCAGGAGGAGGCAAGGTAAAAGGAAAACAGTGCACTTTGCAAATATAACTCAATTTAGCTCAAACAAACTGCTAATTTCTCTCTTATCTTTATTTCTTCTTCTAAGTACATCTTTCTGAAATGTTTAGGACAACAATTTTAGATAAGAATCAGCTTTAGATAAGATATCTACAAATGCATAGCTATTAAGAGCAATTAAAGCAGAGATGGAAACTCTCATACTAATAAATTAGATGAGACCATTATAGTGATATGTTTACTAAAGATATGTCTAGTAAATTCTGGAAGAAGCAGAAAATGCTAGTGAAATAATAATGATTATCACAATAGCATCAGTAGTAATGGTGACTAAAGATTAATAAAGCTTCTTACTTATTACTGATAAAACAAAACAAAACCCTGCTAAATTAGTTTATCAACGATCACCTCCAGATCTGATCACCCTTTATCTTGATTAGATTCTTTATTCTATTGCATGTTCCAGATGTTGTCTATTCACTCTAGCCTGTCTTCAGAAAGATACCTGTTCATTTAACCAGAATCTTCTATTACCCCAGTTGTTTCCACTAGCCCTGATCCTGGACAAAGAATTCCTACTCTCCGGTTTAGAATTTAGACAAGTTTCCAATTTCAACTTCTACTCTGTAAATCCTATTTCAGAGATTGCTGTGTTTATTGTGATGAATTTAATAATGCTATTCTTGTCATCCTCTAAGCAGTGTCAAAATTCAAAGTAACCAGTGAGAAACTGAATATAGTTATTGACCATTCTGCCAGAAATGAAAATGTGAAGCTAGAGCCACCCACCTTCAGGTCAAATGGTCTTGTTTGACTTGATTGACTATAAATTTCCAATTGCTTCCTAATAGGAGAGAGCCATAGAAGCAGGTGATCTAGCTGCTCTTCAAGTTGCCAGAAATCTTTTATACGAATCTCAAGTTCTGCTTGTTTTTCAGGCAAAGCTCTGGAAACCTGAATGGGGAAAATTGTAAAGATAAATAATTGGTACACATTAAAAATGGCAAAGTTATCCAAAAGGTGATATTATAGTAATTTGTTGAACTAGTTATTTAACATGATGTTAAAATTACGTATATGGCATGTTAAGATATAATTAATATATTATAAATCATTGGGTAATGCACATTTAAAAAGTACAGACACTAATTTTGCCTTTTATGAATGTAAAATTTATAAAATTCATTTGTAGTGTCTCACAGCATATATGTGACTGAAGCAGGTGAATTGCCATGAGCTAAGCTGGGCCATAGGGCAAGTTTAAGGCTGGCTAGACTTATAGAATGAGATTCTATATCATAAGAACAAAAACAAGCACACAACACTTACACAAGTGTATACTCCAACTAATTTAAAATAAGGAGGACAATCCTCATATAACTTCCCATTTAACAAATGTGTGTACAGGCATAGAGACTTTGCAGTATTACAAAGACAAGAACCAAATTATTCAGCTTTAATACTAGGCATATAACAAAGTCTTCTCCAAGTAATTGTGATTTATACCAATAGAACATAATGAAATAAAACCAAATAAATTATATTTCTATTGGTATAGTAATACTTTCTTCTTCTGTACTTGCTTTTAGATTGAATTGGAGAGCTGGGTCCTCTGGGGGTGGGCAGCTTTCGACTGACATGAGGAGTGTGTGGAGTCACGAGGTGTGGAATCAGACTGTGTTCCTGTTCATGGCCTGGCACCTTGGAGCCCATTCCCTGCAGAGGAACACCGAGCCCAGCATTGACTTTGGGATGGGTGGAATTGGACTTGCCTGGAGTGGATGTGCCATGCTGGGCTGGCCCACCTTGGGACTTCTTGCCCTTTTGGGGGAGGGGAGGGGGGATGGAGAGGAACTGAGGCTGAGGGCTGGCTGGACGGATTGGGAGAGGTTAGGGAGCGGGAATAGGAGGATACAGTGATGGAGATGACAATTTTTAATGAAAAATAAAATAAAACAAAATAAAAAATTTAAAAAGTATTCAAAGAAATTCTTCATTTACTAAAAGCATTGGTAAGGTAAATTTTTTGTGAGCCTTTGTGAGGCTTGCTGTTAATAGGTGAAGCAAATATTGATGATAAAACTAAAAAGTCAACATGACATTTGGATGACAGTAGACTAACAGAAAACTTCCAGTTATTTTTAGGAAATGCTTAGTATATACTATCATGGATGGAAGTTTCAATTTTTTTTCTTTAATCTCTCATTCCACCTATATATGCTATTATCTAAATTTTAAGCATGGATAACATTTGAATTGACAGATGATAAATAGCAATATGCTGTAAAGTTAAATATTGTTGGTTCTAATATTAGTACTTAGATTTAAATGCTGGTTTGAACTTTTGCCTAATATCCTATCCCAGTTTTCCCTAACTTTACAGTGTCTCTTTCATATACTGGAGGCAATGCCAACACAACGCTAATCTAAGAATTAAATAATCTTTTAAAAATGCTTAGAATACTTTTCTGCATAATAGTGAAAGACAATAAAACTGTTAAATGTTAGCTCAAACTCCTGGATAATCAGAAAGCCAAGATTGGCAATAATAAAGCTTTTCTTCAGAAAGTTAAAAATTAAAACGAATACAAGGGAATTGTGTAAACCAGTAATAGCAACCTCTGTCAAAATGAAAGAATTGAAAATTGTGGCTTTATCTACTCTAAGGCTGTCAGTAGTCTGATGAATTTATTGGCATCCCTTGGTGGCAGATAGTCTGGAAATTTGTTCAAATTTTATGCAAATTTTCTCTTTGATCAATTTACTTGACTGCTAGAATTTTGTTCTCTATGTATATCTTTGGGAGTAAAGCCAACACTTGCTGACGAAACATGGTTGGGAGCTGAGTGTCATATTATATTATTGTTTTTGAAAGATATATATGTGTGTATTGTTTTGACCAATAAGTAACACAAAAAGTAAAACAATTTTTCATCATAACACAAACGATTGAAAGAAAATTATACTTTGTATACTTTAATAGTCAATTATCATTAAAATGTGATGGTATTGATTATTTTCCTCTGACAATATCAATCAGTCAGTGCTGGTAGGGTTGGTGTAAACCATCACATAATTATTGCTAATTTTTTCTTTCTCTTTAAATTATGATATAAGAACTGTATTCCATAGCTCTTGGGCAAAGACAGGAAGTATAAATAGGTTATTAGGTGAAATCACAGTAAATTTTGGGGCAATCTTTACCTGTTTTTAAATAATTAGTGATTGTGCCTAATATTTTTTGACTTTAAAATCCAGTATCTTTATTATTTATGCTTTCTAAAAAATGTATTTTATTAAAAATGCCACATTTTAATCTATGTTTCCCCTGCTCATCCTCCTTTCCCTTCTCCCAATCCCTCATAGTCAGCCTTCAGCCTCACTCTTCCCCATCCACACATTCCCTCTCTCAATAGGGCAAGAAATTCCAAGGTGGGTCAGCCAAGGGCAGCACATACACTCCAGGCAAGTCCTATCCACTCATCCCAAAGTCAAGACTGGACTTGGTGTTCCTCTGCAGAGAACAGACTCCAAGATGCCTGTTCCCACACAGGAACACAGTCTGATCCCACCCGTTGAGGCTTCCACATACTGCTTATGCCAGTCAAAAGTTACCTACTCTTGGAGGGCCCATCTCCCTTTCCTGATGGTTCCCCAGTGACTGCTTTTGATTCAGTGAGCCCCCACAGAGCTCCAGCTAGCCATCACTGCAGTAACTCTCTTCACAATCCCCATCCCCTTGCTCACACAGACACCCCTGCCCTGCTCCCAGATGGACCAGAAGCTCTGCCCAGTACTCAGCCATGGATCTCTGCCTCCATCTCTATTCCCTGTTGGAAGTAGGCTCTGTGATGACAACCAGGGTGGTCATCCACCTGACCATAGGGGAAGTCCTGCTCAGGCATCCCCTCCACTATAGTCTGGAGACTTGGCCAGGGACATCCTATGAGTTCTTGGAGGTTTCCCTAGCACCCAGTCTCTTTCCAACCCCACATTTGCTGCCTCTATTGAAATATCCATCTCTTTCTATCTTCCTATTGCTTTTCTCATTCAAGCAACTCCTTCATTCAAGATTTGTTCCCAACTCTTCTTGGTTGCACGCCATTATTGATCCCAATTTGCTAAGGTGATTTTCTCTATTTTCTGTTCTTAGGGGACTCGCTGGATGTGTGACTGACATTTTACATCTTCAATAAACTCTACATACAAACACTAGACTAGAAAAATCTGTAATTTTTCCGATAATTTTTATGTGTTTTAAAACTATATTCTGTGGTAAATGGAAACAAACACATTCACTTCAATGAGTATCTACACTAATGTCAACCTAATTTTAGACAAGGTTAATTTTCTTGTTTTTTAATTTTCTGATTGACTAATAACTTCAATTATTTGTAAGTTTCAATATTAAGAAGTATCTGCTTTACTAGTAATCATTTTATGTACAAACCTCATACTTTATACAAAATATCCAGAAAAGCTAAAATTGTGTTTGCAATGAGATAACAGAACTAGAAGAAATATTCATGGTTGTCATCTAGAAATCAAAGCTATTACAATAAATATTGTACAAAATGATTATTCAATGAAAGAAAAGAGAATTTGAATCTATTGAAAACAGAATGCATTTCCAACCAGCTTCCTGAAATATAAGCCTATATTTGGAGAGCCTCAGCAGAAGAGAAGAATTTCCCTCCTCCCAGCCAGCCAGCTAGGCCACCAAGGACAGTTCCCAGGTCTGGGCAACAGGGCACAAAATGTGCCCCCTAATCTATCACAGCTCCAGCTACAGGTAAGCAAGCAAGAGTCCTGCATGCAAGTCATTCAATACCCCTCATCAGACCCTCTACCTCATAAGCCTAAATCCATTTTCCAGAAGCACCCATCCCCTGAACTCAACTGTTTCCTGAGATACAGCCTCTGGAGAGCCCCAGCAGAAGTTACTCTCCTCTCAGCCAGCAAGCCAGACCAGATAGAGCAGGCTCTGAGTCTGGGCAACAGGCCAGAAAATGTACTCCCTAACCCATCACAGCTTTACCTGCAAGAAAGCAAGTATGGCTCCCTGTATGCAAGTCTGACTATCTATACCCATCATCAGACCCTCTATACTTTAATCCATTTCCCAATACCACCTATCCCCCCAATCTCAGCAGAAGAGCCCTAGAAGAAGAGTTGTTCCAGCTGCAGTTGCTTTCTGAGACACAGCCTCTGGAGAGCTCCATCACAAGAGATTCTGCTGCAGATCTCAGTTGCTCCCTGAGACACAGACTCCACTGCCTCAAAACTCTCCAAGATTTCCAATTACAACAAGAGCACCTAGTAGACCAGACACAGCTAGCTGAAACACAGACAACACTTTTACCAAGCAGCAGAAGAGATGTATAGATGCCAGTGCAAACGTTTATTCAACAACATGAAGAACAATATGGTACCACTAGAACCTAGTGGTTCTACATAGCAAGATCAGAACATTTCAATAGAGAGGCAGCACAGGAAAATTACCTCAAAATATCTTTATAAAGATAATAGAAGCCTTTAAAGAGAAAATTAAGGAAGAAACTCCCATACGGAAATGATGGAAAAGACAAGCAAGAAATCGGAAGAAAACAATTAAGTCTCTAGAAGAAAGACCAGAGATCCAAGAAAAAGCAATTAGACAAGTGATGGAAGTGGTGCTAAATTTAAAAACTGAAATAGAAGCAATGGCTGAATGATACCTAAAGAACTGCTCAACATCTATATCCATAATAGAAATGCAAATCAAAACAACTCTGCGATACCATCCTACACCTGTCAGAATGGCAAAGATCAAAAACACTGATAACAGCCTATGCTAGAGGGGAACAAGGGGAACTTGGTGAGAGTGTAAACTTGTACAACCATGTTGAAAATCAGTATGGCAGTTCCTCAGAAAACTGCAAACCAATCTACCCAATGATTCAGTAATACCACCATTGGGCATATACCCAAAGGATAAACATTCATGCACCAAGGGCATTAGTTCATAATAGCCCTTTTATATAGCAGTATTATTCATAATAGCCAGAAGCTGGAAACAACCTATATGCCCCTCAACAGAAGAATGGATTAAAAACTTGTGGTATATTCATGCAATGGAGTACTATTCAGCAGTAAAAAATGACATCCTGTAATTTACAGGTAAATGGATGGATCTGCAGAGTACCATCCTGAGTTAGGTAACACAGACTCAGAAAAATAGACACAGTATGTACTCATTCATAAGTGCATTTTAGACATAAAGAAAAAGATAACTAGGCTACAATCCACAATCCTCGAGTACCTAGGTAATAGCAGGAACTTAAGAGACATTCGTGGATCCCCCTGGGAAGGGAGAATAGAGAGGATCCTTTGAGTAAATATGATTGAGTGAGTAAGGCTACTTGGAAAAAATCATGAGAGGATGAAATAGTTGAGTGGGAGGAGCAACAAAGAGGGATAACACAGAAATAGATGTTTTGATAGAGGGAGTCATTGTGGTGTTAGAAAGAAATCTGGTATTAAGGAAACAGCCAAGAACCCACAAGATGTCCCTGCCTAGGACTCCAAGCAATAGAGAGGGTGCCTAAGCAGGACTTCCTCTATCATCAAATGAGTGACCACCTTAAGTGTCATTATAGAACCTTCATCCAGCAATGGATAGAGGCAGAAGCAGAGAACCTGCAGGGAAAGAAAGTAAACACTCTAAGGAGTAGACACAAAGATGATAATAAACACATTAACTTTATGTTAAACTGAGAACGAACTAAAAGTACACTCATCTGCTGAGGCAGATGGAATCCTGATCTAGACTAACTAAGGAGGCATATATCAGAAGACCTCCTGGAGGAGACCTACAGAAACAGCTGACCTGAGTTATTGAGAGCTCAATGACTCAGATATACATTTTTTTTTTTACAATCATTGAAGAACTTTCAGGGCAAGGAACTAAAACCTCCAAAGGTAGACGATTGTCAAACAGCATGGGCAGTTTGTGAAGCCTTTTGCAATAGGATCCGAGTATATTCCTTGTGCATGAACTGGCATTTCAGAGCCCATTCCCTACAGAGGAACACCTAATTCAGCCTTAATACTGGGATGAGGGACTCAGAGCTACCTCAACTGGATATGCCAGAATGAACTGACATATTATGATAAATATATTTTTAAGAATATTTCAATCAGCTATTATATTTGCTATAATTACATGTGTGGTATTTTCCAAGAACAAGCAAACAACATTATTATAACAATGTCACTTTAGTTAAGCCAAGCAAGGATGATTGTTTTAATAAATAATGGCTAATTTAATGTGCTTGCACAATTTAAATATCAACTTTTACCTTATAATGCATTTACATATAGTATACTTGTAAATACTTATATATGTAAATATAATTTAAGTGCTTTATAGACCATGTTGTAATAGATAAAGTAATCACATTTCTAAAAGACAATATATTTTCAAGATAAGTTACTGATGAATAAATGATATTTAAAAAGTTATTAGCCAAAAAGTTATTGGTCAAAAAGTCATTAGTCAAAGGGTAAGATAGCATAAATTTTACTCATTAAAAATACTGATGAGGAAACCAGTAAAGTTCTGGTGGAAATATTCAGCAACAGCCTTGAATTATAATAAACTTTACATCTATAAAGAAAAGACAGATGAATTTTTCAATGCTCCAAAGCTTGTCTCTGGAACCTTATTTTTAATAAAAGGCTGTAAATTGACACCAATCAGTAGAAAATTGCAAATTAAAATGATATGTGTTAAAATTTTAAAGACTAAAGTTTTTTTTTAGTATGCAAACTCTTGATGTGGAACAAGTAGATTTCTTTCTGTTTCTCTGCCCCTCCCCTTTGTGTGTGTGTAGACAAGAGCATAACTTCGGGTGTTATTCATTGGGCACAGCCCATCTTTTTTTTTTTCCTTAGGGTTTCTCACTAGCCTGAAATCCACCAAGAAAGCTAAATTTCCTACACAGAATGGTGCATAGATATTCTGTGTATACCTTCTCTGTGTAGCATTTTCTTATCAGAAAAAGCCTTCCATCTTTGTAGATAAACTTCTTACAATGTATGACTTGAAAAACAGGTGAATCAACAAGATTTTATGATAGTAGTTTACAAAGACATGAAACAAGAGGATACTCTAAGAGAAGCTGTACCCACTACCCTACCTTGAAAACAAGAAGTAAGCAACATAAAATAGCTTCTAAGAATCTCTGAAACTGACCAGATTCTCTAAGAATATATAAACAATAAAGATTGCTAAGAGATGCTCTTAGATGAGCCTAGCTACCATGAAGACTCCCAGACCTGCCAAGCAGCTTGGAGGTCACAGAGAGTTTGAAGAAGCATAAAGCCACCCAGTAGCCTGAAAGAGGCAGGAGGCCAATTGAGCTGTCTGGAAGAGCCTCAGACCAACTACCCCAATAGGATACTAACTTGGTAAACTATTAGCAAGTTGTGCACTGTGCTTCAGGTTCCCACATTTTGCGATGTGTCACTCATCTTGGTGGGCTTTTAATATAGCTGTATTTGAGTATCTGTTGAGTAGCTGTTCCTCTGAGTCCTTTACCCATTTTCCTGTAACTCCAATAAAACTCACTGGTTCACTAAATTTGACTTTGGTGCTACTTGTCATTCATTCCCTATCTGGGTAATGGCAACCTCCCAAGTGCTAGGGATTACAAACCTGCACTATCACATTTAGCTTATTTTTACAAATGTTATGAAATTTAACTCAGATTCACATTTTACTAAGGTATCTCTCCAGCTCCAAAATAAGAATTCTCATATAATGTGAAGTTGAATTAGACAATCACATTGAAAAACTGTTTCTGTAGCAATTTCAAAGACAATCAGAGAGACAGACAGAGAGACACACAGAAAGTAAGAAAGAGAAAGAAAGAGAACAGAGCCATTCTGCCTGCAAGTATATTCAAATTATTGCAAATAACACATATGTCATAATATAATAGTAGTATGGTAAGTAAAACTCAGGTGTTTATAGGTAGTGTACTGCATAAACTGTGGCATACTCACACAATAAAACAGTATAAAGTCAGCAAGTAGACAAACTATGATACATTGAACAACATAGAATAACCACAAATATATTGTGAGAAAATATTCTGACAGCAAAACATAAGATGTTGATGTGCCACTGATATTAATATCAGAAACCCAATTAATTTATATGTGTTTGGAGTTAGAATACTGTTAACACTTGCTGAGTGTGGTGGATAGAGAATAGGTAATATTTTGAAAGGTGATCAAGGGGCAAACACTTAACACAACGTTTTATTTTTCCCAATATACCAGATTTACACAAATGAAAATTATTAATTTAATATATGGAATCTTCTAAATTACTGAAATGAACAACAGTTTCACCCAATGCATCAAATTCCATAAGCTTTTCTTATGAACTGTGCAAATTTAATACATATTGATTTAAACAATTACATGAGATAGTTTAAAATCCCCAAAACATTCATTTGTTTAACAGATATACCAAAGGATGATCCCAGCTAAGACACCAAGCCATAGTGGATAGGATTCCTGAACTGACCTTCCATTGCAGATACAATAACATGACAAAGATAATCAATTCTGTCACTTATACTACTAAAAAATGAAAATAAAATTCCCCCAGAAAAATAAGCATCAACCACATAATGGAATATTATGTTCATTTAATGTGGGGATATGTTTCATATTTAATAAAAAACCAGTCTGGAACATCAGAGGACAGAGACATCTCTTCCAGTCTTTGTATTGTTTTGTTTTTTCAAAACAGAGTTTTCTGTGTAACAGTCTTGGCTGTCCTGTAACTTTGAAGACCAGATGGGCTTTGAACTCACAGAGATTCTCTTGCTGCTGCTTCCCAAGTACTGGGACTAACAGTGTGTGCTACCACTGCCTGCCTGGAAGCCTAGAGCTCTTTCTGTAAACTAAGATGACTTCAAACTCGATTTGCAGGGATTAAGGGCGTAGGTCACCACTCCCAGACATTCCCTGTGGCTGAGATTAAAGGTGTCAGTTACCACTGTCTGATCCTCCTAGACTGACTGTGGGTAGATTCCTCTGTTATCTCAGACTGGTTTTTATTAGATTTGAAACATATTCCTACAATTTAATGAATATCATTAAATGTTAAATAAATATTAATTACATAATTACTTATTAGTTATATACTACTCATAAATTTTACCTTGTTTTCTATCTGTATTTAAAATATAAATTTCAACACATAGAAAAGTACCTGAACAGGTATTTCTTAAAGAACAACATATAAGAACCAAATGGCATATTTAAAAGAAATGCTTAACATCACTAATCTTTAGGCAAATATAGAATGAAACCACAATGAGAGATTGATTCAAATTTATTATGTTGGAAAAGATGTGGAGAAAAGTAAAACATATTAATATTACAATGTGAATGTAAATTAGTCTACCTACTAGGGAAACCTGTATGGGGATTTCCTGAAAGACTATGACAAGAACTACCATATGATTCAGCAGTATTGCTACTAGACCTATATAGAAACAAAGTGAAATTATTTCAAAGAAAAACCAACATTCCCATGTTCTTTGTGATATTATTCACAATAGATAAGGTGTGAAAAAAAATCCTAGGTGTCTATCAGCTGCTGAACAAGTAAAGAATATGTTGTTCATATAAACAATGAGATACTATTCAGCAAAAAACAAAAACAAAAACAAAACAAAAAAAAAAACTTGGCAATGTTGGTGGGGACAGAAATCATTGTAATATGTTCTATAGGCCAGGTAAAGAAAATCAAGTATTATATAAGATCACTTTTATGTTCAATACACACAGGAAATGGGAATTATATATGATGCTAAATGACTGAATGCACACATACACATTATAGGAGTTAGGAGAAGAGAAGTAGTTACACGAGGCTAGAGAGAGTAGGAGAGGAATGGGAAGAAGGCAATTGATGGCTAGTATATCACTCTAAGAGAAGAATAAGAAGTTGGAATGGAAATGAAGCATGATTGAAGACAGCAATACTTTAGTACAACTTTCAGGTGATAAAAGAAAAGATTTTGAAAGAATTTTACAATAGAGATACATGTAAATTTGACAATATTAAAATGATTAGGTGGATTTACATATTGCACAGAATTTGTGTTTATCAAAGCATCACATGGTGTCCAATAAATATGTATATTTTGTGTCCATCAGTTACAATAAACAAAATTCAAATACCAAAAATGTCATATATGATTGCTTGTGCTGTCAAATACATTTTGTTAAGTCATTTTTATAAGAGCTGGACTATGTTTAGCATGGCACATAAATTACTGAAACCCGATTTTAGGAACAGACATATATGAAAGTTTGATCTGACCAGTTTATCAGACTAAGAAAAATGTGCTGAATTCTTGGTAGGCTTTCTTTCAAATGCATTGGTGTCTTTGCTTCTGCTGGACACAATGTCAACTCTAACATTGTGTAATCAGTTCATTAGAGTTATGTAGTGACAATGTTTATTTCAACTATTATTCTACATATTACCTACAAATTTACAAATTATTTAGTTGTTTGGTGGTAAAATGACTATATTTAAACCTCTGACATCAAAACATCTTCACTATGAAGTATTTTAAGACTTCACTTAGCCTCACATAATCTGCAGCCTCATTAAATTAAAGTAGGGGCTGGGAGAGAGTTCAGTGAGTAAAGTGCTTGCCACATGTGATAGTTAAGGTTACTATTGCTGTAATAAAACACCATAACCAAAGTAGACAAAAAATATTTTTTTGAGTTACTCTTACACATTATTGTTCATCATTGAAAGTAGTCATGGCAGAAACCTAGAGGCAGGAGTTCATGCAGATGCCATAAAGGAGTACTGCTTACTGGCTTGCACTCCATGGCTTGCTAGGCCTGATTTCTTACAGAATTCAAGATTATCTGATCAGGGCTTTCTTTCCCCTCAGTAGGTTGTTCTTTCCTACATCAGTCACTAATTAAGAGAATGCCTTTAAAAATTGACACATGGATTAATTGAACTGAATCAAAAACACTGTTAAAATGGCTAAGGTCAAAAAACTGATGAAGATAAGATGGAAGGGATATGGAGTAGAGGGAACACCTCTCTGTAGCTAGTGACAGTGTGAATTTGTACAGCCACTTTAAGTCAACATGACAGTTTCTATGAACACAAGGAATCAATCTACCTCATGACCCAGAAATTGGGCAAATACCCAAAGGATACACATTCTTATCACAAGGACATTTGTTCAAATATGTTCATAGCAGCATTATTTATAATATCTAGAACCTGGAATAAACATAGATGCCCCTCAAACAAAGAATGGATTTAGAAAATATGTTATATTTACACAATGGAGTACTGTTAAACTGTAAAAAATGACATTTTGAAAATCGCAGACAAATTGGTGAAACTAGATAAAACCATTCTGTGTGATATAACACAGTCCCAGAAAGACAAACATGGTATGTTCTCATTCATAAGTGGATACTGAACAGATGTAACACAGAAGATAAAGGGGCTACCATCCACAACTCCAGAGAAGCTAGGTAACAATGAGGACCTTAAGAGAGTCATGCATGAATTCCTCCCCTTAGGAAGGGAAATTATATAATTCTAATTCTGAGTAAATTGGGAGCACTAGAGGAGGGGTTATGGAAAAAGGTAAAAGAACACGAGGGAACAGGGTAGTTGAGTTGGTTGAGTTGAGAGAGGGACAAAAAAAGGAAAGCAAAGAACGAGATATATGACAAGAAAGAGTCATTATGGGGTTGAGGGAAAACCTGGTGCTAGGGAAATCCCTAGAAATCCAGAATTATGACTTCAGCTAAGACTCCAAGCAATAGTAAAGAGGGTACCTGAACTGGCCTTTCTCTGTAATCAAATTGGTGACCATCATAATTGTTATTCTAAAACTTTCATCCAACAAATGATGAAAGCAGATGCAGAGACCCACAGCTAAACACTGGGTAGAACTGTTCGAGTCCAACTGAAGAGAGGGGGGAGAAATTATATGAGCAAAGGGGTCAAGATCATTATGGGTAAACCCACATAGACAGCTGACCCAAGCTATTGGGAGCTCACTGACTCTGTATTTACAGATGGGGAGCATGCATGGGACCGAATATGGCCTTTTGAATGTGGGTGATAGTTGTTCAGCTTGGGAAGTTTGGGAAATCCTAACAGTGGGACCAGAATGTATCCCCAGTGAATGAACTGGCTTTTTTGGAGCCCATTCCTTATGGAGGGATACCTTTCTTAGCCTTGATACAGAGGGTAGGCACTTGGTCCCTCAACTTGATATGCCAGACTTTGCTGACTCCCCATGAAAGGCCTTATCCTTTCAGAGAAATAGATAGGTGTGGGGGAAAGCTGAAGGTGAGCAGAAAAAAGGATATAGGAGGAATTTCTGGTTGATATATAAAATGAAAAAATACCAAATAAAAAAAAAAGAAATAGAAAATGCCCTACAGTCGTGACTATGCTAGATCTTATGAAGACATTTTCTTAATTGAGATTCTGTCCTCTCAGATGATTTTATCTTGTGCCAAGTTGACATAAAACTAGCCAACACACCTCATAAGCATAGGTTTTATTCCCGACTTCCCCCTCCCTACTTCAAAAGGACAGATGATACGGTGGTGTTTAATTGTAATTTTAGAGAGGAGGCAGGAACAGGTAGATCCATGATGCCTGGTTGGTCAAGCATAGTTTGCAAGCTCTGGGTCTTGTCTCAGAGAAGAATAATACTTGACGTTGACCTCTGTCCTTGCTGCAAATATATCTGCCTCCATACACAAACATGTACTCATATAAAATAAAGACAAACCAAAATAAAACAATAAATTAAAGGAACTAGAGGACCAGACAAGAAAAATAAATTGCTAGGCCTAGTCTTCTTGTGTATTTTACAACAGGTTTCATGGTAAATTATCCTTCATCATGAGGTTATTTATTTTCCATTTCTTTGCAAATTTAGTAAAACAACGGGTGCAGAAATGAAAACTACATTGTAGCTATATTCCACTGGGCACTTAAAAATTATAAAGTCTGTAGAAAGTTTTATAGTCATCTCCCACTGTCATGGCTATTGGGATTTTACTTTTAACAACAGTGGATTTTATTTTTAAAGTGAGTGCATTTCATTCATAATGTATATAGAGTTATGCTTGGCATATGATTTTCAGTTTTAGGAGATAATAACATTTAATTCTCCATTAATACAACACATTGTGTATTAATTTCATTGTATAGTCACTTCATTACTTGACATGATTTTATTATTGCTGCTGAAGACCTCAAACACATAATACAAAATGTGGTAAATAAGCATTTGTACCAAGTTCTCAAAGTCAGTAAATTTTGATGAACAATAAATAGTTTTGTAGTCCCTGGAGTACTGTGTCCTTATTACCACACTAAACATATATTGGCTTTTCTGTAAAACTTGGTATTCATGAGCAGTATTCTTGTTCATTAATTTCTAAGCTTGGAGTCTAAGAAGCTAACTTCATGCTTTAAAAATCCTTAATAATACACATAGCACATTGAAAATGGTTTTTGATTGTTCACCTTGTTTCAAACCTACCCTAACTTTAGGTAACAAGCCCTCTTATTGCTCCCAGAGGCATTAGAAATGTTAAGTGAATTGGTGAAATTGATTTGCCCAAAATTCAATAGCTCTCATTTATCTTCTAAAATGCATTTTATAGGGATTTACACCCACCTAACTATGCACCTTCCCACACACTCTTTATTGCACAGCATGATTTTGATCACATACTGTTTAAACTCTAGGGGTAATAAAACTTACAGAGAAGTTAAAATGTAATTTCATATGGCAAATACACACTCCATAGCAGTGTTCTTTAAAATTAACCCTATATTTGTCTTTCTTCATTCTCCACCTATGCTCACAGTCTCCCTTTTTAAATGTTTTCTTTAATAAAAAGACCCACCGCTATAGCCTAGATGATACAGACAAATGATCCTTGAGTTTTTTAAGGAAATACTTATTTTGTTTTCTTAGTTAATTTAATGTATTTATTAAAGCTAAATAAATGAAGCCATTACTTTTGTAATTTTACCTAAAACAAGGATAATAAATTATTACAACCTAATATCCAATTACTCCTTAAGGCATCATTTAAAATCAGCTTTACAAATTATACAAGTTAAAAATAATCTTGCCTTTACCCAGAACACTATACATTGGAAAAAATAATCACCTTTAAAAGTTCCACTTAAAAATAACAACATTTAACTATAACTGCAAATTTAAGTAAAATTACATAAAACCTCAAGAATAAGTATTTACAGAAATTAAAAGACTGACTAAGGTTGAGGGAATTGCACAATAGATAAATCATATGCTGTGAAAGCATAGTGTAGAATTTAGGCACTTCACTTCAAAGCCACTTAAAGCAAGAAGTGGCACAAATCTGCTATATTTGCACTCCTACAGTGACAAAGGTAACAGAGACAGAAGGGTCTCTTTAAGACAGTGGGCCAACAAGGAACATTTATATGTATTGAAGTGAACAAGAGGATGCCATGTCTCAAGGTAAAAAGCAAAGACTGACATCTGAGGTAGCCATTTTACCTTTACATACACACACACACACACACACACACACACACACAGAGAGAGAGAGAGAGAGAGAGAGAGAGAGAGAGAGAGAGCTAGATTATATAATTCTTTAAAAGAAAAAAGATGTCACTATTCTGAAAAACATTGGCTTCATCTACATAATTTATAGAATTTTCTCTGTGTAATATTATATACAGTTTTAAATTTATGTACTTTTCTTTATACCACAAAATAAAATGCATATTGCATTACTCAGTAAATGAAACATGCCTAACAAATGAGAAAAATGATGTTCCTGGGAGTTTTAATCTTCCTGATGTCTCACAGAATAACATGATAAAAGCAGTGACTCCTGGTAATGATGATGCTTAGGAGCTGTATATTGGTTTTGAAAAAATTAAGGAGGAGGTACCAGTGGCTTTTAGAAAGCTGATGTTTTACCAGGTATGTGTACAATATGAGGAATGGGAAATAAATTGGATGAAGGATGGAAACTATTAAAAAATAGAAAGAGAGGACCTCAAAGGAGAATTCAGAAAAAAATTAAAAATAACAACTAACTTATTTGAAGGGTAATATAAAAAGTCACTTAGCATGTAACTGTATGTTATATGTATGTGTACATGTACATGTTCATGCATTTGTACAAGTGTCTGAGGCCAATGTTTGTGTCTTTCTCCACTGTTTTCCAACTTGTTTTTGAGATAGGACCTAACTAATTTCGCTATACAGTTTAGCGAGGTGTCCTTAAGAGTTTTTATCTTCCACCTCCCAGTACCAGGATTGCAGATACAACCTTATTACCAGAGACAGTAGAGGTGGTTCAATTTATGAAAGCCAGTAAATTTAATCCACTATATGTGAAAACTAAAATAAAACCCCCACACTTTGTGGTTGCTTTCATGTAATTGGCCCCTATAATCTCATAGAGAGTGACACTATTAGAAGGCATGGCCTCATTGGAGTAAGTGAGGAATTGTTGGAGGACATGTGCCACTGTGGAGGTGGCATATAAATGATTCCACCTCGTTTCCTGTTTTCTGCATGATGTAGAACTTTCAGCTAGTTCTCTAGAACTATGTCTGTCTGTATGTCACAATGTCACTCATGTTAATAATGGACTAAACCTCTGAAATGTAAGAGAGCTGCTCCAATGAAACGTTTTCCTTTATAAGAGATGCCATGATCATGGTATCTCTTCACATCAATAGAAATCCTAAGACATACATGAGTGTTTCACCAGATGCCAACAAAAATCTTTGAAAAAAATTCAACACTCCTTCATGACATAAGTCCTGGAGAGATTAGGAATATAAGGGACATACCTAAACATAATAATGGAAATCTACAGCAGGCCTATTGGCAAAAACCAAATTAAGTGGATAGAAACTCAATGTAATTTCACAAAAATCAGGGATGAGACAAGAGTATCCATTCTATTTATATCTACTCAATATTGTACTTGAAGTTCTAGGTAGAACAGCAAGATAACTAAAGGACCTCAAAGAGATATAAGCCAGAAATTAAAGATGTCAGTTATCCTTATTTGCAGATAATATAATCGTATACATAACAAACCTCCAAAATTTTCTAGGTAACTCATACAGCTAATAAACACATGTTTCCATGTAGAAGAATGAAAATCAATACATATATATCACACTGTGAAAAACTCAAACGCAAGTGGACCGAAGACTGAAGTAAAAAAACAGACACAATGGACCTAACAGAAGAAAAAAAATGCAGAACAACAATGAATATATTGGCACAGAAGACAATGTTCTGAACAGGACACCAATATACCAGGTAATAACATCAAAAATTAATAAATGGGAGCTCATGAAACTGAAACATTTCTGTAATGAAAAGGACACTGTCAACAGGAAAAAATGGTAACCTGGAGAAAGGGAGAATATTTTTACCAACTTCACATTCAACAGAGGGCTAATATCTAAAATATATAAAGAACTCAAGATACTGAATATCAACAAACCATTAAATCCAATTATTAAATGATGAATAAATTATTCAGATGATTCTTAACAAAGTAATCTCACATGGCTGAGAAACACTCAAAGCAGTGTTCAACATCCTTAACCATTATGATATGCAAATCAAAACTACTTTCAATCTTATAGCTGTCAGAATGGCTAACATCAGCAACACCAGTGACATCTCATGCTGAAGATGTGGAGAGAAGGGAGCACTCCTAATTGCTAGTGGAAGTGAAAACTTGAACAGCCAGTATGGAAATCAAGAGCAGTACCTGAGAAAATTAAGAATCAATCTATTTCAGGACCCCGCTATACCAAACCTGGGCTGACGGGTGGCCATCCTATCACTAGGACACTTCTGAAACTGTTTATAGCAGCTTTATTCATAGTATCCAGAGACTAGAAACAACCTAGATGTCCCTCTCTGGGAAGGGGAAAATGATTAGATTATGTGGGTGGATTGGGGACAGCTGGGGATGGGAACAGCAGTGATCAATTTGAGTAGAGAAATGGAGCGTGAGTATTGGGAGAGATAACTTGAATCAACTTGAATCAGATAGGATTGGGTGGGAAGTGATGTGGAAACCTAGTGCAGTAGAAAGTCTCAGAAATCTCTGAGGGTGACTTTAGAAAATACACCTACTAATAGAGGATAGAGTGCATGAAGCGGCCAGAAGGACTTACAGTGGTGGGACTGGGACACCATCCCAACTACAAGACCTGCAACCAACAAACATTTTTCCACATTACATACATATGTCTGGTTGCTTTGTCTCTGGTATTTTCTTGAATGTATCTTTTCAATGCACAATATCACTAATTCCAATTTCTTGTATTATGGTCTATTCTTGAAAGCATTTAAGCAAGACCTTATCCTTGTCTTTCATACCAAATGATCAAAGATAAACATTATTTGGTTACATACTACATAGTATTCTTAGTAAAACTTTTAGTATTTTCTAAAAACACAGTTCAATAGAAGGAGATTGAAAATATTTTCAAGTAATTGTGGAAAATTATTTAAAAATTCATGTTTGCCATTCATAAATTCATAAAAGTTGATAGGATCTTTTTAAATCCAACAAAATACTAATAATTTCTATTACAAAATCAATAATTAGTTGTAAATATAAAAATGACCTTTTATGAAACAGAAGTATTAATAGTCAAAATTTAATTAACCATGATAGGAGAGTGAATTATCTTTTGATTCTCATATATAAAGGGATGTTAAAAGAAAATTAACTCAGAAATTGAAAGAAGCATTTGATAGTACAATATTCATTATAGAGCTTTGGAAATTGTTGCCTATGGAGAAAAATTTAATTTGAACAATTTCATTATGTATTTGTTTTTTAACAGTTGTTGAAATAATTCTCCATTTGTCACTTTTCCCTTTTTTTTGTAAACACCATGCATGTTCATATCTACATTTGTGCATATGCTTTTTGACTTAAGGAAGATTGCTAAAAATGCTTTCTGCTCATTTTTTTTACAATGGATAAATATAGAAATGTCTTTTGTTCAGTATCCTAAATTGCCCAGCTGGTATAGAAATTTCTAATGTGTGCTTTGCCTATTTTTCAAAACTGTTTTCATTTATTAGTGTGCACATGTTTGGGGTAAGAAGACAACCTTCAGAGATGCTCTCCTTCCACTATGGGCTCTCGATATCATCTCCAGGTTTCCAAGATTGCAGAACAAATGCTTTTGCCACCTGAAATGTCTCACCAGCCACATGTCTTCTTTTTGACATTTATTTCCATAGTTGGAGAAAATACTTTGTTTCTGACTCAAAACTACTTTTTATTTGTGTTTCATATATAATATTTGAAAATATTTTACTGAATCTCTGAGAGAACACTTAAGAGTTTTGTTGCATAAAGAAAAACAGTTTAAATAACTCAGTTTGTGCTTTTTATCTGATGTCATTTAACTGTCATAATTAGTCATCAGACAATATATGTAAAGTAACAGTTCAGAAGATGATATAAAATGATAGGGAATAACAAGAGTTTAAATTTTATGCATCATTTCTTCAGGAAAACACATCATGAGAGGAAATAGCTTTGAAAAAGTTCAGTGAGAGTTGCCATTTAGTTAATTAACTTAACCATTTTCATTAACAGGCTCAATATTGACTTTAGAATAATGTCTGCTTAATTTCTTTCAGGTAATGAATATGCATGAAACACTGTCAAAGTAAAGTAGAAATAAAGATACTATTAGGTAAGAAATAAAATTAGGAAATGGTGACTAAGTCAGAACACTATGGTGTGTTCATTCATAAACATCTATTTGTTTACAGCATGTTGTAAACTATTAAGATATGACCTTTGCATTGGTACATTATTTTAGCTGCTTAGCTAAGATTTATAATAATCTCAGCTTTGTAAGAATACATTTCTAAATTGGTTGAAGAAGACTAAAACACTGCATAAAGCCAGTGAACTGAATATAATTTTCTGCTTCAATTGACAAGCTAGTCTTTAAAAATACAGTCAGTTCTTAAATCCCTTTTGGCCATAATCATTTTACATGCCTTTATTTTAGAATAACTAAAATCGGCAGGATACTATTGATTTTTGGAGGTAGACATCTTATCCACAAGACTGAAATAAAGTGAAATCCATCATAACGAAATGATAAACACACATGTGATAAAAATTGAAGTAATAACAGAAAATTAATCATACATAGTAGAGTTTTTTACTGTGATGTTTGATTGATTTTGTTGTCTCTGGGCATTATAATGCTAGAGGTATTATCAAATAATTTTAATGAATTTGAAATATGACAATAAACATTTCATAGATCAAAGTCTTAGTTCCTTAACCAGAACATTCTTATGAGATTGGAAAGTAGAATCAAGTGGGCAAGGCTTTTGCTTTTAATATGTATATTCAAGCCCCACAGCAGCAAACCTCATTAAGTTAGTCTGTAACAGAGTCTTAACAGCAAAATCCCATTACACAGTTAAGATTGGGAAAAAGATTTCTGGATTCCAGCAGCTATGATATCTCTGCTGTTACAGTCCACACAGAATACAATGTCTATTAGTAGTAAGCAAATCAAACTGCTGCTGTGTTAACATCTTGTCCCGAATTTCAAATGGGTTTCATATTAATTTTACTAACTCTAAAATTAGAGTCAAGTGTACCTTACTAAAACAAATTAAGAGTTGGAATGCCTTTATTACAAGCCACCTGAACTCTGTGGCACAGAATAACTTCTGTAAGGCCATGTACTTTTTTGTAGATTAGAACTCAATATTTTCACTCCATCTATACTTTGTAGTCTCGTCATTCTGTGTTATATTCATTCCAGAGTCTTTTTTTTTTATTTTGCATTATATTGGCATTAAAATCTACACTCTCAGTTTACATCCCCCTTATGCAGAGGTTTTGTTCTAGACTGTTAGAAAATAAGAAACGGAAAAGTATCTTTAACTGGTTTGTAGTAACCCTCCTACCCCCGTCATCACCATCAGAAATACATCAGCCTTGACAGTGCCTTCTGATTCAGTGTTCTAAAACAAAACTCAGTTCTGAAAGATGGTCTTTTTCTTCAAGTTAAATTACCAGAACTGTGTTTTTCATTTGTGATAATAAAAGGGAAAGGTCAATTAATCCATTCTTAAATACAGATTATAATGTATTCTCTCAGGAACACATAGTACATATATATACTTAGCAGAACCAAACCCTTCTTTCACAAAATACTTATTGGCAGCCTGGGGGTGTAGCTGAGTATAACCTAGTGGTAGATCACTTGCCTAACATGTGTGAGGTCCTGCAACCTATGCTCAGCATTCCAAAATAAACAAAAAACAAGGACTGAAGAATATTAGATACCACTTTACGTTTGTTGGAGCTATGATAGAAGCAGTTGACTGTATTGCTTTAATGAGACAGAGCTGTGTTTAATAATTATTAATGAGAACCTCTGTGTTCAGTTAGAAGATACAGTTACAATATTCCTTCACTTGGTAGGTAGTTAAAGATTTTAAAATCCCATGTTCAAACATACCTGTCTATTTCTGAACAAGCACCTACTTTATTTTGGAATAATCTTGTCAAAATATTTTATTTACAGTATTTTTTTGTAATTATGCCTCTTCTCTTGATGGTGTAAGAATGTGATAGTGCCTATGTAAGACCTACTTTATCATGTGCTACCCTTCTACAAATCAATTTTCAATCTGTTGTACTACTATAGCTTTAAAAGTAGTTATCTATCCTTAGGCATATTAAATAAAGCTATTCTCTGTTGAAATCTTATTTATCCACATGATTTTTTCATCAGCTAATTACACATACAGTTATTTGACAGCCTATGAGGACTGTTAATTACTGTCTGCTGTCTCACTGTAAATTCAATTGTTTCTTTCTATACAATGCTTTACTATTATTTAGTTTATAATAAGCATTATTACTGTGAGAGCATAATTAATATATGTTCTTTATTATGTTAACAATATTCACCTAAATTTAAGCATTTAAGTATCCATGAACTTAGGTTATTTATTTATTTATTTATTTATTTATTTATTTATTTATTTATTTATTTATTTATTTGTACAAGAAGACATAAAAATAATAGTCACTCATAAAATATATAACAGCATTTTAGGCAACTATGGACCATAAAATCCCAAGATGTATCAATGTCACAGACATGTAAGCATAACTCTATGGTGCTGATGCAATGATAAAAATATTTAAAAATATGTCCCTCAGATAATTCACTAAAAATTCTACAGCATGATATTCTGAAATACAGATTAGCTTAATTACACTGTTATTTAAATATAAATTTAATGCTTTATTATTCACTTGATAATTTTTTAGTAAGTGAAAATAAAGACAATGTTTTACTTCTATAATGTATTGATTTATTGTGAAAACTTTCAATTCTGTCACTTAATTTTTGTCCTCTAAGACTGATCTCTTCATATGTTTAGGGTTCAGTGAGAAAATGACCAATTTTGTTACTTAGCAACATGCTTACCTTAAGCAAGGTCACTCAACCTTGCTGAACCTGGATTATCTTTTGAACAAAGGAAACAATGCCCACTTTGATGACTTTTGTGAGGCTTAAGACAGAGGATATAAGAGAAATATTTCACACAAAATATAAGGAGTTACAGACTGCAAAGTCCAAACAATGATTAGAAGATTATGATGCATCTGCATTGCTCTTGATGTTTAGATCAATAAATTTACAATATACATGACAATTTTAGGGTACACTACATAATGCCGACTATGTGATTAAAAGGATTTAACATTTAGATTTTGCTAGTAGCAAGTATACCACTGAAAATATACATAATATTTAAACCACAATCATTTGACAATAATTTATTGAGAATCTTGTTTTATAAACTTAAAAGGAATTCCAAAATTAAAATTTTTATTCTCCTCATTTCCTTCATTTTTTTCCAATAATATATGGAATAGATTCATAAAAGATTTTTTTTCTGTCAAGATTTTTATTTGTTTGGTTGACTTTTTATCATTTAATTTTATCTTTTATGTCATATTTTTACTTAAATGTCACTTTTATCAGTGTATCCCCCTGCTCCCTTGATTGGTTGGTTAAGTGAGGCAGAGATTTATAACAAAACCGTATGTCAAACAAATTAAATTCTAATTCATTCATGGACTATTATATATGATGTCATTAATTTAATTTCTTCTCCACAGATAAAAATTTGTTACTTCTCTCAACAACATTGACACCAAAATTTAACAAGAAAACTTCTCACTAATAGGAAAATAATGTGAGTCACACATGCAACTTTTGCATAGCTGAAAACATACATAAAAGCAACATTGTATTGCTAAAACAGGTTATTTTAAGAATATATATGCATATTATATAAATATATGCATATATTGATAATTATTAAAAATATAGACCATCAGTTTCAAGGAAACTGGGAAGGGTATATGGCAGGAAGAAAAGCAAAACAGGAAATGTAAATTACAATCTCAAAAGTAAACAAAAAGGGAAAAATAAGTTAAAATAGATAAAACAGTTCTATTAATGAAGACTAAGATATTTTATTTTATTACCTTCATGCTAATGTTTGCCCACATGCAATCTTTCACTATATCCATGCTTGGTTGGAATCAAGGGCTTTATGCATTGGTAGTCAAACACTATTTCTAAGATCTATTATCAATCCTGTAAAATACTTATCTCTCTATTGAGCACAGTTCAAATTCTCATATGTTAATTTATAGCTACCCTAGTAGACAGAACTCATCAGCAATGGAAACAAATTGAGTATTTTGTAAAAACACCCAGAAACTTTGATCAAATATTAATTTTACTTACATAGCTCTTGACTTTCCCCTCTTAAAAAAGTTTTTTATAAGACTATGTTAAATATATTGAAGCCATTATTTGAAAAAATGAGATATGAGGGTCGTTGTCCCAGTAGATACAGCTTCATGCCACAATGAAGTGGTAGTCTTATTATTAAAAAAATCGTGTGAATACTTGACTCACGTTAATGTGAATCTCTATTTATGGAAAAAAATGTGTCCTTAAAACACGTTATATGTAAAAAAGTTTAGCTCTATCTTTGTTATATTTTGACATTTCTGTGTAATAAAATTTCACTTATCTGGCAGAGCTCTACATTAATACAGTAATAATTTTAGCTGTTATCATCTATTTTGAGTTCTTAATATAAATGAAAGCATGAAAACTATTTTAAAGATGTACTTAACTTTTATTAGTAAGCAATTGCCATAATACACCGGACAAAGTAGCTGGAATTTCAAGGGCATTTATTTTATAAAAAGGAAAATCACTGTGCACTAAAATCTGAGTTGGAATCAGCAAGAGACATTTTATATGAAAACTATGTAAGTTTGATTCACCCATATTTTTAAGCCTCTGTCATTTCAGCTCATACTAGCTCTTCTTAGGGCAAAGCTGACAAAATACACTGCAATTCATTTCTGAACTAAGGCTTTTGAAAGACTAGTTCTACACATATTTTTGAATGTGTAATCGTAAATTTGATCTTATAAAATAACATTAGTGCACACAGATGATTATAATAACCATTTCTATAGTTCTAAAAATAGTGTTATGTACAAAAATAATTTAAGCTTCCAGAGTCCCAGAAAATGAACTGCATGTTCCTATGGAAATGTCTGTGGTATGCAGATACTAACAAGGAATATTGTCACTATATTTACTCTAACTTGTGCCTTTACAAATTCTCCCTTTAATGAGAATGTCCAAAACTTGCAACTTAATTCTTATAAATGCGATATATCAAAGATGATGGCATGTGACTTGTGAATTTAGAATATTTAAGGCTATAAATTTTGTCTTGCTAGCGATCTCTTTTTCTAGCTTAGATGAGACATACTGCTAGGTCAGAATGGAATGTATGACATCCAAAAGAAACTGAGGATTTCAGTTAATCAACTCCATTGAAATTCATTCTAGCCAACAGCTGTGTGAGTTTGGAAGCAGTTCATTCATCCGTTAAGATTTCAAATAAGATCTTAACTATAACTAATGCATTGAGCACAAACTTTAGAGAGATTCTGATGTCAAAATTTCAATCTACAACTCTGGACATACACAATTCTTGAAATTCACAACCCCATACATATATTTTGATATTTTAATTTTATTATGTATATGGGTATTTTCCTTGCACGTGTATTTGTGAACCACAGATATGCCTGATGTGCAATGAGGCCAAATTAGGTATCCGATTCCCTGGAACTGGGGTTAGAAATGATGAATAATCACCATGTGCATGATGATAATCTAATATAGGTCCTTTGGAATAGCAGCAAGGGATTTTAACCATTGAAACATCTCTTGAGTATATTTTATCTAATGTATTATATTAAACATAATATATTTGCATTAATTAATATATATAACGTTTTAAATTTTAATATATACATATATATAATCAATATTTTGCCAAAGTTTTCAAAAGCAATATAGAAATAAATTGATGGGGAATGTATTTTTTTAATAGTGACATAACTGTAATATGCAAAGAGGTTTAATGTGAGTAAGTTACTGGAAAATAACTATGTTCTTAAAATTTTCAGTGTCTAAAGAAAAAAATCGAGTATATGTTCAAATAAATCTAAAAAGCAAAGTTTCATTGTGGGTAATTTTTTTCAAACATTCTTAAATTTTAATTATAGCAATAATAATATTTGGTTCTTGGATTTTACCTTCTTACATTTGAAGAAAACAACTTATCTTTATGTTACTGCTATTTCAAATGTAATTCTAAATCTCTATTATTGCACATAGACATTAATTACAGAATCTAAAGCCTGATTTTAAGAAGATGATGTTTGAGAAGTACAAAGCAATTAAACCTTTTTTAATTACATTTATTTTATTTCAAGGGTTACATGCTTGCCACAGGGTATAAGTGGACAACCAGGGACAACTTGCAGGAGTGAGTTCACCCCACCAAGTGGATACTAGTAATTACTCAAGTCAGCAGACCTGATAAGCAAGGGCTTTTAATAACTAAGCAATATTGCCATCCTGAGAATCACTCTTTGTGGTAAAAGAAAATGCTTCTTTTTCTAAATTAAACATCATAAATTCTATGCATTATTGATTTGAACCCCTTATTAAAATATATAATAAAGATAAATCATATGCAGTATTATAAGTTGTAAGTTACCTATCTTGCTAATGTTAACAAGTAAGGACTTAACTGGTAGTATAAGATGCAGAGGGTAATTTCAGGAAAAAATAATAGTAATTAAAGGGACAGTTAGAATAAAATAAAAGAGATTGTAAAAGGGGGCAAAAGAAATCATTTTTATAGAAAGTGGTAGGCACTGTGGAATAGGTAAAGAATAAATTACAATACAGAAATTAAGGTAAAGTGCACTGTCATATAGAATAGACATAATGAAAACATTTTGAAGTTGACTTCTGAAAAGTGCTGAGGAATTGAAAATTTAGAAGTGATAATTAATAATTCTATATCCTTTACATTTTTGACATTTTATACTGCATGAAGAAATGAGAAATAAGTTTTAAAATGATTCATAAGATCTCAATTTCTGAAGCTAAATTAATTTTTTGACACTAAACTCAACTTTGTGGGATGCCAATGGAATCCTATATAAGGTCTTATGCATGAAATTTTAAGAATTTTCTGAAATGTTTTTTCCTGATTAGTTTTTTTCCTATCAGATTCTTAAATTATATACTTCCATCCAAGACTGGATGCAGATAAATTTTCCCTATTTGAAAGATTTTTTTTTTAAATGAAAAAGTATTCTCTACTGTCATCAGCAAAGACAGGCCTTGATAACTATATGGGAATCTGTGACTCCGGTGATTTGAACTGCTTTTAAACAAAATGAATGCCCTGTAATTATTCTGACAGAAAGATGATATTGAATAAATACCTCATTTAAATTCAGTAAAACATTACCATGAAATTTCCAGAGCTCTACTTGTCTAATGACAGTTTTCTAGTCTATCTGCACACGATTTATTTTTATCCACTTACTATGCTGCTCTATTATCCACAAAACCTAATTTCTCCCTTTTCATATCATGCCCTACTCCATGTTCACATCTAATTTTGCTTATAATCTCAGTGTGCGTTTATATATGCTGTGAATCTCAACCTTTAAATAAAGGAGCTGTTTTGGGCCATGACAGGCACCATAGAAGAAGTAGGAGGAGAAATCAGAGCATAGGTAGGAGAAGCAGGGTGCAGTCAGAGGCAGATGAGCTGAAGCCACCCAAGAAGAAACATGTAAGAAACACAGGTGAGCCACGGGCCACGTGGCAGACAGATTAATAGAAATGGGTTGATTTAAGATGTAAGAGCTAGCTAGCAATGTGCCTGAGCCATAGGCTAAACAGCATCAAGTTAATATAAGCGTCTGAGTCATTTTTAGGGGCCTGGGCGGCCGCCTGGGACCTAAAAACCCCACTACTACATATCTGCACAAGATTTATTTTTATCCACTTACTATGCTGCTCTATTATCCACAAAACCTAATTTCTCCCTTTTCATATCATGCCCTACTCCATGTTCACATCTAATTTTGCTTATAATCTCAGTGCCAGACTCTTATCTTATTTTTAGACCTTATAAAATAGGGTATTTATTCTGAATTACATTTTCATCTATGGTTGTAGCCATATTTTACTAGGAAAATCAGAATTTAAAAGATTAGAAATAATTAAGTTCAGAGAAGAAAAATGAGTCAATGTTCTTTCATCCTTACACGGTGTAAATTTAAAATGCAATAATATACAATTCTGCTTAAAAGTATATCCATAGTAACCTTATACAAACTTTTGAAAAGGAAACTGTCTTGGACAAGGTCTCACCAGAACAAGAATTTAAAATCAGAATTTTGATATATGGTCCCAAGATATATCATTAAAGTATGGAGACATGCAATATGCAAGGTTAATAGAGATTTCTTTTTTAAAAAAAACATAGGGGCTGGAGAGAGGGCTCAGTGGCAAAGATTTATTGATGCTCTTACAAAGACTCAGGTTCAGTTCCCAACACCTATATTGAGTCTAATAGCCTTATGTAATGACAGTTTCGGGATAACCATCACTATCCTCTGGCCCCACATGCTTATAGGCATGTGGTGCACAGACCTATGTATAGTTAATAAAGCATGATTTTAAAATATTTTACATTATTTAGTGAGTTATCACTATGAAAAAGCAACTAATTCCTGAAAAACTTGGGATATAATGCAGGCAGAAAATATTGGAGTAATCAAACTTAGTGAATAGGGAGGCTAGGTTATTCATATAGCAAATTCTGTTATCAAAGGAACATTGTTCTTTGTGCATTTCTGTTCTATTCCAAGAACAAGCACAGAAAGCCATAGGTGAAGAGAAGCAAGTTCTGGGAGTTGGAATGCAAGAACTATACAGAAAAATTTTAAGTGTTGCAGAAATATGGACTACACACCAATGACACAGTGTTTTCTCCGGTATTTAATATACTTTGTGCTTACATGATCTCAACAACGTACCTACATTTTGAATGCACTAACATCATATGATAGTTGACTGTTAAGCTTGGTTGACTGGCTAAAAGTTTTGGTCCATACAATGTTTTAGGCATGAGTAGGTTTACATTTCTCAATTAATCTACCTTTTATCTATCAATCATCTATAGATTACTCATAGTTTCTTTTGGGAAAATTTTTACCTTGATACCTTCAAAGAGTTTTAGTAATAGAGATTCTTTGTATTTTGTATTATAAAATCTTAGTTTGATTAGGTCAAAAATTAGCATGCAACTTAACTCAGGCAAATGAGTTTATTGATGTGTCTTCCCAGAATGTGCTGGGAGAAAGAGCACCTAAGGAGACAGGTCTGCAAAAATAAGTTTTCAGATGCGGGTTTTTAAATTGCTTCTGGAATGTTTTGCATCATAAAAGGCACAGTGAGGATGAAAATAGCAAAGTAGAATTCCCCCCCTCAAAAGAAAGAAAAATTAAATAAGAAATTATGTGATGTTGATAATTTAAAAAATACAGCATTTAGAGTTATGTTACGTATGAAAAGATGAAAACATGATACTTTAAAATCATACACTGTATTTCATTTAATTTTTAGTTTCTTAGTGTTAACAAAATAATATCTTTGTTATATTTCTTTATAACTATAAGCCATATTTTAATATAATAATAAGTCTACATGAATCAGTGAAAATTTAATTTTTTCCACAGGAAAATGATTTTTAAATCTGCACTTTTAGATGTAGAGCTTTTGAAATCCAAAGTATTTGAGAGGATGCTGATGAGTGAAAAGGTTAATCTAATAGTACCTGCTGTGCCTAAGTTGGCAAATGGAATGAAATAACACAGATGGTGGCATTTGCCTGGGAGTTTAATCCAGGGGAGTCCTCTAAAAGGTTCATAAATTATAATGGAATCCCTATCTTTTCCAAAAGATATGGCTGTAGGTTATTTTCTGTAACACCAAAATAACTACTTTAACCATTATACCAGTAGTCAATCAAATGTTATTATTAAATAATATTTTAGTATGTCTGTTATTTTTCCTTTTATATGCTCAGCAAAAAACAATGTTTTGTTTTGAACTTTTCTGTTATAATTTTTTGGTTATTTTATTTTAATAAATATATTTGGATATTTTTTAAATACACAGTAAGCTATCAAGAAATGGTAGTTAATACTTGTTTATAGACATTCTTTAATTCTCCTAGAGAGTGATCCCTCTGAACAGTATTGTTTTAAATACTTTCCTGGACACTCTGGTATACATATAATATAAATGTATAATAAACTAAAGAACAAAAAAATGATGATGAAATAAAATAATGATACAAATTCAACATTTGATATTCATGAAAAACAGTAAGACAAATATGACCAGAGAGTTAACTATAACAAAAGACAAAAATAAAAACGTGTTTGGAGCTGCAAAGCAAGTTTTAAGTGAAGTTTTGAGGTGAAAACCATAGAGTTGTGGTAGAAGAGAAGAGGTAGCACCAAACTTGGAACTGGGAAAGGAGAAGCAAGGAAAAACAGAACAAATGGGGGAAAATATGTGTACCATTTGAATCAAGTCCAGAAATATATTGTAGAGGAGATTTAAGTGCATATGCTACAAAAATAAATGTATCATGGAACTATGACCCTAGTTGAATCTACAGCATTTCTAAGATAGCAAATTTCAAGATAATCGATTGAACATTGGCAAATACTGTATTCATGGTGTTATGACAAAATTAACATAATAGAAATAGTACATCAGTAAGGCTGTAGAAGAGTGAAGATTAAGGTAGGAGCATGTACTTTATTCAGAAGCCCGTCTTTCTCCTTCAAAATTACTATAATGTCCCTGCATTCTAGTAAAGAATAAGTCAAGCACAGTGTACTTATCAAAGTCACGGGCATAAAGAAAAATTAAGACAGGCTAAACTGCCACTTTAAAATATTAAACACAGTTTGGTAAATTATTCTAATTTATTTAGAATTCCGTATTACTATCAAAATATTAATAATAGGTAATACTTATAATTTATGTAGTAGCTATAAACTTATCTTCTTAAACATTTTATATTTAAATTATTCAATTTATATAATGATATTTTTTGTCTTTTTTTTTGGATGAGAAAACCCAAACACAGGTAGTGAGAAATTTTATTTGGAAGCCCTTTATTAAACATACCCTCCTCCCAGATTCATGTCTTTGTTAGATCTCTTTTTATCCGAGTTTTGGCTTGGGCCATGTGTCTATCTGGCTTTGGTTAGTAGAACAGAGAAAATATGACATTAAAAGCCTGACAAGTGGTGAATATTGCTGTATCTTCTTTTGGAACATTTTTTTTTTCAGGGAATCTAACTACCAAGCTGTAAAGAAGCCAACAGAGCCATGTGGAGAGGAACAACCGAAAACAAGATGAAGCTGATGGCCAAGAGTCCCAGCTGAGTTCTCAATGGGCTGCCAGGACCCACTGCCAGTTATGTGAATAAGGCCATGTTGGACATAGCAGCAGATAAAGCAGAAAAGCATCATGATCAACTCTCAGAATCATGTTAAGCAATAAATGTTTAATCTACTAATTTTGAATCAGTCAGATCAATAACTTATAGATATAATTATTCATAAATAAAAATCAAATTGTGGAAGCCATGAATAATTTCATAATTTTACTCTTTTAAATATGTATTACATATTATCTATACCACATTATTGGTTCTTCTCACTTTATGCCCTTGACTTCCTCTTTCCTGCTTTTATGTCAATATATACAGTAATTTCTGATATTGCATTAATTTTGCTCTCAGAATTGAAAAAAGTTTTCCTCATCAATACTTTCATATTTTATTTAGCAGAAAATTGTATAACAACAATTTTGTTCATTGTCAGTGAAAGTATCTTGTCTGTTTATATCTTTACAGATTAATTTAACATCCTTGGGTCCTTATGAAGAATAAGTTAATGACCACATGAGTAATAATGTTCTGTACATTCTTTCAGATGTTGTTACTCAAATGTTTTAGGGTTAAGGTGAAACATTCCAAAGAATAAATACTTATTTATTTTTATTTTTACCTTCAATCCTTCTTAACTTGAAGAAAATCATGACACATATTATCAACCTAGCCACCTATCTACAGCTGTTGAAGTCATGGACCATACGGGCAAATTTATCACCTTCATGTTCCTAAACCATCATAATTCCTAACTACGTTCTAAACACTTATCATTATACCCACAAATAATGGTATCTCACAGTTCTCCCATCTTTTCACATCAAATAGGGAACATCATAGAAATTTAAAACTGAAAATATTGTAGAAAAGGACTGGTTTTGAGGTGTCTGGCACTAACTACTATGTGGACAACATAACCCTTATAACTAAGTCTTAGAGAACAACGTGCAGAAAAAGTGGAAAGATTGTAAGATCCACAAGACCAGGATATTTGCTGTGAGAAAGTTCTTTTTATGTATGACAGGCAAACTATTCTTGTAAGCTTTTAACATTATAGTTGTCTAAACAGGATTGATATAGTGACATCAATTGACATGCCAATGTGGACTGGTATGTGGTTGGATAATATTCACAATTGCTACAGGAAGTTCATAGATATAGAGAGGGAGCCTCAGACTTCTCTAGGGAAATGTTCCCTAACAGGTTATCCTACACCAAATGGTCAGTTCTAAACACATATACATATGAGAATCAATAAACTGACTTAACAGACTACACTGAAATATACATATATGTAATAATAATAATAATAATAATAATAATAATAAATGAGAGATCATGAATTTCAGTGAAAGTGGAATAACATGAGGGGAGTTGGGGCCAGTGGATGTAGGATAAAATAATGCAAATATAGTAGTATTTATGTACTAAATTCTCAAAAAAATTAAAACCCCCTAGTGTCTGTTTCTCTAATTATCATGTGAAACATCTTTTATTTCTCTTCAAGATGTTGTGATGTTGTAAAGTCTCTTATATTTTTACATTACCCTTTTTTTGGTATAACTTACTATAATTATTGCTAGATTATGAAAAAAGGAACATTTTTTCAGTGTCTTCAAATGGGTTCAAATAATCATTCTTCTCAGCTTTTATTTGCAACAAGAGGCTGCAAAGATAAACACAGGGTAATGTAAAAGTGAGTAATACATTTACAACTATGATTTTGAGGAGGTGTTCCAATATTTGTTGCTTCTTCACTTCTTCATGCTCCTTATTAGTTTTGAGCAATATGGGAATGTCTTAGTGAGGTAAGAGGGCTTGCTATACAAACTTGAAGACCTGAGTTTAATTCCATAGTATAAAAGTAAAAGGATGGATGTGTACCAAAAATATACATTGAAAGAAAGAGCATCTTCTACCAATTGTGTTGTGAAAAGTAGATTTATACATTCAGGAGAATGAAAATATACCTTTTATCTCTCACCCTACACAAAAATAAACTTCAAATGGATCTAAGGTCTCAATGTAAAATCCAAAACTCTAAAAAAAAGTGCTATAATAAAACCTAAGCTACATACTATTACATACAAACATTAATCCATGAACTTTCTAAATAGGACATTAGTGGTTTAATAAATAAGGCAAATGGGACACCATGAAACTTAAAAGCTTCTGCATAGTTAGTGAAAGCATAAACAGAGGAAAGTAGCAGCACACAAGATAGAAAATATCTTTTCTGACTATACATCTGAGGGATGATTACTACCTAGAACTATGAAATAACTCAAAACCTAAAGCATCAAGAGACCAAACAAATCACTCATAGTATGGACCATAGATCCAAACAGAGAATACTCCCCAGAAGAAATATGAATGATTATTAATCACTACAACAATTGTTCAACATTATTAACTCTCAACAAAATGCAACTTAAATCTTCTTTGAAATTCCATCTCCCCCCAACCAGACGACAAATGTGACATAGATGTAGGGAAATTTTCTCAGCAATCAGGAAGTAGTAGTATGACTAAGGTATATCACTCTTCAAAAATGCCCTATTACTATTCTTCTACAAATATACTTATGCATCTATGTTCATTACTGCTCTTCTATTTACAATAGTTAGAAAATTTAATTAGTCTAGCTTCCCAATTAATTAAAGCTTTATAAAGATGTGGTATCTATACTTTATACATATAATATTATTTGGCTTTAAGAAGTAGAATAAAAGATAGCATTACCAAAGATACCACATACCTTGGATACATGCTATAGAGAACTTAAGCTGATTTGGAGATTTATTGACTGACAAATAGCTTTCATAGTCTCATAACATGCTATGGGGCTGCTACGGGAGAAAAGTTATCAATGAGTTTGTCTAGCTGTGAATACTACCATATATGAGACCAACTGGCAAGGCAAGATATGCCCACTTGTGCTTAAGATGTTATCATTATATGGGTAGGCAATTTCAATATGCTTGGTTTGAGACCTTCTCCATGGGAGGGAACCCATATTTGATATTGTAAAAGTGTTCAAAAAATGTTGGGGAGAACATGGGCCTTAATGGAAACAGAATACTATAAAATTTACATAGCAAGTATCAAATTGTTTTTAAGTTTACATTAATAGACTTAGACTACTGTCAGCCTTTATCAGAAGTTTTTTCTTTGCAATAAATATTGGTGAATGCAGAGTCTCATAGCTGTATATGATGCTTAGAATAAATGAAGGATGAGTGCCCAGATCTAAACAAGACATTCCTACCATCTACATTAATGCTTAGGAAACATTATAGAGGAGTACAGAAAAAATTTAAGAGGCAGAAAATTGGGAAAGAGAATAATAATTGTTATATCCTGGGTAAGAAACATTGATTGCAACCATGTACTTAGAGCAATTGTGGATGCTTGCGCTGGGCCTGCTCATCAATGTTTGAGCACGGATGGAGAAAGGCATCAGTGGTACTATCCATAACTGCTAGACTACTGCTATATACAAATTCAAGAAAAGTGTAACATGCCTTCAGTTCTGTATCCAGTAATACTCTGAAAATGTGGTGCTTATACATAGATCACAAAGAAAATCCAAAAATCATTAATCTTATAAAAATATAGGTTGTGATGAGGACATGTTGATATGAATGGGAAGGATTAGAGCTTATGAAGAGAGTAATTACAAAAAGTCTTGTATCTACATGATATCATCAAATAATAAAATGAATAAAAGTATTTTATAAAATCTGGGAAAGACTATATATGTTTATAAGCTCAACAGTTAGAAGTAGAGCTCTCTGTCCATCTAGCATAACCCAAATGACAAGAATATAGTTCATGGAGAGACTTCATATCAAGAGAATACAGCAGATATATACATCTGTTATTTAACATATGGTAGGTACTGAAACTATGAAATGTAGCAACATATAAAATTAAGTTATCCAGCTTATGAACATCATTCCTTAGATACATTTTTTTAAATCTAAGAATATGTAGCCAGATAGAACTTTTGGTAGAAAAAGCATAAAGATATTCATTATTTTATCATTAAAATATGAAGTCTTTTTAATGATGCCTAAGTCTATAGTCTTATGAATCTAAAAATATTTAGCAAGCTATGTTTACAATAAATATAGTCTGTTTAATATACCTACCACCTTCCAAACATTCCTAAATACAAATTAGCTGCCTTGTTCAGAACTTTTATCAGAGTGATACTGCCTCAAAGGCTAATGTAAAATATTTAATGTATAAATATACATTGTTAGTATGCTCCAAGGATTTTCTAATAAGAACTTGTCTCAAAAATGTGGATTAAGTCTCAACATATCAGTCTAGAAATAAGATAGGATTGCAGAAGTCTCAAATGCCCCACAAGCCTTACTGCATCAAGAATATATCTTAACAGGGCATAGTGTACTTTTGGGACTAGTGAGTTTGAGAAATACTATTTCCATATGATTACATGTATTCTTTTCTTATTACTGTAGTTTAAATTTTATGATGCCTGTCTTGTAATAATAGTTATAATTTAGTTCCTTCATAATATTTAATAAAGTATTTCAGTGAATGCTGTATCTTTAGTTCCCCATTACATTGTGGAAATGTACAAACAAGACTTATGTGCTGCCATTGCATAAATGAGGAACACAGGGATTTTAGTAAATTATGTAGAGTTAGTCAGTGGAAAATTAGGTCCTGAAATAAAGTATTAACTGGAATTTTTGTGATCTTTTCAATACTAACATGAAATGTGAAAGGTGAAAAGAAAGTGGCATAGGAGTGATCATTATAGAAACCAGGAAAATACTTGAACCACATCCTAAACTATGGGAGAAATTGGATACTAGTGCATATTTTGTAAAGGTGATTCTTTGAAAACACAGCAGTCAGAATGTAAACTGTTTCAACCACTGTGGGAATCAGTGTGGAGGTTCCTAAAAATAACTAAAAAGCATCTATAATATAATACAGTAAAGCCACTTCCCGATGTTCATCAGAAAGACTCCAAGTCAACACATACTGGAGATTCTTGTACATCAGTTTTTGTCACAGCATAATTTACAAGATACAAGTTATAGAGTCAACTTAGATGGCCAGCAACAGAGATATAGATAAAGAAACTCTAATCTTTCTATATCTGTTTTCTTTCTCTCTTTCTGCCTGTCATTCTTTTTTCTTTATGTCTTTTTCACACATATACATTATATAAAAATTACTTTTTAAAACCATAACAAGAATAAAATTTTATCATTTTCATGAACATATATGGAAGTAACATAGTCAGTAAACGAATTAAGTCAGTTTTAGGAATATAAATCTCATAATTTCTCATTTTATTTAATGCCTTTGATTTTATATGCATATATAGAGAGAGAGAGGGAGAGAGAGAGAGAGAGAGAGAGAGAGAGAGAGAGAGAGAGAGAGAGAACACAGGTGGAGTGTATATGTGACATGAAATTTTAAACTGTTGAGGGGAACCAAATGTACTCTGCTGGTTTGAAAGAAAATTGCCTCCAGTAGTCATTTCAGGAATTAGAATACTTGGGTTGGCTAAAGTAGTATTTCTCCTGAGGACAGAGTTAGTCACTACAGGTAGGATTTGAGATTAAATCCTGACACCATTTCAAGTTCCCTTTCTCCTCTATCCTTTTGGTTGAGATGTCAACTCTCAGGTTCTTGTCCTGACTGTCATACCTATTGTCATGCCTATTGATTATGGCCACACTCTTTCTGCCATTAAAAACTTTAAATACCTAGTGCTAAAAGTCAAATAATACCCTCTTCTATAAATGGCTGTGGTCATAGTGTTTTATCACAGCAACATAAAATTTACCAATATAAATACTAATGAAATGGGTATAGAATGTAAAAGGAGAAGAAAACATGTAGAAGTCAAAATATGCCTCAAATATAGTAGATACTTCTATGAAAATGGGCTAATGTAAGGAACAATTTTCCAGAATAAATAGGAAGAAGAAAGTATGCTCCTTCACACAAGCTAGAGCTTATTATTTAATTGTGTCACATTTTAGTTTCGGTATAAATGGCTGGGGATGTTATTCACAGTGTCTTCCCTTTTTATTTTAGTATTTTAAATAGTTTTTATCCACTCATAGTGTAATATCTTAACCTCAAATGTTTTTCTACTGTTTTCTTTTTTATGCATGTCTATTTTTATTTTACAATAATGAGAACATATATAACACCAGAAAATCTTTTTTTTTTAAATTTTTTCTTTCATCAGCATCTAAATAATTTTAGGAGGAAGAGACACATCACTAATAAAAACAGAACAAGGAAGTGTTTCAAAATTAATTACTACACTGGAACAGGGCCTGTAAATATAGACATAGCAAAACTGATCTCTTTGACAGTCATTTAAACTGTAACTGAGTTTTAGAAATTGAACCCTCTTATTAAATCTAAATAAGCCTATACATTCCTATCTTATTGAAGTGTTAGTATCCTTCAAACCAGAAACAGAATATGTCAATTTTTTTTAAAAAAGTTACTTTTAGTGTGTATGGAATATACATTCATCAATATGTTTCCTACATATTGTAGCTATCAAAAGAAATGAAGTCTCTTGAAATACTCTTGTAGTGACTTTGGTTTCTGGCCCATTTTCTGATCATCCTTCTTTCCTTAACACCTGACCAACCATGCCAAAGACGGACTAAACTCTTTCCAGTGATAACTGAGAATGTTCACAAATCAGAATGGCATCATTCCTCTCAAATTCTTTACCTTGTACAGGAAAATGAATTTCTCTAGCGGAAAATAATAAAAGGATCTCTCTGAAGTCTAATAATTAGTTACAACATCAGCAAGCATACTCAAAGGCAGAAAAGCAAAATTTCTCCATTAGGCCTTGATCACCCCCTTTATATGTCACACAGGAGACTTGCTCTGAACAATATAAGGTGGATAAATGAGGGCAATGCTGTTTTTGGCATTCTACTTACTTGCTGATAATCCAGCTCATCCTCAGCTAACACAAGACAGAAATAACATCAAAGTGTGATAAACTTTTTCTTGCAAGCCAGGGGTTTCATGGTTCATTGGCCACAGCCACAATTTATCAATCCATTTACTACACGATAAAAGGTAAGAAATCCATTACAGATCTGTTAGAAGCTCTGGCATGTGGTCGATGACAAATACAGAATCAATCTTTTGGTCAGTGTCCTTTTTCTCCAGTTTGAAGTACTTGGGGTCAGATAAAATGTATAGTAGTCAGGAATTTGTATTAAATCCTTTTCGTACATAAACTTACATATCTTGATGAATAAGTATAAAGAATGTGCTAAAATGTTAATTTTTGGCTCAATTTTGACCTTTCATAGAAAGATCCCTGTTATTCTATTTTCACATTACACTTTACTTTTCAGGTGATATAATAAAGGAAACTAGGATAGAATTTACAGTCTTTATCCTTAAATATGGCATTTAATTAACTTTTCTTATAAGTTTCACTTTAAGTAGTTGGTATATGAAAGCTTCAATTGAATTCAAGATTATTAAATTATTAAGAAGAAAGAAAGCTCTTCGGTATTATACTTGATGTCATATAATCTAGTAAGAAAAAATCCTGCAGAAACAAAGGTGAAAAATCATTGTGTGTTGGCAAAATTCTTTTCTATTGTGTGACTTTTTCCCTACTATCTCAAATTCACTGCCACAGGGCAAATGTATTTGTACTAATAAAGGACTTTAAAAATGTTATACTGAAGGTCAGGAATTATGAAATTTTTCTCCTCATTTTCTTTTTATCATTATAATACCCCCTTTTCTCATTTGAATTCATTGTGAACAGAAAAGAGTGTTTGCCAAGAATAATAAAATCTGTTTTTACTGGAAAATATGTTACCTTTTAAATAAAATGTGAGCCATAACAAACTTAAAGAATGCATTTTCATGTTGGATACACATTCTCAGAATGTACATAGTGATGAAAGGAAAAATTTCAAATGTAAACGAATCATAGCACAAATATCAGTATTGTATAATACATACTAAGATTTGTCTGTCTAACTTAAAAATAGCATTGTATTTAATGGATTATATTAGTCTAATAAACAATCTTATACTGATAAGTTTCTACAAATCACTCTGTCAAATGCAAGACTGCAGGGAAGAGAGAGAAAAGTCTGGATTCCTGAGTTTGAGTGAGTCCATTGAAGTCATATGCACATCTGTTCAAGGTTAAAAAGTCAAATAAGATAGGTTCTCAGTTAAAAGTGAAAATTTTGTGTATACGTACAATAACATTTGATTGGGCTTATTAAAAGTGTGAAGAGAAAAGCTTAACCTTGTCCAGCTCTTTTCATCTGAAATGCTACTTGGTAAGAATTTTGAAGCCAAGATCATTGGAATGAGAAATCACTGGCTGAGAAAGCTATGTGCTTTCCATTGGACCTATTTTGCTGTTTTCGTTCCTTTAATGCTCCTCACCTCAACCCTTTCATCCCTAATTCAGGTTTTTCCACAATAGCTGTAGTTAATACTAGTTGATTAAGTTATTTTGTCCAGGATGATGTGATTTATCTTTAAAATTTAACATTTTACACTTCTCCTATACTTAAAATTAAATTTTATATGCAAAGATATTGTGGCAAGTACTGTGTTACTCATTGTACATGTGCTACTTCATTAATTACTTATGTAAGACAAGAGGGGTCTGGATGAGGGCATGGAGTGGGGGAAACTGAGGAGGACTGGAGAGAAGGGGTGGAAGTGGAACAGTGGTGGGTATGTTTAAATAAATAAATAAGAAGAAAAGACCAGATCTATTGGTATTTGCATTTAGAAGTGAAATAAATGAAGTATGTCTAGGAAAGGTATAAGTCCAGGCAGCTTATAATCACAAGAACATATATTGCATCATTAATCATTAATGACCACAGAAAATTGCTTTCTCATCAATTTTGTTTACTTTTTCTTCATAAATTATCTAATCAATATTCTTAGATTCCAAAATCCCGATGACTTGGAAATATAAAGGTATATATTCCTATAAATTTACTTGGTTGACAGAGTAACAAATTTTGCAATAATAACAAATAAGCTTTGGAACAGTCCAATTTGTTAACATCATTGAAATGTGTGTAAGGAAGTTAATGCTGCTTGTAGATAATTAGTAATAATTATAATTAATGTTACTGAATGTTGTGTTACTGAATGTTGTAATGAACCCATCTTTAAGAGACTGATATTTGTTTTCATGAAGAGAATGACCTTCTGTCAGCCTATAAGATTTAAAAGTGGGTAACCATGAGAAAGAATAGAGGAACTTTATAAATTGTAATAAGAGAACAGGAAAAAGTGAGAAAGTTCAGGCAAATTGCAATATATTCTATTAATAAACCCCATCACAGTGTGCATATTTATAGTATACAAGGTCAAGAACAACTATGTTATGAACACTAAATTAATACTCAATTCTCTAACTTTCACCCTCAACCTACGTAGTAACTATAAATTAGAGATTTCAGTATTTATAATGCCAAGCCTCATAAAATTATGCCTGTCTTTTAAATAACACAAGGATAGGAACTGATAGTGATATGCTTAGAACAGCATGCAACAGTCACTCACTAGATAATGAACAAATAAATAAGTGAGCTCATGAAACTTAACTACTTAAAGAAATATTCCAGAAGATGGATTTCAAAATCATCATATGACACACACAGTAACAAAATGAACATCATTTTCTGCTATAATACCATTTAGGCTCACAGTTTTATGAAGGACCAAGTGGCATGTCAGCAATATGATTTATCAGGGTGTATCATAAGCACATCAAGTATCCTTTGGATTAACATTGTCCCTGCTGTTACCTCTATCTCAGTGATTTAAATATCATTATTTCTACTGTATACTAGAAAATCATTTCTGGGCCTTTTAAACGTCAGTCAGTGAAAATTTTTCTTCTTTAGATACAAAATTTGGAGTGGGATAAAGAGTGAATGATCAATACTAGCACCATCTATTAATCACCATACTGTGATGAAAATGACTGGAACACTTTCCATATTTTAGCAACAAGTGGAATAGTCAAGCTTTTCTTTTATATCATTTTCTACATTTTGCTTTCTACATCTGTGTCAATGACTACTAATAACTGAGATTACATGGCAAGTGTACCTGAAAAGAAACAAAAAATGTATTCAATTCTTTCATTGACACAAATGAAAGAAACTGTTAAAATGTTTACTTCTTAGATAGATATTTAGAAATAATAAGATTACAGGTTAATATAAAGTGAGGAAAATTTCTGGAAATTTCGATACAGTTACTAGTGTACTTTAGAAAATATTATGGTTTAAGAATTTAACTATCCTTACTTTCATGATTTTTATTTTGTTATTTCATTGGAAAGTAATTTCAAGACTATTATAAAAGTATTTACGTGCTAAGCTTGAAAATACATGATTTTCAGCCTTTTTTTCTTAGTAGAGTAAATTAGTTTTTCTAGGAACATTTACTCAAATGAAATTAAATTTGCAGGACAATTTCTTAACTGTGCTGTAAAATGTTTCAGTCTTAGTACATCACTCTATATTGTCATGACATTAAAAAGTTAAAACAGTAATATAAGTAACTATAAGTTGGAAAAAACAAAAAAAATATGAAATGCAGTCATATTTATTATGACTAATAGGAACATATAATGCTTGTAAAAGTTCTTAAATAAAAAATAGTATGTATAAAACTATGTGCATGTTTTCCTATATTATACAATAGTAACTGTTTTACAGTAGAGATAACCCTAGGATATGACTGTAAAACAAAGTATTCGGCGTTCAACAAAGAAACTCTTTATGGCTTATTTCAAAGAAATTGTATCTTTTCTTTAACATTAAAATAACAATGGAATAGAATAAGAATATTCGATTTTCTTTTTTTCTAGCATATTATATACAAGAAAAGCAATCAAATGGCCAAAAAGTAGGATTTATTTTGGAAGTACGTATATTTCAATAGACAACTATATTTGTGGTGGTTTGAAAAACAATGGCCCCCAAAGAGGAGTGGTACTGTTTGGAGGTGTGGCCTTGTTGAAGGAAGTGTGTTGCTTTGGGGAGAGCTTTAGAGTCTCTTTTACTCAAACTTTCCTCAGTGTGACTATTAGTTGATGTGTTTGTTGTTGCCTGCAAGCCAAGATGTAGCACTCTCAGCTCTAGCACCACATCTGCCTGCCTGCCCACTGCCAAGCTCCTCTTCATGATGATAATGTACTAAATCTGTAACTGTAAATGAGCCACTTCAATTAAATGTTTCCTTTATAAAAGTTGCCCTGGCCATGGTGCCTCCTCACTGCAATAAAAACATAAAAATAAAAAACTTAACTAAGACAATATTAGTCTTTTAAGTCACAAAATGTTTCCAGAAGATGGTATCTGAATCTGGAAGCTGTATAAATCAGCTTCACAAAGTTTCTTTCATCTGACTAATATGGAACCTACAAACTTTCATATTTTCACGTTTTTCTTTAAAGAAAAGTAAGATAGAATATGACTTAATGAAGGATGATAATGTGGCATACAAAATAAAATATTTTTGTTAAGAAAACACAAAAATTAAATTGTATATTAGCCCACATTTTTGGCACACAAAAATGAGTGTGCCATCAGATGATACTTATTTAATGGTGTGCAAAATTTAAACTACTGGCTATGTTTTCCTTAAAACAATGATTACCTTTACTCCACTAAAGATAAATTACACAGATAAAAATGAGCTAACAGACTTTTACAATGAATTTATGTAGCATCTACCAACTTATCACAGCAACAGCAAATGGTTCTCAATTTACAATGCTTCAACTTGTAATCTTTTTTACTAAATTATTTTAAAATAATACGTGCACAAACATTTTGTTTTTCACTTGCAGTTTAATACTCAAAAGTACAAAGGTGAACGGGTTGTTGTAAAATAGGTTTTGTGTCAGGTGATTTCACTTAAGGAAGGATAACACAAGTGTTCCTAACATTTTTTTCATGTTAGATTACAATACTATATTTAGTAAATTTTGTGTATGAAATTAATTTTCCATTTATTTTTTCACATTAGATGGGATTATCAGGAAGTACTTATGTACAAATCAATAAACATCTACACTGCTTCTCATTACTATTTTCTTTGTTCAGTATTAAAATGTAAAGGAGTCCAAACAATTGGTAGGTTGATTACACATGCAGAATAAATATGAAAAATACCACTTTGTATTAGATCATTCTGGGGTAATGTGTTAAGGAATGGATATATGTGTCAATCTCTTAACATGATCGACTTTGAATAGAAACAGACAACATAGTGATGAATTCCTTGTAAGTAATAAGATGTAATAAGATAGACAAGTGCCTCTTCTCCCTGTGAATCATTAACTCTTTACTAAAAACTTATGGGCTTATACATCAAGTTTATAATTTTATTCAAATATGTAGAATTGAAAAATTGAATTCTAGTAGAGGCAAAATATTGTTTTGTAGCTGTATAAATCTATACTAAATATTTTTTATTTTTATTTTGTTGTAGAAGTGATAAAACCCCATGTTTTACAATTCAGAAAGCTGTAATGATTTTGTATCTAAAATTTCTTATCATAATTTTTCTGTTCCCTTTGTGATATCAAGATGAACTTAAATATTGCATAATATTTTGGAATATTTTTTCCTCTTGGACTCATCCTATAGTACCAATTTCCTTAATATTATAATACAACTGCAAAATTTAAATGGCCAATATATCATGTAAGATACAAGTATCTATGTTTTGATATGAATATTTTGATATAATCAAAGTACATTTTAATTTTTTAAGATACTACTCTTTTGAAAAACATTTTACTTTATCATTTACATAACTGAGAGGAAATATATCTCAAATGATTTTTTCAAATACCTACTTCCTTGAATTATAAGTTTTTAATTATGATTTTTGAGTTTTATATCAGAAAGTGGTACTTATTTGAACTCCTACATATTTAGTAGTCATGGAAATGATTTGTTACAGGAACTACAATAAATAGTTTGATAAAAATTTGACCATTCAAATATTTTTTAACAAATAAAAATGTTCTGCTCTGAGTACCATTCTCAAGTCTCTTAATTTAGATAAGTGCTGATGAATTACAACCAATTTATAAAATGTAATTGTGCTATTTTGAAAGAAGCCTTCATTGTATTACATGAAAATTAAAGTTGTTCAGTGTCTTCTTGGAACAGTTATGTTCCCAGCTTCAAGGATTACAATTTTCTGTATACTGCAGTAGGAAAAATGTTAACATGTACATAACACAGAAGAGTTATTGTAAAAAAAAGAGGGGTGGAGAAGTTTCTAAACATCTTTGATGTTTAAAAGCATATCTGGAAAAAAACATTTCATTGAAAAATATAGGCTGCAAATTCTCAAAGAGCAATTAAACATCAAATATGTATTTTCCTCTTGCAAAAAGTGTATCAATTTCTTAAATCTTATCACAAAATTGAATACCTAGATAGTTGAACAACCAAATTTTCTGAAATATCTCAGAAACAAATAAGAACAATGCTCAACAATTATAATCTGAAAAAGGAAAAAAAGAGAAGCTCTCCATTTGTTTCATAAATTTATCCTGGCATTTCTACAGTCACTGAGGAAGGGAGGTGAAAAGCTGCCGTGTACAAAGATACACAAAACACAAATATTAGAAAATTGAAAGGGATTTCACATTTTTAAAAAAATCAACGGTAATAATTCACCTTTTTCAAGAAAAAGAAAATCTGCAATTAGTTATAAAACAGTGCACTTGACTGTGTTTACTGTCATTTAGCATTTTACTTAGAGTACAGAGAAACTCAAGTCCAATGTGTCACACAACAGACATCATATTTCATGATAAACATAAAGTAAAGTTTTAGTTTCCTAACACGAGGTACAAGACCAAAGGTTTTATTTCACTTTTTTGGAAGTCAAGGTTTGAAAAGGCATTCAAAATAATAAATCGCAACGAAAACTAAACAAGAAAAGTGACACATAAAATGAAAAGGATTGACTTTCACTTAAATATAACAGTCAATTGTGAAAAGTATTCTACTGTTAGTATTAATAAGTAAATGTGGAAATATCACTGAATGTGTAATTAATATTCTAGATTTGTATTTATTGTTTTAGACTACTAAAGCAGAGGAAAAAATTAAACTGAATTTTATTTATGAGAGGTTCAAAACATTAACTACCTTACATTAAACACAAAAAATAACATTCGTATCTTTGGGATAAAAAATGCTAAAACATCACTAAAAGCTTGAATAGCATCATTCAAGAAAACCTAGACAGAAGCAGAGTATAGTGTTCATATTTAAAAAAAGAAAATTAACTGATCTACAAATTCAACAGATCCCAATCAATGTATACGCAAGATTCATACATAAATTGTCAAGACATATTTACGCTTAATTAAAATTACTCCAAATACAAAACCACTACCGAATAAGAAGTGTAAACTTAAAGGTTAAAGTACCAGATATCAATTTTCCTTAACATAAATGTACACATCTATACACACATGTAGAAATATGTACATATAAACAAAATTCAATATTGTTCATTCATTAAACAATAAACTTCCTACACATGCATAAACCTTCAAATATACTAAGTAAATAAAATCAGGTACAAAGAGTTATTTACTGTACATTTCTACTTAAACTAAATATCTGATCTAAGTAAACCAAACACAGATAGTAGATGGAGAAGTTACCAGGGGCCTAAGCAAACAACTCTTTAATAATTTACAGGGTTCTAATATGAAGTGATGGAAACTTTTTAGGAGCATATGATGATTATAATGATGGTTGTAATCTATTCCAAGGAATTTTATAATAAAATGTTTAATTGACAACTTTGATGATATAAATGTTTCATGAACGATTTTAAGTAATAATGTAAAACCATTGCACTACATAATCTAAATATATACATTTATGATATGTTTAATTGAATATCAATGAACACTATAAATACAACAAAAAGACTATACAAGTTAACATTGAGCTACTGTTGTACTATTTGATAAACAAATTGGATGCAGATTCATACAAGCATAATCATTTGACTCATAGCAAAATTGTAACAGTTATATAGTAGAGAAATATTTTCTTTGAATAAGTTAATAACAATGGGTTAAAATAATTTGGATTTCAATATAAATTTTTGTATGCAATTTGTTTTTTATATAAATTAAATTTATGAACATTTTATATTCTACATCAATAATAGGATTGTTATAGGTAGAAAGAAAAGGAATTTCAAGTAATGTAACTGAAAGGTAAATATCTTTTTGAGACTATTATAATGCATTGATTATCATTAATCTTTATTCTTGGTCTAAAACAGTAATGCTGCATTACAATTCTTGCTGAGTTTGAACACCTCATACAAAATTAATTGCTTTATTAGTGTTTCAGCATATGGAATAATTTTTCAAAGAAATATTGGTGCACACTTAGCCTTTGATCATTAATGCAAAGCCATCCACTGTCACAAACTGCTTTTCTTTTATAGCAAACTATACAACCAGACCAGATAGGGTAAAAACTAAAACAAAATAATCCACATTCCTGCTTCCTTCTAAGAACACACTGAGGAAACAAAGCGAACACGTGAAATATTTAACACATGTGACAGAAAAAATGGTTAATGTCTAACCTTTAGCCACTGGAGATTGGTCTGTTTGAGCTTATTTTCAAGTTTATCTTGTTCTTCTGATCTTATGGGAGCACTTAGAAGTACTGCTCTTCCCGTTTCATTTAATTGTTTTAGAATTCCTTGGCGCAGGGGCAGCTCTTCTGCCAGTAACTGGAACAGACAAATACAACAACATTTAAAATGAATCAAATTGCAACTCCAACTACTTCTGTGTCACCCTTATTGATTAGTATATCAAAGTGAAGTGTCTTGGCTAAAGGTCCACTGGCACCTGGAATACCAAATAATTTAACAGAGCACAGATCTGATAGGATGGAACATCTGTATCCAAGTAGAAAAAGCTCCTACATGTGACTACATTATTTTACTACGTTGATAGTGTTTAAAATTGAAAACTTCTAGATGAGATGTTTAGCTCTTAAAACAACATGCCAATCAAACTTCCGAAAGTGTATGCTTTATCAGAACATAACAATGTGAATAATTCTAAAATACACTCAGGTGTTTTATCATGTCATAACATAAAATAGCATGCCCATGAGTAGACATAAAAATGTCTTACACATGCTGTAAGACACTGTGCTGATCTATGTACATATATAATTTCAGTTCATCTCTGCATGTGGGAAACAACAGTAATATGAAAAATAATAACTGAAGCAGTTATATTGTTACTTTGTATATGATAAAACTGAGATATGAGAGTTAAATATAACCTTCAAGGATATAATACTAGTAAGTAATAGAGTATCAATTCAAACAGAAAATTTCTCCCTGGAATTTAAATTTATGATCTTACATTTAGAATCATATTGTTATTCCCCTTTCCCTAAGAACCAAAGAAACACTACAGTATTCGTGCCTACATTTTATTTAGAACTGAAACATATAATGAATAGCTACCAAAATTCAATAAAGTATAAAATATCCTCAGTTTTTCTTACAAGCCATTTCTCAAAAGGCACACATAGCTAATGGTTATAGAAATGGATAATGAAGACCTTATCTATCTTTATAGAAAGGTCTTTTGGAAAATATTATATACGTTTTCAAAGGAGAACAGAAAATCAATTCACATGTATTTATAAATGAATGCTGCCAAATTCATCCGTAAAATGAGCTATCAATTATAATGTTATAACTGACACTCAATACATTCAGGAAAGATAGCCTTCTAAGAATGGACTTGGCTTGATATTTTCCAAGGATACAATTGTTTACAAATCATTCACAAACTTTCAGTACTGAAATCTCAAATGCATAGATATTGAGTGCACTTTTAATATTTTTTTACTGAATTATGAAACTGTTTTCCTTTGTACTGTATGTCATGGTAGAATGTAATTTTTATTCTTTCGTTTATAGAAACAGTTGATTTGAACTTTAATATGCTTGAATAAACCAACTGAGTCATTGATAAACAATTCCATTTCCATTTTATTTTATAACCACTTACAATGGCAGGAATAACAACCACTTCCAAATTTTCATATGAATAATTAAAAATGCATTTTTAAATTAATCTAATATTTGACACTGAAAAATATTAATTTTAATTCTTCTTTCCTTTATGAATTAAAATAATAAAGTTCCAAAGACTTCCTTTTCTAAAACAAAAACAAAAAAATATTAAATTATTTGTACAATTAGGTCACATACATAAATGAGCCAATTGAGATAATAGCAGATATCATAATATAAATATATGAAAAATTCTCTTAAATACACTGTGTTTATTTAACCAGCATGGAATGTAAACCAGTGTGACAATTTTAATATTCATGCAAAATTAACCAAACCTAAACCTTATTTTATGTTAATGAAATATCTGCATCTAGTGGCTAAAGTACTTTTATCTATTTAACAATAAATATTTTCACTAGGAAATGTGATCCATCTTTAGCAACATAGCCAAAATCAGATTGCAAAGTTTGTTCCATTTACATATAGATATTTTGATTTCACTCTTTGCTCTTCAATTTTCAAAATCATTTGAAATAGTAGAATCCCAAAAGAAGCCTAAAACTAATTTAAAAAATATTAACTAAGCTTGCAAAATAATTGACAATGCACTATGCATGTATCAAGAAAATGGATGTTTCTAAATACACACACACACACACACACACACACACACACACACACACACGTATGTATGTATTTATGTCTGTCTGTATGTATGTATGCCTGTAAGTAGATTTATAGTTGGGAGAAAACTCCTCTTACAAACTCCAGATAACATAATAGACAACAAATCAATGATTCAACACATTAAAATATATTTATGTGAGCCTTATACAAAAGGCCTTAGGTATTCCAGTATACAAAATTACCTTCACTTGTTCAATCTTTTCTTTTAGCTGCTGCTCGTTTGCAAGTGGAGTATTAGCAATGTTATCTGCTTCTTCCAACCACAAAAAAAATTCGTTTAAATCTCTTTGAAATTCTGAGAAGACATTTTTCTGTTCTTCAATTCTGTAGAAAAAAATAATAAAACTATTGTAAATGACTATAACTTTCAAGATTAAAAACAAAAATATTGCAATACTTAAAAAAACAAGTAATATAAGAGATATCTATATAGCATATGAATTATCTTTAAGAGTTTCATTCACTTTGAACAGTCATTTTAATTCAAATACAACAAAAATTCATCAAGAAAATAATGTTTTAAAATTTCCAATTGCTTATATTATTACATTTGAGGAAAGCTTCACCACCTCAGCTATGGTAACACTCAAACTTGGAAAAATCTTGGTTGAGGGGTACTGTCCTAATATACTGTAAGGTATTTAGCAGCATTTATGGTCATGGTGTATGAGATTCCTAGCTGTGACAAGCAAAAATATGTCTTGAGGTCTAATATTTCCTCCTGGCTGATGGTGTGTAAATTTCTGTCTTCCAGGAAGCTACTGCAGTAGTACAAGTACAGGATGTGAAGCTTTTTCCTTAACAAGAGAGATAATTGACCATTGAATGGCAAATTAAATTGCAAAGTAAAAACAAGGATACAAAATAAAAAAGCACTATGAAAATGTTTCCAAGCTATCACACAGTCTTCTGAAAAGAACAAAAATAAGAAAAATGATTTAAAATTTATGATATCCTAGTGAATGTTTTTAATTATACACATACATATGTTGTATACATTTTACTTAGCTGTAAACTCATTTTTGCATTTTGTATTAAAAGACTTATGGAAAGGCAGAATGGTTCATATTTTAAATTACTTACGTTTGCTTTTTGCATATTTTAGAGATTTCATGTAAGCCTTTAATTGAAATATAATATACATTTAGGAATGTACAAATAGAAACATAGAGCTCAGTGAAAATATAAAACTTAGACTCACCATATAGAAAAATAGTTAAATTGTCATAAATAATAGCATGCTGCCTTCTAATTATCACTAACTTTAAATGCATTCAGTATACTGTCACATTGATTATTTTGTAATGTAAGCATTATGCAAAGGTAATAAAATGATATGACACTCTTTGTGTCCTGTTTTTAACTAAAATTTATGTTTATAATTTTATATATGTTGTGTTGTTTATTCATTCTCTTTTATGTATAGTAATCAATAATATTCCATATGAGTTTTGATGGAAATTTGGGTTATTTCTGTGCTTTTTTTTACTTAATAATTGATATTTTTACTGCTTTCAAGGAAATTCATTGCTAGAAATCATTGTATGATATACGTTCTCTTGAAGATCTCCATGTAAGAAGTAGTATCAATATTTTTCAGTAGTTTCTGTTTTTAGCAGAAATTTTTTGCTGTAAATTTTGAACTATGTGTGTTTTACCCAGTTTTATTTATTGAATAATATTTACCTACAAAATAGTTATTCTTTCCTATTTCAACTCTCAAATTTTCATGTATTTGATTTTTTCCTATGCATTTTTAAAAGAAATGAATATAGTAAACTTATTGTAACTTCTATGTAGATATTTAATTTTTACAAAATGCTTTACTTGGTTTTTGTGCAAGTGTTACATTTTATTAGAAATTTTCTTATGAATTATGGAAGAGTGTTTTGTGACTTTGTCCCTGTTTATAGGAAAGAAACCTTAGACATGAAATAAAATCCTTCCTCTGAATTCGAAACATTTTACCTTTTACTTTCCGAAGTTTACAATGAGTGGCCCTGGGCACAGATTTGGTTTGTAGTTGGATTTTATGTAGTTTTTGATCAAATACTTCATTTTCTTCCTTATTAATAACCTCTAGTCTCTTTGCTGTGTTTTTCAACTATACTACTAGGAGACTTTTTCTATTCTCTATCATGAAAGTCTTTTTCTTTAATTTCGAATATGACTGCTTGTTACCAAATCTAGGTTTTCCAGGAAAATCTTACTTAAAACTGTATTCTCTTCAATGTTTCCATTCTTTCTTCCTGTTTTTGGTTTTGTATTTAATCCCTAAAATTATCAAGTTCTATATTTTTGTTTTCCTGGATGAGAGATAGAAAGATGAGAGATACCTTAGTGAAGGCATGGTATGTGGTTATTTGCTACTATAATGGGTGTTTTCTGACAATGTCTAGGACTGAACAAATGCATAATAAATATATGCTGAATGAACAAATTAATGATCCTATTTTTTTCAAATTTGTTTGCCTTTCTGTCCTAAAATAACTTTCACATTATTTGAAATATGGATTGTGAAGTTTATTTGTGAATTTATTGCCCATTGTGTACTATAGTGTTTCATTTAATGACATTTTCAACTAGAGGGTATTCAATTCCACAATTCTTGGTACGAACAAAATGATGGTGTGTGGAAATGGGACAGTGTCAAAAAATATGGCACTACATAAAGGGTTGAAATACCAAGTGGGGAAAAAAAAAAGAAAATATCTTTCGACCACATGTCAAATTACGCTAACACAAAAGTTGCATCCTATTGGGCTTTGTAGTACCATTATTATAAGTTTGTATAACAGAAAAATATAAAGTATAAAATACAGGGCGATGTTTATGATTTTTTCATAAAAAATGGGCAACAAGTTGATTGGAAAAGGGCAATGGCACTTTGTGCTTATATTTCTGGGAAGATTAATAACTTCTGTTTCTTTCTAGTCATTTCATGTTATATGATCAATGATTATTAAACATAAAAAACAAGACGACGTGATTTCTCTGACCTATCTTTGTCATTTGCCTCAATTTTGTATAAATGAGTAAAATATCAGTTAAACGACTGAAGCATTACTAAGATAGTCTCCAGTTTTGAGTCTGGCTATCCTGCATCAGTTTTCCTTTCAAGGTATGGAGGGGAAATGGAAATTTCTAGTAGTTGAATTACTGCTACTATTGCTTTGATAAATCTTATAGGGAAATGGGTTATCTCAGCTGATGGCAGTTTGTTTTAGAATGTGGGATAGCACTGTTTACTTTCAGAATCTGGTCTTACATGAGAAGGCTCGAGTACAGAATAAAATTTCAAAAGCCACTAGTAACTCTCAAATTATGTAATCACATGATTATATTCTTTTTCTTTTTGGTAAATTAGACATTTTTTATTCTCACAAAGGAAGAAACTGTATTTGACAATCTTTCTTCCTTTCTCCATCTGCAAATTTTATTCAAATGCAGGAAACTAAAATTAATTTGAATTGGGCAGAATATAGAATTAATATTATACTTTTATGACATGTGAATAAAAGGGATTACTGTGTGACTCACTGTTTCACACTGAAGTTTGTATGTTAACACTCTTAAAAGTACTTAGGCAGCCAGGAGTAGTGAGTGGCACAGACTTTTAATGCTAGAACTCTCGGGACAGAAAGAGACAGATTTCTATGAGTATGAGGTATTCTTGATCTACTAAGGGAGACCCAGGATATCCAGTGCTGTTATGAAGAGAAATCATCTTGAAAAACCAAAACTTACTCAGTCATAAAAAATATAGTTAATTGTTAAAATTAAGATTTATATAGTTAATTGTAGCAAAGCCCTATAAATATTATTTACAAATTTTCTTCATTTAATAGTCTATTGTGAGTAGGGCTTGGTCTAGTCAAGTCATAGAGCTGTTGCCTTACTTGTGTAGGATGTTGGTTTTAATCTTCAGATATACAAACAGAAAAATTAAGTTTAATTTCCTTGGGTTATTAATTACTCTGAAAAATATTTATTAAGACTAAGGATACTATTTTATGGTGTTCTTTACATGTTTTGAGACAGGCCTCTGTAAGATGTCAAACTTGTGAAGATCTTTTCCCATTTTTCAGGCAGCCATTTTGTCCTATTGACAGTGTCAAAGAAGTCTTACAGAAGCTTATTAGTTTCATGAGGTCCCACTTGTGAATTCTTGATCTTAGTGTCCGTGCTTCTGGTGTTCTATGTGGGAACTTTTCTCCTGTGGCAATTTATTTAGAGGCCTTTCCCATATTTCTTCCCCTTAGGGTCAGTGTAACTGGATATTATGTTGAGTTTTTATCCACTTTTACTTGAGTTTTGTGTAGGGTGATAGATATAAATACATTTGTATCCCTCAACATGCCAACATCCATTTAGACCAACACCATTTGTTGAAGATGCTTTCCTTTTTATGTTGTATATTTTTGTATTCTTTATAAAAAATCAGGGATCCATAGGTGTGTGGATTTATAGCTGAGTTCATTTGATTCCACTAATCCACATGTCTATTTTTCTGCAAATACCATTGTGTTTTTATTACTATAACTATCTAGTAGAGCTTGAAACCAAGGATAGTGATTCCTTCAGAATTTATTTTTATTTTAAGGATTGTTTTAGTATCCTGCTTTTATTATTTTTCCATATGAAGTTGGGTATTGTTCTATAAAGATCTGTAAGGAATTGTGTTGAAATTTTATGAGAGTTTTACTGAATCTGTAAATTACATTTAGTAAGATGATCACTTTAAGACTTCTAGCAATAACGGCCATACAACCTGAACTGGCCATCTCCTGTGACCAGACAAGACTTCCAGTAAAGGAATGGGAACACTACCCAAGCCACAAAACCTATGGACTATAGACTGTAGATTGTGCTTGGTATAAGGGTGGTGTAGTGGTTGTAGGAGTGGCCAACTTATGACTGGTTCAGCCTTAGACTAATACCACCAGTATGAACCCACATCTGACAATGCATGCAGTACTAAGACTCAGAGGCCAGATGGTTAAGATACCCAGGATAAAACCACACACATTTGAGGAAAAAAAGTCAACATAATGATGCCTATTGACATTCTACTATACTCAGAGACTGGTGACTACCCAAAATTGTCATCAGAGAAACAATCCAGTAAGTGATGGAAACAGATGCAGAGCAAAACATTAGGCTCATATCAGGGAATTCAGCTGAAGAGGGGGTGGAGGGACTCATGAAGCAGAGAGATCAAGGATGTCATAAGTAAACCCACAGAAAAACTCACTTGAACTTATAAGAATTCAAAAATTCTAAATTGACAACCATGGAACCTACATGGGACTCACCTAGGTTCTCTACATATATGTGACAGTTGTGTCGTTTGGTCTACTTGTAAAACTCTTAACAGTAAGAGCAAGGCCTACCTCTAAAACTTTATCTGGCTTTTCAGAACCTATTCTTCATGTGGGCTGCATTTCCCAGCCTACTGTAAAGGTGCTTTCATCAAGAATTTGAAAAACCTAGGTTCCCCCCACTTTCACTAGTTTTAAATATTTCTCTTTATATTTTATAAATAGAAAAATTATCATGATATTCTATAGCTTCTGTTAAGAAAAATGCAAACATGATTCTCACAATTCCAAGGTTTATATTATCTATTATCTACTATGTATTTCTCATTTTTCTCTTGGCTTATTTGGGCATTTAAGTTTTTCACACTGTGCCTAAGTATATTTATGGAGAACGCATTTCCACTTCTCTTTAATTTTTAGACAGTTTTTGTTTTGGTTTGATTTCTTTCTAAACACATCAACCCCACAGATTCTTTACTTCTTCTTCACAGTTAGATGCTCTTAAAATTGTTATATTCTATTATTATTTATATGCTGATTTTATTTCAGATACCTTTATTTTCACCAAAATGTGTTAATCCACCTTAAATGCAATTAAAATTAAGTTCTTTACCATTAAGTGTTTCAAGATATGGATATTATTCCTTCTGCAAAATTAGTTCCTTTGATTTATGAAAAATTCTTTTCTAATCCTAGGTTTCTATTGTTGAATAGAAATTTACTGTAGATTTCTGTAACAAAAAATCATGGAATATTTAAAATACATTTATTTTTTGGTGGGTTAGCCTCCTCTGCTGCCTTAGCTCTTTTAACTTAAGTAATAGCCTACTTGGTTAAAATATAAAATAAATCTAAGTAAAATGGCATTCAGTTCTATTAAATCAATAAATAAAGTTATTTAAAATTACTATATTTCAAATGCAATTTGAAATTTTATATGTAAATTTCTATATTTTCCTATTTTAGTTTGTTTGGGCACTCAGAATATTTAGGGACCATTTGTGCACTAATAAAATTTAAGTTTACTTTTATAATTAATATCCAGTATTAGTGTGAAGGGCAATAGCATGCAGATGTTTTGTATACTTTCATTGTATAGTAATTTAGAAGACAATGTAACAATATTTGAACAGAAGAAATTATTAAGATCTATAGCCCAAGGTTAAGAACTTTACTGTCATCTTTTTACCCATCCAAGAAAACATTCTCTGATTATTTTTTTAAAGCATAACATATTTTAAAATATTATAGTCATTTATTGTCTTTATTTTTTATAATTAAAATGCTAAGTAAAATTGTGGTACAAAAATTCCACTGGAACCTTTTATAATCTGCTTTTCCAAGTAAACATTTTTCCTGAGATTTCAAGAGCCTCGATTTAAAATTTGAAAAGCTGTGATTTGAATTTATGTACTCTGATGATTGCAGAAAAACAACAGAACACCACATTTCCAGGGTTGTCTCTTGACAGAACAGTTTAATTTGCTTCATTTTGGCATTCACTAGATGAAGTATTATTTCTTTATTTACTTGCTTAATGCTTATGGTAGGATTTATTCATACATGTGGTAGTAATAATAATGAATGTATATTTAACATTTCCCATATGAAATTAAATGTGAAATATTTTTGGAGGAATTTTAATACATTTAACTGTTCTATTCTTTCTTCTTAAAAATGACTTTCATCTGAAATATGATTCTATTTCCATTTACATTATAAACTTTGGTGATTCAATTGAAAGAAAAATATATCATGATCGGAGATATTTGGATAATCAGAAAGAAAAATTTATCAATGCAGTTTAATGTAAATTCAATAATTTACTATTAACTCTTATGAATAGTTCTATGGCCATATTCTCATTCTAAGAGGAGGACACGATATATATATTTATGTATATATAATCTTGCCATTCACTACTATATATTGTGCCATTCACTATCATGTCCAAACACTCAAAGAGGAATGACAAATTTGTACTCTCAGTATAAGTGAATTTATCCTTAGACAGACAATATATGAGAAGACTTTAGGCCAGCTATTTTTTTTATTACTAAATGGTTACTATAATGTAGATAGGTTTAGAAATTGATGGCACAAATAATTGACTGGAAAATGTCTGAAAGCCAAATAAAAATCAAGATTCAGCTAATTGAGTGTGTTTTGACAAATTATTTAACTTCCACAAAGCTTCAGATTCTTTGGCTTAATACTGGGACAAATGGTAAGTACCTCATAGTGTTCTTGTAAGAACCTTGTATGCTGTTAGAAACCCCAAATGTTAGCCTAGTGCTTCATTAGCAGCTTTCTATATATGGTAGACAAAATACAATGGACACAATAAATAAGGAAGAATATGAATAACATATGTTCTATTTCGAACTCCATTTTGTCCAACTGTGCATGATTATATGCATGAAAGGATTTATCACACCTGCAAGTGTGAAAGGAAACTAACTAAACTGAGATTTTTGTGTGCCATCTTACAGCTTTATTTCTTTTTTTCTGAAAAGCTACTTTGACATTTTTATTCTGGGGAAATAAAGCTATAATCTTTATATCAATCTGTGAATATTTTTTCAACCAGTTGTGACCAAATCTAGATGAAGTGTGTGTATGATTACAATGTAGGAAACATATATCACGGTTCATTAATATCTAGTGTAGTAATGGATGGCTGTTGTGTACAATTTTAATTCTATTGCATGAGAGTAAAGATATTCAACAAGGCAACGAAATAAAGTACATAGATGATGACATAGTGATTAATGCTTCAGAAACAAAAGCAACTGGAAGTAGCAAAGTATAATAAGGAATGTTGAAATGCCAGAGAGTAGTAAAACTTCAACATTGATCAGAAAAAAACTATATTGATTCAATGGCACTATAGTAAATTGCACATCTTTCTCTGAACTAAAAATATCAACTCTTCTTACTTGTTCAGGTATGATTTTGAAGTTTTCTTTATCATTATTTATTTATAACTACATGTTAATTTTAATCTGGAATATGAATATAATACACCTCACAGATTTCAAGCTGTTTTAGCCTATGGTAGAACAGCTTAGAGCCAGGCAGGAAATTCAAGAAGAGAAACGGGAGAAGGGTAGAGTCTGGGAGATTTGACCCAAACTCCCACGAAGTAAGATGTAAATGTACTGGAGAGTCACCAGCCATGCAGAGATTCATAGATTAATAGAAATGGGTTAATTTAAAATGTAAGAACTGAATATTAACAGTTTGAACCACTAACCAAACAGTTTGTAATTAATATAAGCCTCTGTGTTTATTTGGGACAAAGTGACTTCAAGACACAGGAAAAATTCCAGTTACAGTGGCTTTCTTTATTTGTTCCCTGTGGTGTAGGAAGGAGCTTCTCTGATGATGGCTATGATATTTGTCTTTTTTATAGCAGCTTGACTTAGGTTAGAAAATGAAGAAGATAGGTGAGGGAACACACTATGTAACTGCTGTGAGAAATAATAATCTAAGTAGAAAAAAATGAGTAAAAATATCCTGAGGCAAGAAAATAGAAATGTTACAAATATAATAGAAACTAAATAAGTTAACAACATATTTGGAATATAATGGAATGAGGGACAAAGTAGTGGGAGTCAAAAGGCCAAATCTTTAGCGGTCCTATCCAGATCCTCAAACATTCATATTCAAATTTATATAAAATGAGGTTTGCAAATTTAAACGTGTGTATGGCATATTTTGTGGATCTTAGATTGAACTGTGTTCTTTCTTTTTTCATTTGTTTTTTTATGAAAGAAATGTCATTTTTATTTATGTATCCCCTGCCCCCTCCCTTCTTTCCTCCCAATTCCTCCCACTCAGCCTTCAGCCTCATCCTTCGCCATCCACCCATCCCCTCCTCCAAAAGGGCAAGAAGTCCCAATGTGGGTCAGCACAGTAAGCACATCCACTCTAGACAAATCCAAATTCCTCACCCCAAAGTCAAGACTGGCTTAGGTGTTCCTCAGAAGGGAATGGGCTCTAAGGTGCCAGCCCATGCACAGGAACACAGTGTGATCCCACTCCTCAAAGATCTACATATTGCCCATGCCATTGACAGTTGCCTACCCTTAGAAGGCCGAACTCCTTTTCCTGATGGATCTCCAGTGGCTATCCTTGATTCAGTGAGCTCCCCAGAGCTCCAGCCAGCCATCAGTGTGGTATTTTCCTCATAATCCCTATCCCCTTGCTCATACAGACTTTCCTCCCCTGTTATCAGCTGGACCAAGAACTCAGCTCAATGCTCAGCCATGGATCTCTCTGCCTCCACTTCTAGGATATAGGCTCTGTGATGACGCATAGAGTGATTATTCATTTGATTATAGGAAAAATCCTGTTTAGGAACCCCTCTACTACTGTTTGGATCCTTGGCCAGGGACATCCTGTGAATCTTAGAGGTTTCCCTAACACCCAGTCTATTTCGGACTCCATTTTGGGTTCCTTTATCAAGATATCCATCTCTTTTTATCTCCCTCTTTGCTTCTCTCACTCAGCCATCTCCTTTTTTCAAGATTGGTTCCCAATTCTTCTTGGTTACAACCTGTTATGACCCCAATTTGCTAAGGAGATCTCTATTTCCCCTTCTTAGGGAAATCTTTGGATGTCACTCTCAAGTTCCTTCCCAAGCTAATCAGAGGTTACGGTTTGCAGCTTGCTTTTTTTGTCTAAAATCCACTTATGAGTGGATTGTGGTACCTTGCTCATGAAGATAGTCTCCAAATCCATCTTGAAACCAACTTTACAAGTCTATTATATTTAACATCTACACATATTTTGTGTGTGTGTGTTCCTCCAGGCACTGACAATTTGGATGGTACTTTTGGATTCTTCTCATCTGACATAGCTTGAGTCTTAGTTTATCAACAAACTTTCCACAAGCCAACACAATTTGGTCAAAGAAGTAAGAAAGAACACATAATTTCAGTTTTGTTGATATCAAGTCCAATTATGTTTTCTCTTCCAAGAAAGGTAGAATACCATCACCTTCTTGCCTAACCTTGCTTCTCTGATAATGAGTTGATACATTTATCATTTTATAGTTTCTACAGCTAGAAACGTGGGCGTCTCCTACACTCCTAGTATGTCTGTAAACTCCTTAGAATTCCACTTGACATATGTTTCCTGACTCTTCCTTTTTTTTCTACCTCTCCTGCCACAATATTCTTTCCTCCTCATTGCCTTATTTCTTACTAATGTCTTCATTCCACCTTAAACCTTTTTATTCATTCTTGATACTTCAGAATTCAAAATTTGAAATCATTATAAAATGTCTTTTGTCATGTGCTAATATTGTCAGTAACTCCCCAGTTACAATGCAATTGATCCAAACCTTTTAATAATGGTCAAAAAGATCTTTTTTTTAATCTTTAGTATTTTTTCTTCATAATTTTTCTTATGTCCTATAATTTGTTGCAGAACTTACTCTTCTTTGAGATCTAGAATATGTGCAAGTCAGAATTATTAGTTAAACATTTCCTCTGCCTGAAATACTTTCCCATAAATATGCATTTAGGTAATTATTAGTTACCTTGCCGTCATAAACTATACCTTTCTTACTCTATGGACCTTTCCACACTTATACAATTTATAAGGTATTATACAAGCTCATAATACCTCATAACATTTCTATCATAACTGTTAATATATTATAGGAACCATAAAGACAACATATTGTACATTCTTGTCATACTCTACTTTCAGTACATAGAATATAGTAACTTTTATTTTTAGTAATAGCTAAGTTATTTGATATTAATTATGCATTTCAGTGTATATTATTCACATTGGACTTTGTAAATTTTCAATGAAAAACAAAATGTAGAAGGAGATAGATTTTACTGAAAATTAACTAAATTTGTTTAGGTAAAGCTCACAAATCAAAGATTTCCATATAATAGCTTATAAAACAAACCTTGCTCACTGTCTGGTTTTGTAAATGTGAGGTGACTGAAAAACAGCCATACAAATTTGTGTATATGTTTTCTGTTGCTGCTTTTATGCTATAACAGCTTTGTGAAATAGTTGGACTTGATACTGAGTGGTAAAAAAATTTAAAATCACTTATGTTCTGAATGTACAGTACACTATCATATAACATGTTATGAGCTTCCTTCTGATAAAAATAAGAATCAGAAGATAATGAAAATTCACATTTAAGATATTCTGTATACAGGGTAGAGAACAAACTTAAAGATAAAAGTGTATGCTGATTTTGTATAACACTTGACCCCACATATACAAAAATTAAAAAAAAATCTATACTTTGAAAAAGTCATCTCTCTGTACATCAGAAAATAATGCATACAGCATTAAATATTTATACATTAATATTCATTAATACATCACTGAAACATTATTTCATAATATTTAACAATAGCACACGTAATAGGAAAAATGGTGTATGATTACATTGATCCTGCTAAATTCATTCAATATTTCCAGTATGAGAAACTATGTCAACCTAATATGCAGCCAAAAATGGAAAACATTCAGTAAAACAACTATCTCTGGTTCTTTTTTGCTCCTTTTAAAAATCTCATTCAAAGATCTTTTCTTATTATTCTTTCTTCCTAACCCCCTATTAACTATATTACTTCTTTTATAATTTTACATCTTTAATTGCAGCTTAGTGAGTTTTCTCTTGGTATTAAAATGAGTGTTATTACTGTAACTATATATTTTAATTATTTGAAGTACTCATAACTTTTATTCTACCAAGGCATCTATTATTCTATAGTAAATACAGTGTAAGTACAGTATATACAGAAGGAAAACCAAATGCAGACATATAAATACCAGACTGACAGATAGAGAATGAGAGGAAGGGGGAGGAATTTGTTCACAACTTTCATCTTGGAGAATACAGGACAAAGTGTATTTCTTGAATCATTTATTTTAAATCTGAACACAATACTAGATAAGTTCTTTAGAACTGCATGTTACTCTTCTTTGAAAGGTTATAGCCACAGGAGGTACAAGAATAGTTACATTCCCTCAAACATCACTTCCTGAAAGGGATTATGTGAACCCCATAGGATTCTTGAGAAGCATACAGGGAGACTGTGAGATCAAAACTACTTTATTAACAATACTAATAGATTTTCTTATGAGGGTTCTAGAGGATATATTATTTAATATATGTAATAGGATGAATGCAGAATTACATACAAGAACCAACTATCTTCTCTTAAGCTAAACATAAAGATTTACAAAATCCCCAGATAATGTCATTTCTCATTATAGATCTTATACCATCAAGTTATGATTATTTTACTAATACAATTGCTTTAATGTCAACATGCACCTATGATAATCTACTTAATCCAAAAAATGTGAAATCTTGACCAATTTTTAAGCATATAAATGTGCCTTGGACCCAGAAGTTTAACAGTCACTGCTGAAGATATGACTATTTAAAATTTAAATACTAAATAAGGTTTTAAAAGGCTTTTAATCTTTACTTATTTATTTTTAAGAAAACATATACTTTTTACCAGGCATAAATCATCTAAGTTCATAATGCTTATTTTGCATTTCAAAAGCATGAAGATACAAAAGAGCTCACACAATGAAATAATGACAGCATGGAATTAAAATAAAAATAGTCTATTATTATGAAGAACTCCAATTGGAGTCCACAATTTTGTCAGTCAGTTTACAAGAGACAAGGTGAATAATGTATGCTAAACACCATGAGGAGTAACTTTCAGAGTTTAGGAACTAACCATGTATCTACCCTGGGTCTACATCATATGCTAAGGTGAATAGGGTACATTCAAAAGTTATACACTGATATCCTGGCAATTGTTTTAACACTGATTCACATTAGCCATGATACTAAAATAAAATTTTGCATTTAACAAATATTTGCATATTAAGCACTGTCTTTGCTACAAATGTCAGTTACAAAGTGTTCTTGTCTAGTCAGAGATGATGATTGTGTTCATAAATTTGATTCTTTAAAATGTGATACTTTACTTGGATAGTGAAGAATATGAAAAACAGACATCATAACTATGTGCAACATAGTATAGTATTGTGAAGACATTACATTGATGCTCACAGGAAGAAGTACTAAAATGTGAACTGAGCTGTATAAATCAAACAAGATTATTATTAGTTAATTTTATTTCTAAACTAAGGACTGAGAATTATAATAAGTATATTGTATGTTAAGATAGAAATTTTTCAGAAGGTGTATGTTATTCTAGTTTTGCATACCATGTCACTCTTGCAATATTTAGCATTGTTACTAACCTCATTATATGTGATGCATGCAAAAGACAAGATAAGTTATTAATTATGCCAATTAAAGATACAAAATAATTAATGATTGTTACTTTCAAAATTTAGTACTCTCCTACTGGACTGCTAGGTAATATTATTCAGTGTCAGAACAAATATAATTGCAGTTATTTGCAATGTAATCTCTTCTTGGTAAGAAGAATTAGTGGTCTAATGCTGATGAAGAGTGAATAACTTAAACGAGTCTCTCTGAATATGGGAAATTCAAACTGAGCCCTGAAAATATGTACACATTGATTGAATGCCATACATGAGAACATCTTCAACATTAGCTTTTCTTGAAGTAGAATAATGCTTAAAAATTCCAATGAACTGAAAGGATTCAAAGTTGGTGTGTAGGTAAACAGCTGTAATGATAGTTGTCATGGAGAGATGTCATCAAGAGATACAGGCCAGGTTGAGCTACTCAGACTGAAACATATTTAAAGTAGACTAAAGCAATGGGGAAGTGCTTCTTCCTGGCTAACATGCTGTCAACAAAGTGAATAACAGAGAGAACAGCAGAGAGATGGTCAAGTGCTAGGAAGGCCCAGTAAGAATTTTAAATCTATCAATTTTGCAATAAGAAACAACCTACTAAAAATATTATCAATTGAAATGGGGGCTTACTTCTCAAGAACATAAATACTCAAAATCTCATTCCACGGAGCATGTTTATTAGATGAAAAATGGGATGAGAATTTCTAGAAAAGTGTAATAGTACAGAGATTGGCATATAACCTAAAATTCACAGCTTGTTTAATGAAAGGCTTGGGAAGATACAGTAGTGGAAAGATAAGAATAGACTGAATTCTAAAGAGCTTGACAAGTTTGGAGAGATACCTGGTGACCCGAGTTTAATCCTAGGGACCTACATACTGGAGGGGGAGAGCTGCTTCACCAGAAGGTTGTCCTTTGTTATCTACACAGGGACCATGGCACATAATCTCACAGTCACACGCGCGCGCGCACGCACACACACACACACACACACACACACACACACACACACATCTGCTCATGAGGGTATGAATGTGTGATAAATAAGTAAATGAAATCAAATCAAAAAGTGCTCTACAATATTAATATTTTGTCTCTGTATATCCAAATAGTCAGTGGAGACTTATAAGAATATCCATGGCATTGTAACATTTATGTTTAAACAACAAATTTATTAATCATTAGGAATATATGCTAATACTACTTATGTAAATGTGTTGTGGTCATATAAAATATACTTCTCAATTATTTCTAGGAATTAAGATTTGATCTTACACAGAATTTATGACTATAGTAATTATTATTCATATCAATAGTCACATTTAATAAATACTGAGTATGTAATACAGGAGATCATTCAAATATTCTAGGTAGATTCTCAAAACTGATGTTCACCTATGGACTATTTCATTTAACTAAATATTAAATCAAATTCATTTACCAAAATATTAAATCAAAATTTGAATCCATGTGATATCTCCAAGGATGGTTATAAACAAGGTAATAATAGATGCTAGATCTAAAGAATCATAATCCAACACATGGATCCTGGTAGTTGGTTCAATAGGGCAGGTAACAGATTCCTAATGTATAGAGAAAAATATTCCCTGTATGTTGCTGAAGATTAAGGAGAGCTTCTCTCCCCTATCGATAACAGCCAATCATTACTTTCCTCATGAATATAATATGACGCTTGATGGTTTATTAAAAATATATAATTTTCTCACTCTATATCTTAAAAGGCAAAATATAATGAAAGCATCCGTCAAGATAAAGGGCATGTGTTAAAGAATACTGTAGGTACGTATTTGAATCATCTAAATATCATACAGATAAATAGGGCTACATTACAAAAAAGTAAGATAAATCACTAGATTCCAAAGGTAATAGATATCAATAAAGATAAAAATGCAAAATTAAGTTTTGCTTGAAAAAGTAGGTAACAGTATAGACATTTTTATTTTAACAGCTTTATTAAAATTTAATTAATTAACACAAGAATCTTCACATGAAATGTGTATAATTTGAGATGTTAAGCCAGTGATATAATTTTGTACACCAATCACTAAAATCAAGTTAACAAACATATCCATTAACTTCAAAGTTTTTAAAACTTATTTTTTCTTACTTTCTAAATCTAAAAGTTCAAGGTTTCAAACAGCGTATCTCTATAACATATTTATTACATCACTAAATCATTATATTACTGAAACTTTGAACCCATAAAATAATGGATTCTGACTACATTCTTTACTATGCCCTGAAAACTATTCTCTAAAATTAACTTCTATTAATTTTTTCATTTATCTCATAATTTGATAATACATTATATGTACTTCTGTAATAAAACATGTTTCATACTATATATTATTTTACTGCTGTCCTTTGTGAATTTATTTCCTTCCTTTCTAAGGCTAAGCACTATTATATCCCATCCTTGTTCATAGGTTCCCCCTCTCTTTGATTGTTTTTTACATTTGCTCTTGAAAATTTGACATTTAAAAGAATATACTGAAACAGCTCTAGACTCCCATTTCCCCTTTGCTCCCTGCGTTATTTATCTTAAAGTTTTAACAACTTGCCAGTTCAAACTATGGGATTTGTTTTTCTATACTGAACAGCTAATACTATGTCTTCTTTGATAAAAATATAAATACAACAGTGGTTTTTATGCATTTATTCTTAAAATTAAGGTTTATTTGATATCATGAAACATTTGCTCAGCAGTCACATTAATGACAGTAGAAGTTTCAACTTAGGCTTGTACTCAGAGAGAAAAGCTGGTAAAATTAAAAAACATAAATGTCAAAGTACTATGGTTTTAGTTACAAATGTAATCAACACAAATGGGAACATAGGGAATTGTTACACAGTGTTTAGTTGATGGGTTTACTTAATTGGCTAATTTTCTATTCAAATTACTTTCATTTTCTTCTGTCTAGTGTAAAGGTTAATTGGCATGAATACATCAAAGAAATAAGTAAGTGAGGCAGTTGTTTTTGTCAATAAAAGACTCTGAGCATTAAAAAATAATTGTAAAGTCTGCTTCATACATGTAATCCTAATTAAGTTCTATACCTTATATAATCCACAGAGTTATATTATTACCATTAACAACAAAAATATTAATCCAGAAATGGAAGCCATTATAATCATTAAAATTAACTAATTTTAATTCGTATTTTTTTTTACATTGAAGGACTCCGATGGCAAGTTGTTAGCTGCTTTAGAATTCTTTCCTCTTTGAAGCTCTCCACAAATAATGCCTATATTCAGGCATAGTTACATTTTCTATACTTTTGGTGCCAGTAAACTATACCTCAATGTTTACTTCCTTTCACTTTGTCAGCTGTAGTCTTGTTTCCTTCTTTAGTGTTCAAGTTTTTGTCAGAAAAATAACAAATATGTCATCATACCCAGAATTCTCCTTAAACTCTATAAGGACAAATTTGAAGACTTGATGTTTTATTTAACTGGCTAATGAAGGGTCTAAAATGGTACATGAGTACTTAGTAATATATCTTATCTGTCATCTTTGTTTATTTTTTTTTCATGTAGGTAGACATGGTCATATGCAACTACAGTGGAAAGCACAGACTTGGATCAGAGTTGCTAGTTGTTATATACTCTTCTAAACTCTGACTAAGGTGGCTAATCTTTGTTAAATATCTTGATCTGTTTGTTTGCTGCAATATTCTAGTTTAAAAATGAATATAATATTGTACTTTTTACTTAATATTTCATAAAGTCAGATTAGGTGATGAATACGAAACTTTCAATTCTAAGTTATTGTTGAAAGGGAAATATAAGTAAATCTCTTAATATTGTTGCTTTTATACAAAAATCATGCAAAATATAATGTTGCTAAAATTATCTCTTAAGAGGCTTTAAATGACTTAACTGTTAAGAGGACTTGCTACTCATGCAGAGGACCTGAGTTTGTTTCTCAAAATTCCAGCAACCACATCTGATGCTATCACCTTTAACTTCAGCTTCAGGTGATCTAACAACCTTCTCTGATCTCTACAGGCACCTGCACACACACACACACACACACACACACACACACACACACACACACACACACACACACACACAAACATCCAGTTCAGTTGAAGCTTCTAGCCCACTCAGTACCACCTTGATTGCTTTGTATTTTATGACTTAATTATCTGAAATATTTTGCAATGGGGACTTTCTATAAATTTCTGAAACATAAGCAAGAGCAATGGAATTAACCTGTGATGTTTAATGATCTACTGTACCTCATTAATTAACTATTGCAAAAGCAGTAACCATACTTTACACTGTTCTACCCTAATTTACCAGTATTTTTAAAGACTATTTAAATTTTATTTCACGTGTCACCACATTCACTTGGTATCTAAAGAAACCAGAATAAGGCTTTTATTTAAGTAATATTAATTATTGAAATTAGAAAATAACAATATTTGGCATAGCCATTTTGGAGACATAAAAGTATTTTTATTTAATGTAAAAAAAGCTCCAAAGCTCATAGTATTGAAACGGTTAGTAAAAATTTAAAGTATCTATTCTTCTCTTTCATCTAGTTCAAAATCTTACTGGCAGTGTTTATAAATAGAGAATGAAGAACTTAGGAAGACTTGATGAATAAGTGTAATAGACGTATTCAAGAGACACTTTCAATATCAGCCAGTACAACAGCACGTTTTGCTTTACTGCATATGTTTTGCTCTATCCTTCCAAGTTGCTAAAATAAAATATGTCATAAAAGGATTAACTATGAGGCCAATTTTTCAAAGTCTTTTGATGAAGAATTATGATTGTCCTTGAAAGCCTTTCAAGAGTCATCAGAGAACAGATGGGAAGAGACCAGATTTTCCAAGGGCACCTGTGGATAATAACTCTAATATCAACTGATCACTCCAAAAATAGTTCTTCATAATATAGATTTATTCTAAAAACTCATCTGACTATAGGCTAGGTGAGTGTGAAGTGTTATTTTAGGGTCATTCTAAGTTATACCCTCCAAAATGTATTGGTGAGGGTATAATAAGAATGATATAAATAAATGTGCAATTTTTTTTTACTGCACTGTCAAATTTTTCTACAAGCAAGGAATGCTACATTTTCTGTTCTCATAAGTGTACTATATTGTAAAGAGAACCTAGAAGATTATTAACTGCATTTATTTTACTGCTTTAAAATTAGAAGGGAGAAAATCCAATTCTATCATTTAGTTCTGTAGATACATTTTAATATGTGTTACAATGTCCAGTGTAAATGTTTTTAAATGTTCAGCTTAATTTGAATGTTAACTCAAATTCTCACTATTTAGACTAAGAAAATATTTATTGGATGTTTACAATGTATCAGCTTTTGTCTGAGTATTATGAGTTATATAGATGAAAACAGGATAAAATAGTATACTAAAAACCAAAAAAGAACATTTGTTTCTACCTAGGAAGAGGTATCAGTTATATAACATTTGTATCTTCAGGGATGGCTAGGATTTTGCAGAAAACACACAATTAAAGGAAAAGGTGTTTTGAGCAAAGCAAATAGATTTGTAAATGCTGAAGGAAAGAGCACAATATTATTTGATGATTCAGACATATGGTGAGTTAGTGAAAGTGATGGCCAAAATGACTGAAAGCTAAGTCCATGTTTATCCCACTCCATTAAATATAACAAGCTAAGGCAAGTAGAAAGTTAGAAGGCAGAACTGATGCTCTTACAACAGGCCAAAACAGAGACAGGTAATGTAAAATCAAATGTAGATTAAGGACTATGGATTGGAATAGGCATTGTGGTGGTTTGAGAGAAAATGATCCTCAAAGGGAGTAGCACTATTAGGAGGGGAGGTGTGGCCTTGTTGGAATAGGTATGACTTTATTGGAGGAAGTGTATCATTGCAGGGGCAGACTTTGGGGTATCCTATGTTCAAGATACCACTCAGTGTACCAGTCTTGTTGTATAATATCAACATGTAGCATCTCCTTCTCCAGCATCATGTTTCCCTGCATGCTTTTATGTTCTCTGTTGTGATGATAATGGACTAAATCTCCGAACTGTAAACAACCGTCTCAATAAAATGTTTTCCTTTATAATAGTTGGCATAGTCATGGTGACTCTTCACAGCCATAGAATAGAAACCCTAACTAAAACATAAGTTGTTGTCAAGAAATAGGGTATTGCTGTGGTAACCCATGTTCCATGGGCTTTTTATTTGTTTGTTTGGAGGAATTTGGACTTTGGTACTTTGGGTTAGTAAGCAATAGTATGCTTTAAGTACTGCTTAAAGGGGCATATTATTAGGAGTTTGGAAGACAGTGGTGCTGAGTATGATTTGACGACTTCCCATGCCCTTCCTCAAGAGGTTTCTGCGGCGGGGTAGAATTTTAGTTTGCTGCCTAGAGCCTGGTCTTATGATATTTTGGTGAAGAATGTGGCTGCTTTTTGCCTTTGTGGGAAAAGTCTGCCTGAGGTTAAGTTTAAGAGTTTAGGATTATTCTATTGGCAGAGGGAATCTCAAAACAGCACAGTATAGACTCTGTTATGTGGTTATTAGTGGTGAGTCCAATTAATAATTTTAATAAAAAAGAGCAAGCTGAGTAAATAAAAATAAAAATATACAGATTGAAGAAAGGGGCACCAGGGAATGGAATAGAGCTAAGTCCTGTGTTCAAGGAGATAAGTGAATTAAGAAAATTAATAAAGTGAGTGATGGCATCATGGAAATATCCCACTCAGATAAATATCCAACTTGTGAAATAAAGTTAAAGAAAAGCCTCAACCAAGGTGTGCTGGTGAATACCTCTAGCCTCAGCACTTTGAAGGTAAAATCTGGCAGATCTCTGAATTTGAGGTCAACCTGTTGTACAAAGCAAGTTCAAGGGCTGCTAAGCTTATGTGGCGAAAGAAATTATTGAAAACAAAAGTTAAAGCTATAATCAAGCAAGAGTTTCATGTTCCAGTTCCCACAAGGAACATGAATTGGCAGATTTGGCTAAGTGGTTTTTAAGTTAAGGATAAACAATTTGACTCCACAGCTTATATAAGTTGTTGAGGCCAGGGATGTATCAGGAGTGTCTCTGAGAGGAGGCCTAGAGATACCATTGCCTGAAGTTGCAAAGTTGATACCTGGATTGTCTTGGAGACCCCAAGATGTTAGAGTTGCCGGAGCAGTGGGATACCTACTAAGGAGTGATGTTAACAAGAAGTGGAAACAGACCACAAAAAAAAGGAGTGTGTCTCAGGCAACAAAGCTGAGGAATTTGGAGACCTTATAAGGGTTTTGACAACAGACATAGACAAGCAGAGTTTGCAGTTTGTCAAGCAGGTTTTGGTTTTAATTTGGTCCAGTATTTCCTCACTATGTTTCACTCCATTTTTGAAAAGTAATATATATCTTCTGCTATTATATATCGGAAAAATATAATCTGAATTTTTATCACACAGGAGAATTAGTTAAGAGATTGTCACGAGTCTCAGAAAAGACTTTCAACTTTGAATCAAGTTTGTGACTATTCTAGACTATGGAAAATTTTGAAGTTGGACTAAATGTATTTTTAAATTGTGATAAGGCTTCCAGCCTTTGGGGGGCAAAGAGTGGAATGTGGTTGTTTGAAAGAAAATGGCCCCAAAGAGAGTAGACATAGAAAGGCATAGCTTTGGTGGATCATGTAAGTCCTTGTTGGAGGAAGTTTTGTTACTGTGGTGGTAGGTTTTTAGGTCTCCTGTGCTCAGGATACCACTCAGTAAAACAGTCTACTTCCTGTTGCTTTATATTAAGATGTAACTTCTCCTTTAGCAAGCACCTTGTCTGCCTATATGGGCTATGCCCCATTATGATACTGAACTGAACTTTTGAACTATGTGTTTCTTTATAAGAGTTGCTGTAGTTATGGTGTCTACTCACAGCAATAAAACAACATCAACTAAGACAGGCATCTATTTGTAAGTTGCTAGTAGGTCAGAAACTTCCATCTACAGGCATTTCAGTTCAAACAGTTTTTTAGATGTGTAATTTTGGTCGAGGAATTTCACAGTTTCCCCATTTGACCTCTGTGAAATTAAAATAGAATAAAAGTTATATAAGAGTTATTGGAACAGTTATATGGGTTTGTCTGACAGTATCACATGTTATTCATTGTCATCATCACCATCAAACAAAGTACTATATGAGGTATAACTAAGTTAAAGAACTGTCTATGGAGAAACAATTACTGAATATGAATGTTATGGTAAAATGAAGATGATTCTTGCTTACTGAAAGCAGTCATTTTTAAACATATGCGTGCATATGTTTATCTTCTAGAAACCCCAAGAAAGTACTGTAATTTGTAAATTGCTAATTCCTGTACTAGAGCGCAGATGACACTTTGAGTAGAAGATCTGAAGCAACTGCTAGTAAAAATGGATGATGTCAAGAGAGAACATAGGGAATTCTTGCTACTAGCTATATGTCATCTAAAAACAAACGGGAGTTCTTAGTTTTGAAAAAGTACAAGGGTTCTCAATATTTAAATGTTAATTCCTTCAAAGCAAGGCTCTGAGGGGAAAAAAAAACGGTATGAGCTCTAGATGGGTTCAGGCTGTGGGCATGATCAAAAAGTCTATGTCAGAACTAGGGAGGAGAAGCTGGGAAGGTTAAAGTATACAGTAAGCATACTGAAGGTGACTCATGCGATCCTGAAATCCTGAGGTTAGAATGTGAAAGTGAAAGTGTGAGAAGGCTTTTTAATACTGTTTTATATAAATTATATATATAAAGGACTGTATACATGACGAAGAGATTTGGAATCACATTACAATTTTTGGCTGTTGCCTTTAAAAAATGAAATAGCTGAAAAGCTGTCTTATTTAAGCTGAAAGCAGAAAGCTATTTTAGTAAGGTGCGTCTGCATTAAGTACTAATTAGAAACTCTAAAGAAAAGATAGTTATGTTACAAGGAGAGTGTAGAAAATATGAATTGCTGATTGAGATTTTCAAGAAGAGATCCTAGGAAACTGACTTTAATGAATTAGATAAAGCTTATTGCTAACTAACAGCATCCATTTACATGGAAATGGTGAACAAAGGTCTTTAAACAACAATTTACTCCATTAAGTACATTTAAGAATAGTTCTCATTATCTTGTTTGTATTGTCAATTTTCTTGGGAAAAGGAGAATAGACCATGTACAGGTAAATTCTTAATGTAGAAAGGTTTAAATAAATAATAACTACTGATCAAATACTCTATCTTATACTTTAAGGAGTAGTGAACATGCCAAGACTAACTTTTAAATTCTACAGGCTATTAAAGAGATCATTGCAAAAGAAATATTTAAACATTATTTATCCTGAGACTGTTTGCTAGAAAAAGTCAATATTCCTTTAAGAGTGCTACTATTACACCTCTGTTAGTTTCTACATATGCTTTCCTCTAAAGAAAATGGAATGCATGGAAGATGGTTTATTCTAAACAAGAGCCAGAATAACGCAAAAAAGTTTGGGATTATCAAACAAGGGTTCAGAAGTACCTTGTACTAATCAAGAACAACAGATGTAATTTATTAGAACACTGAATAAAATAACAAAGGAATATTTGAGAATACACTGGCCTCATTTGATACAGGAAAAGTTACATATTTATAAAAAAAAAACAGAATAAAATTACTGGTAAACAGAGTGTCTGGTAAAAATTAGGAAACCTGTTTTTTTAAATAAATCTTAATATCATAGCTAGTTAAGAAGGGATCCAAAATCAATCCTAATGCTGACATATGACTTACTACACACACATACTCACACACACAAATACATATAAACTTGAAAATATTTCTAATAGTCATTGCCTCAATCATATTATGCATCCTGAAAATTTTATCATATATAGTATTTAGTATCCTATAAGACATATTTGCAAAGCAAGGAAACAAACAATATTCTACTTGTGTCTTTGAAAGTCTTGCCTAGATCCAACTTGCAGTTTACAGGGAAGTCAGAAAATATGGTGCAGATTAAATGGCACCCTGAGAGAGATCCAGACAGATCCAGAACTTTTAAAATCTATGAATGTGTAGCTTTTTCAGAGTCAGTATCATTGTAGAGAAAGAAAAGTATAAGATGCTTTTGACTTAAATGAGAGAAAGTGATAAAATAATGAAATGAAGTGCATGAACTAAATTGAATATTGTTATATAATTAAGGACATTTTAAACCTAATGTAGACATTCCAACAGTGACAGTATGTTAAGAAACTTAACATTTAAGATTTTTTACCCTTAGGAGTTATAAACACATGGTTCTATATGGTCTGCCTATATTCTAAATTGAGACATGCTAAATAATAATGATACTTAAACTTCTTAAAAATTAACTGATATAAAATGTTCAAGGAGCTTTGCCACAAAATTGATCTGAGTGGATACCTGAACATAAAACATTTATTTTGAAAGCTTGTAATATGAAATAAACAACTATAAAAGCTGAGTTTTTAAGACCTTAAGGAAGCTAAATATGAATTTTCAAAGCGCAAAAGTACTCTGTTTAATGTAGGTCAAATATTTAAACAAGAGATGCTTTTCTAATTAATTCGAGCCATACCCCTAGTTGTGATTAACCTACAATTTGGATAATTGTTTACAGAAGAGTTAGGACATAGTTCTTCTACAAATTTAGATAAATATAAAAATTGAGAGCTTTTCAGTGAAGAGATATCAGTGTTCCATTAATTATTTATAAATTATAACTTCGATTTAGAGGCCAAGACATACAACATTTTAATCACTCAGGTTAACAAACATCAGAAAAATAGACTATCTTTTATTCAGCTACTGTATAGTCAAATATTTATAGAAATAAGTACCAGAATTTATATAAAACCATCTTCCATTCAATTTAATCATAATTTCATAATTATAAGGTCTTCATGAAATATGTTTTATGATATTTCATGTGAGTATTAATCTATCCATTTCTTGTTCTTATTTTTTTTACTACATTGAGCCCACATCAGGATCTATACTATTACAATGCCTTAAAACTGTTTTCATATAAACGTATTAGTTTATTTAATTAATAGAATGCTTGTATGATTAATTCCAGGATTTCAATCAGAAAAGAAAACAGGTATAACTTCATAAGAAATTTATTTAGCAGTAAATTTGGGGTCTTTATATTATCTCAATATAATAAAAACATACTTTAAAGTCAAGATTAATGTAAAATGCAATTAGATGATGATACGATTTTTTAACTTCAGAAAGTTTTGTGTATATACACAATGTATGCATGAAAACTCATTTGTCTGTATTATTATATATGTCTCTATAGCATGCAGTTCAAGTGTAGATTTCAGTGACTCAGGTATAGAACAGAGGTTTCACTATTTATCCTATTAATCTTACTTAGTAAATAATATTCATTTGTGCAACAAGGACCACTAGAATATCTAACTGAAAGCATAATTCCAAATCTATTGCATAAGTTTTTGGTACATTCAAAAATCCTACATCATGCCTTTGGCTTTCAGTGTATTCAAAATATTCTAAGGGAAAGTTAAATGGTGATTGAATAACAACAACTTTTTGTATATTCTAGTTTTCTTTTTCTTTCTAAATTTAAAAATTTTTGACCTAAGTAACTTTTCAAGAATGTAGTAGCAAATGTAGTTGAACTAAAATTAAATAATACAATCATTTATTACAGTAAAATTCCTCTGTACTGCTGTTAAAAATCTCATCAACCACCTACCTTTCCTACAAAACATTTGTTTATAATTGTCTTTTTTACATCTGTTTTCTGAGGAAAGTACTTGGGATTCAGCTTGCTTAAAGTAGAACACATTGAAGGTGTCTACGTTAGGCAATCCTTGTGATTTTTTTTTTTTTTAAGCACAAACTTGGAGGTTCAAAACAGCTGTAAAGTACTAGAGAAACAAGTATGTGTTTTTGGTACTGAAGAAAAAGAGAAAAACAATGTTGCTATTAATTAACTTCTTGACTTTATTAATGGCTTTTGCCATCTTCACATCCTTTATGAGATTAAATGTTTTCAAAAGAGCAGTTTACGTAGCTAAACCCGGCCCCCTACCTCTTTTTCCTCTCAGCCAGCTGCTTGTAGACCTCCTGCCACCGCACGTTCAGGCTTCCTAATTTTTCCTGTAGAGTGTTGACATCTGTTTTTGAAGACTGTTGAATAATTTCTTCCCCAGTTGTATTCAATGCTTTGACAACAGTTTGCCGCTGCCCAATGCCATCCTGGAGTTCCTGTAAGCCACCAAAAAGATAAAACAAAAATGAAACCCCAAGTTCCTTAACTTGAAAAGAGTTTAAACACTATGCTCCCACAAGTGGTTATACTGAGAGGAAGAAATAGAAAGGCTCACAGTGAAAGCTACTCCATGAACTTGGTATGCCCACATCCAAAGAATACAATATGAAAAAATAACTTTCATGTCAATTAAAAAAAAAAAAAAAAGCTCCCTCTCAGTTCAGCTAGAGGTTCTGTTTTGTAAGCTTGACAGGTAGAGGATGTTATCATGTCCTACAAATCAATTAGTTGGAAACCTTCTCAAGAGCAAATTAGATTTCTTGTCCCCACAAGGATATTCTACGTTTAATAGACTATGAAGTGTTGTAAAACTTGAACATGAAGCATGTATTTGGATATTTTTAGTTGGTTATCAATACGAAGGTGAAAAAGGACAAGTATACTTCAGCTATAGCAATTTTTAAAACCTTCTAGGGCTTTTAAAATAAAAGTAATTACTGTATTAAAGACATTTATTTCAAATTCTGTTTGCACCAATCTATTTTGCATTATAAAGCCACATAAAACTGAAAATTAACTGCTTTCAAGGGCAGCCCATCAAGAAACCTCTAATGCACAGTAATAAATCTGAAAATAATCTATAGCTACCAGAACAGTTTTATGAGTCATTTGTAGTGTCAAGCTTTCATATACTTTACTTTTTATCCTAAATGAAAATTTAAGAGTAAAGTATCAGAAAATTGTTCCATTAAAAAGGAAATTATTACAACCAAGTATGCATAAAATGAGTATTATTTCTTTACCCTTAAAAATACAAATCACATTCCTTGTCTGTAAAACTATTTTAAAAGATAATTTTTAAGGAATAATGTAATGTCAAATCTGAAATACAATGTAAGAACTTAAAATATTTACATAATAAAAATAAAATGGGTCACAAAACCTTGTGTTACTGGTAATACCCCAACAGTACACAAATTATTTTTACTCATACATATGACTCAAATGATTTTATATTCATATGTCCCTTTACTTGTTCATGTAATACCAGCTTCATAATAGACATTTACACATATCTACCAAGATAAAGAATTAAAACACGTCTTAAACTTAATCATGTATCTTTAAGAAGTTCATTCTTCATCAGTGTCAAACCATTTTATTACTCTCACTTCTTATAATTTTTATTTATTTATATTTTTATATGCATGTATATTTGCTTGCATGATTTTATGTGCACCACATTAAGTGAATGTGCCAGCAGATGCTAAAACAGTGTATCAGATATCCAGAGAATACAACATGAGTCTACTGTAAAAGCAACAAGTGCTCTTAACCACTGAGCCTCCTCTCTAGCTTTTACTCTTAAGTTTTAAATACAAGAATTTTAGTAGTATACTTCTTGAAATTAAGTAACCTCATCAACAAAAATGACATCAAGGTTTTCATTTATCACACCACAATAAAAAGGAAAGCATGCCTTCTTTAACTTTTACAAACTGTCATGTCCATACTCCTGACTATCCGTGCTATATGATCTAGTAAACATATCATGTTCCTTTGCAACTAGATAATCTGACCTATGGCTATATTTTACTCTTTTCTAGCTGCTTGGACAACTACTATAGGCAATAGTAACAATTACTTGGTAACAAGATACCAGTTTTAACAAACTGAGTCTGCATTTTTTAATATAAATGAGGTAACCTGTTGTATCTTACTCAGAGTGTTAAACCTGGAGCCCAGGTTAAGCAGGGAAGCTCTCCTGCCTTTTTAAGTAATAAGAGGGGGAAGCAGTAGGAACTACTATTTTGGGAAATCACAACATACAAGATCTCATTTTATGAAGGTCAAAGAGAACAGCAGGTCAGTTTCTACTCCTGGGCGCATAAGAAGCTTGATAAAATATCTCTTCCATGAATGAATAAATCTTTGAATAAAGGGAAGAGGATATAGTAAAGGAAGAAATACAGAAAAGCAAAAAGAGTGAAAAATGAAAGAAGCTAGTCCACTAAAACCCACCACTGTGGTATTGTTGAACCAATAAAGTAAATATAAAAGTAAGTATACTTTCTCCGGTTTTAGATAGTAGGTCATATAGTTGAAGAGATTAGGCACAATGGTTAGTAGCAATTTGTAATATACAATAAGGCAGAGATAGCAAGTGTCTTAATACTTGATAAGTGATATGGGGGGATGAAGTAAGTAGTAGGAAGCATACAAAAGATATCTAAGGAAGTTGGTAAATGACTAACACTTAGACACATGGAGGCTCAGGGCAAGCAAGAGTATGTCAAAATGCAAGGCCCTATTTAGACAATTGTCATTATCGGGACTATAGAGCTGAGTTTTATGTTGCCGTTATGAGTGCAAGTGTAACCAGAGTTGTAATTATGGGTATATGTGGGATAATTCTCTTGCATAATGTAAAAAAAATTTGCTACTCACATTAGTTTAATAAAACACTGATTGGCCAGAATCTAGGCAGTAAGTAGAGCCGGGGCAATCAGACTAGGAGAATTCTGGGAAAAGGAAAGGCAGAACAGAGATACCAGCCAGACACAGAGAAAGCAAGATGAGAATGCTATAATGAAAAATGTACCAAGCCAGGTAGCTAAACATAGCCACATATGAGTTAATTTACTCTTATGAGCTAGTTAAAAATAAGCCTGGACTACTGGACCAGCAGTTACTATAATGTTATGCCTCTGAGTTAATTATTCCATAAGTGGCTACTGGACTGGCTAAATGGGACAGAGAAAATTCTAACTACAGATAAACCTTGTAGATAGAACATGCTTTATTTTTATTAGAGAGCTTGTAATTCATGGAAAGTCAATTGAAAACTCATCATATAGCTGTACATGGAAGAATTCTCCTGTACTCTCACTATCTGCCACTTTGGAGGTGGTAGCATATAGAGAAGAATGTTGAACATTATCCTTAACTGCATAATGATTTCAAGGCAGTCTGAGCTACATGAGTTCTTGATTTAAAAATTTAAAAAGGAAGGAAGAAATGAGAAAAAGAGATGATAGATTTTGAGTTATTCTGAAGAAAGGCTGGATTATATTGAGTCTGGCAACTTAGATAAGTCTATGCATCTAGGACATAAATTATTGAAGCTAAACTAGAAATTTGACAAAAGGTCACGAAAAAAGCCTGGAAGTAATATGAAAATCTAAATAAAACTGCCAGATTTTAGAAAGAACTTGAATCATGCAAACATATGTAAGACTCCTGAATGGAAAATAAGGTATGACAGAGAGTAAGCATGGAGGCAGTTAGAAGGGGATGATTAGATTTCTTGATTAAACTACTACATAGTGTTCAACTTTACTCATAGTTTTAAAAATGCCCAGAGAATACAATACACATATAAGAACCTCCTGGACCCAGCAATAATAGAAGTCTCAGACTTCTAGGAAGGGACACAAATTTGAGAATTATTTTAGGGTGACAAGAAAGCAATTTGAGGGAAATAAATTAACAAAAATTATATAAATATTATATAATATATTATACTTGTATTACCAGAATAAATTAAAACTTATAAATTAATTATCAAAATAAATTTTAAAATAATACAGTGTAACTCCTGAAGAACTAGTTAAACTGTAGATTCTGAGTCACTGAGTCTGCATAGGGAAAGGGGATCTATATTTCTCATTGTCTACAAGAAGAGGGTAATAGTGCTAGCACAGACAAAGCTTTGCATAGTGAGGTTGTAAATGCCATAAATCTTCTTATGCAAAGATTTTTTTATTGCTGGTTACATGATAAAACTACTTTAGATTTCTTATGTCAGATTTTCCATTGGTATTTTTGATCTTAGCTTTTTATCTCCCAGCTGATGTCTATGGTGACTTTTACAGCACAATTATAGAACCAATAAGGATTTTGTTATTCCACATTGCAGATGAGAAATAGAATTGTGTAGCTAAGAATGGAGTAATTACTTAAAACTGTTATTTCTAAATCTCATTTATACAGAATTTTAAATCAAAGTCTTTAGTTGCTTTTTAATTTTGCAAGAGAAACCTCATTAAATAGTGTATTGAATTTGAGAGGATTTTGTATCAAGAAGAAATATTTATAGGGTATGTTCTACTTAAGAATAATTTTCAGTGATAAAGCATAAGAGAAAAATAATAGATAAAACAGAAAATAAAATTGTGTATGCTGGTTCATAATTAGTTTATGAGACAGAAAAGATAACATTCAATTTACAACATTAAACATGAAGTCTCAATCAACTTCATTTACACAATGAAAAACATTAACTTTAATTCTATAGTGTATACATATTTTAAGTACATAATTTTTATTACCAATGAACTATTTAAGTTTTGATATCATTAATAGCTGTGGTCAACAGCATCCTTATCTTCTTCGTATAAATTAACATCTAATTTTAGCATTGGACAAAATGAAAATCATTATTAAATCTATTAGATTTTTTAAATGTAGTTAGAAAGCTTTTGTGATTTGATTACAATTTTAAACATTCATTTTTAATAACAAGTGCATATCATACTCCCCCAGGAAGCATTTTCAAAACACAAAAGCCCAGATTTCCATGCCAAGCTGTCAGAATAAGAATCTCCGTGAGTGGGAGTACAGTGAAATGATGATATTTAAAACTGATACAATATGAAGCAAAGTGGAGGCAACTGAAGATAAATGGAGGGATCAGGGAAGAACAAGGACTATATTTGTCTGATAACAACTGCATCACTTCTAGGTCCCATTTCAAACAAGAAGGGAACTGAAATGATAGAAAATGACATTGTTACCTATCTAAGTTCTTTACAGTCTAGTTAAATTGAGTGGAGAAAATAACAAATACAGGGAAGATAAAATGTTAATTTCCCAGAGAAGGAAAAATATAAAATAAAGAAACCCTATGTTTTAAGTGACACACTGAATAAATGTTATAAAAAAAACAACTTATAAACTTTCCAAGGTTGTATGAAAGTACAATGAATGTAAAATAAAGTCTTATAAATTAAAATACCAACAAACCAAAAAAGTAAAACCCCAGAGTTATGAGAAAATGTATGATGCAATTTTATACTAACTATGTATGCAATAAAAGAACTTGCAAACTTCAAACTAAGGAACAAAATAGGTTAACAGGAGAAAACTATGATGGGAGGTTAAGATGAAGTCTGGTGGAACAAAGGAAAGACAAAAAATCCTTTAGTTTGTGACATCCCGTCATGGGATTTCAGTAATTGCACTCTTAATTAATTTGAGACAGACCAATCATCAACTTATTTTACTAATTGATGAACTGAAAATACGTAAGACAATGAACCAATAAATAGATGCCAAACAGGCAGGTGAATTTTGTGGTGGTGTTTCACAAACCCATGTTGTATGTCTCCTTTCTTCTGTGCTAGTTAAAATCATTCCCATCATTTTTCTTATTCCTAGAATGCACACATTTGGAAAAAGTGTCTGATACCTGATTACAAAGATGATGGAAATAAATTTTTCTCCAGCCTTAGTTCCTGAACTCTAGTCAACACTATTTTCAGTGATTCTAACATGCTACGTACAAAAAGTATATTTTAAATTTATGCAACAATAATTTTTTTTTGCACTGAATCAATTCTAATTAGACAAAGTTCCAAGGTACAGACAGAGTAGGGCAAGGTTCAGTCAACAGACATTATCTCATCAAATTTGTAGGTTGGGTGATTCAGCCCTGAAAACAGACCTAATGATCCTGCATGAGCAGTGACAGAACACTGTGAGAAAGACCGAAAGATGCCAAAAGTTTCATGTACTTTTGAGGAAAAGCCAATGTAGTAGAAAAGGCCCATGAGTTCGAGGAAATTGGCTCAAACCAGTTTCCAAGGCATGCACATAAAATACTTCCTTATGAGTCAACCTGGAGTCTGCCTGAGGGCCTAGCAACAGATGCTGTCAGAGGTTTTGATTGTGCCCAGCCGATGCTGGACAACTGTGCAACATCATAGGATTAGGATGCAACCTGGGTGCTGGGAGGGAGGTGTATAAGGCTCTCCACGTTGCTAAATAAAGGAGGCTGCCATTTGCTTTTCACTTTGACTCCCAATATCTGTGCTCTTGACACCTTGTCTTCTCAATCTCTCCCCTAAGAAAGCCATTAGGACCCTGGACAGCAGCAATAGTCCAATATGAAAGCAAAAAATCACAAGTATAGGAGGTGAGGCTCAAGACTAGGCAGGAGCAGAGTGAGAGAAGCAAGAACAGGGATTACCTATTAACTTCAAGTTCAAGTTCTCTTCTCCTATAAGTTTCAACAGCCTGCTCTCCTATCAATCCCCTCCTTAAAAGTTAAACTCTAAGTCCCAGGAAAAAGGAATGTTTTTCATTATACCTATTTTACTGCAGTGTTTTTGTGTCTTGATGACATACATTTTCAGACTTTAAGTGTGCCTCAGCTTCAACTTTTGGAAAAAGTCCTAAAGAGCTTTTACTAGGAATTGCAAACTAAATCAAACTGAAGAGAGCTGCTCCTTCCAAATGAACATCAGAATTTTTTAAATACCCCCTTAGCCTCTTTCTTCCCCTGGTCTCATTTTTTTTCCAGTCCATTAAACATTTACTATGCTTCATTAGTAAAAACAGTGAGACCACATGTATACTTAATGAGTTTTTTTCAATAGGAACTTGAGCTAGGCGGTGTTATTTTAGATCTCATCTCGTAACTTTCCTTTCCCCTGAGATATAGATACAAAGTAGGCATATTCATTGATGTAATTCGACACTTGCTTCTGACAATGATTGTCATTAAAAAAATAAACTTATCGTAAAACATACTTTTCTCCCCAAAAACATCTTGCTAATGAACTAAATAAATAATATGTGAAGTCATGTTTGTTGTTATGAGACATTTAATATTTAATATTAAATTGTAGTAAAATTTTATTTGCACATGTCCATCTCATTGATAATAGTGATGTACACTTATTATCATTATTATCTCTTAGCACAAAAACCAACTGAATTTATTATGAAGTATTTTAAGTACTGCATGTAGGAAACAGTGTGTGTATATGTATTTTTCTTTAGTTTTAAAGATAAAATCAATACAAAATGCTATCCAAAGGAATAACACTCATACCCACACATACCTCCCCTTCACCAAAAATATCACACTTACAAACACATTCTTTCTTTTAAATTTCTGAAACATGGGGCTTCATATTAAATCTTGAATTGTATATATTTTAAAGTACATTAGTTTGTTGATTGTTGATATGTTCTGTAGTGTATGTTAGCATTCTACCATTTTCCAAAGTCAATTGAATTTCTTTAAACAAAACTGCTGTCATAAAATACACACTTTTCCAAAATAATAGGCTTTTCTTTGTTAAAATCAATGCTAGGTTTATCTAGGTTCACAGATTTATTCAGTTCCTCTTGGGTTCTAAATAACTCATGAGAACTTCAGGGAAAAATTCTGAGAACTCTTAAAAGCTGTTTTGTTGTGTATTTCCTCCATTTGCTCTGATTTGTTAAGAAAACGAATTGCCATTTCTCTGCTAAAAGGCAGCTCATGTCAGACAGACATGCTTGTTCTTTGTTAAATGGGCTTGATTACAGAATCCATGATGTGGGCATACAATTATTTCTACATAATTGCTATCTTAATTTTTAGTACAAGTTAGATATTTGATCATGTAACCATTTATGTAAGCAAAAATATACTGGTGTTTTCTCTGCATTTTATTACATTTTTAATTAAGAAAATGCCTTTTTTTTTATCCATGTATCCCCATGTTCCCCCTCCACTTCCTCTTTCTAACCCTACCCAGTCAGCCTTCAGCCTCACCCCTCTCCATTCCCTGATCCCCTCCCTCCAAAAGGGCGAGAAGTCCCAAGGTGAGTCAGCTCAGCAGGGCACATCCATTCTAGGCAAGTCTACTTTTATGACATGGTATTTGAAAGAAAAAAATAAGTCACTTAAAAAGTCTAATTTCTTTCCATGGTTATTATCAGTTTGAAGCCACACAAGTATTTATTTAAAAAACATTTGGAAGGTAGATTAAGATATAATATGTATACACCTATTTATAGAAATAGCAATACAATCATTTAAAATACAGGCAATGTATTTTAAGTGTGCAGAATAAGGACAAGAAATGTTTGATTAAAATGCATGCATCATTGGTCTTTTTATTTTTTAATTTTTTAGTAAAAATGCATACATAAATTTAATTGTGGTGTGTGTGTGTGTGTGTGTGTGTGTGTGTGTGTGTGTGTGTGTGTGTGTGTGTGTGTGTACATATAACAGAGCACATGTGGAGGTCAGAGAACAACTTGTAAGACTTGATTATCTACCGTGTGGATTCTGGGTAAGAAAGTCAGGTGGTCAGGCTCTTTAGAAAGCACTCTAACCCTCTGAGACATTTTATTGGCTCTAGTTTATTAGACAGTGAATGTAAGAGTTTTATGTCGGTATTTTCCAAACACATAATACTGTTTTTGCTCTGTATTTTACTGTTTACTGAGTACTTCCTATGAGCTAGGTGTATACAATGTTCTTGTCATTGTTGCCACTTGATCAAAACTGAGAAAACTAAATAAAAACCATCTTGAAAGTTAAATGAATGTGATAACTTAGACTACAGAGACTGTGTCTCAGTTAGGGTCTCTATTGCTATGAAGAGACATCATGACCATGGCAACTCTTATAAAGAAAAACACTTAAATGGGATTGGCTTCCAGTTTCAGAGGCTTACTCCATTATCAACATTGCATGAAGAGGAATGCCATGCAGGCAGACAGGTGCTAGAGAAGGAGCTGACAGCTGCATCTTGATCCACAAGCAGCCGCAGGAGACTGCCACCTTAGGCCCAGCTTGAACATTTAAAACATCAAAGCCCAAGCCACCTCAGTAAGGTCTTGCATTCTAATAGCACCACTCCCTATGGGTCAAGCATTCAAACACATGATGTGGGGGCCATTCCTATTCAAGCAACACATCATGGATATAATGGAAATAAGTGTATGGAAATCAAAGCCTTACTTTGTAGTGACAATAGGAATAGAGAAAAATATTTTAGTTAGGCATAGTAACTGAAGCTAACAAGAAATCACATGCATACAAGCAATAGTAAACAGACTTATCTGGTTAGATTTATATACATATGCACTTATATACACATATAATTACATATATATAAAAATAACTAGTAAAGTAAAAGAGGTCATACATTTGGAAGGATTGGGAGTGAAGAAATTAAAGGGGAAAGCTATGTAATTATATTTTAATTAAAAATATCCATTAAAAGTAGCACTGCTACATATTAAATGCTTATGTAATGAATGCCTGAATATTTTCATAGCAAATATTACATTAGAAAGTGATGAGAATAACATTTTAATTATGTTCCTTGCTATTATGTTTTTATTGAAATTTGATGGATAGATATTGATTAACAACATGGGTGGGTGTAATGTATAAATATTAGATGCAGTATGATAACTCACAATATTTTTTGTAAGAGGAGACATTTTAAAAATCTATATAGCCCTAGCTCACACCAGACGTGAGATTTTCAAACCCCAGATATGTGAAATAATGGATTCCTGGGATGCATTGCCACAAGTACTATTCCATTCAAATGTGCAAGTATTATTCTCATAATGCTGACCATTTATAAGTTTCACTTATAAAATAATAGTAATCAGTGCTCAAAATGGTTTCCAGGTAATGAACTGGGATAGAGTTTAGTGGCAGAAATATTGGCTACCAGAAGGAGAGAAGGGTGAGGGGAGAAAAGGGGAGAGGGAGGGATGGGAGGAGAGGGGAGGGCAAGGGAAGGGAAGAGGAAGAAAGGGAAGGGCAGAGGAGGAGAGGAGAGGGGAGGTGAAGGAAGGGGAGGGGAGAGAAGTGAAGGGTGTCCTTTAACAAACTCCATCTACTGTTTTATTTAATAGGACATCTATGTGCTTAGGACTTCTATGTGCTTTTACAATGACATCATCTCTTAATGACTATATAATGTAGAACAACTTTCTAAAGGAAGAAAGCATTGTATCGAATGAAAGTCTCCATAAAAGGCAAGACATGTACTTCTAATGTTATGCATTCATACTTAAACTTGTACTTTATATCAACAACATAAATATGATGGAGGACAGCACTTCACCAAAGTAGGTATGTACAATGTTATATAATAAAACTGTAGGTTTTTTTTAAAGCTACATTGAGCAGTAAATTCTGAGGAGATGTGCATAATTACACCTCTTACTTCTCTGTCTCTGTCCTCTCTGTGTCTCTGTTTCTCTCTGTCTCTGTTCCTCTCCCTCCCACCCTCTCTCTCTCTCTCTCTCTCTCTCTCTCTCTCTCTCTCTCTCTCTCTCTCTCTGTGTGTGTGTGTGTGTGTGTGTGTGTGTGTGTGTGTGTGTGTGAGAGAGAGAGAGAGAGAGAGAGAGAGAGAGAGTTTAGACAGTTTTTTTTATTTCTCTTTATTTCTCATTTCTTGTCTTATGCTGTGTTCAGCTCAATAATTGCTTAATGAAATACCCAATGTTTGATGAATAGAAAATGAACATAGACGTCATATCACCAGTCATAATGTTGGTTTTTAATTTGTAAAAGATTCAAAGTAAATTTTGGAAAATTGTATGGTACCCTAGTAACTGAAAAGTGACATTAAAGTCAATTGAATTTTATCAGCACCTAATTGATTTCCACAACCAAGTTAATCAAGGAAAGTCTCAAAAGTGAGATAGAAAGAGTTTATTAAACAGATCTGTGCGTTTGATTTTAAGCATTCAGCTTACATTAGAGAAACTACCAAACAAATTAACATGAATTGTTAAAACATGAATTGGATACCATAATGATGTAGAATATTCTATATCCCTCTCTAAAGTTATAAAGCCATAACACAAGCTCCCTTTTTATTCAAATTCTAATTACTGGTGTTAGGTTTCTTAATTTCTATTATCTATTGTATTCTTACATTCCTATGTTTTGTAGAATCTAATGAAAAGGGAAAAGATAGCAACAATAGTTTCCTAGGCATACCTCTAAAAACCCAAAGAATCAGTCACAAAAATTGATTCTTTCTCTGTTATTAGAATATTCTAAAATGCCAACAATATGTGTGTTTGTGAACTGCATAAAAACCGAAGGAGTCCATGAGAGAAAATGACCTCACGCTTAAGAAAATCGTCTATCAGAAGTGCCTCACCTATAGATGTGAATCCCTAAAAGATCAGCAATGACTGGAGAAGTGAAAATAAACTGGAGTGAAGTTGCTTTCCTTTTCAATTTTATTTGTATAATGGTAAAGAAACAATTATACAACGGAATTGTTCAGCCCAACGTTGGGTAAATATACCCACATAAAGACATAGAAAGCTTAAAAAAATATCTAGAGCCCAAAGCAGCTTTTAAGTTGTGTCTCTCACATAAGCCATGGTATAGAGATGCCCTGGTGAGGCACATGGGCTTGAGCTACAATGGTGGGCTTTTGGAGTGCAGCTTAAGGTGTAAAATGGTTGGTTCCTCAAGTCTAACAGGACCCTCAGTAGAAGCAAAAAGTTGTAAATGATGTATTTACAGTTTCTGTTAATAAGGACAAAAAGGGAACAGAATCAAAGATGGCTTTTTAGTGTCGGTGTTTTCCTGAATCAGCTCTGTTTGCCGGAGGCAAAGTGAGGCTTGGCTTTTTGAAGAGAAGCTTACTGATTCAGCCTTAAAGGCAAAATACTTGTGAGTCTTTTAAGAGGCCCTGCTGCCTAATATTTAAATGGAGTTAAGGAACAGCAGATTGCAAAGCTTTACTTGGTGATTATACGGACCCTGAAATTCCAAGAGTACCTGGGCTGAAAAGATAAATTCTATGAAATTAGACTAGGAGCTGGGTGGAGCCATCCATACATCCTACCAACCTTGAATCCTGGAAGATTAAAGATGTGGTCAGAAACAGAAAGAAATAGAAGAATCTGGGTGGATTCAATCACACTAGCCAAGCAAAGGTGTGGTCAGAGGCAGAAAAAGTTAAGAAATAAATATACAGTAAAGACAGTTTTTTGTAAAAAGTCTAAGTGGTTTAGAATGTTTTGAAAATATATATACAGAGGCTTAGGGAAAGAAAAGAAATGGTAGAGAAAGCCCTTAAAAAAGAAATAGAGTAAATAAATAAATAAATAAAAATAAGCCACGTAAAGATGGAAAAAACAAAGAATGTCTGGATACTGTATGTTATTGTCTTATCTTTAAGTTTCTTGACTGAAAATGAAATTCTAAAAGCTGCTAAAAGACAGTTGATTATAAATGCTTTTGGTTTAATTCAACCTAAATATTTTGTAAATGAGTTGACTTTAAAATTGAAATCCAAAGATATACTACTTTGGAGAAGAGGTTTTCTTTTTATTTTCACAGAAAATGAGAAGCTGTGGATTTATTCCTGGATAAAGAACATAAAGTTTGATAGAGGAAGACCCCCTGAAAAATCTCCTTTGGAAATGGATGGACCAGATGATTCAGCATTTCAGAGCACCTCTGTAGAAATTTCCTGAGCTCTGTATCCAGAACAATTTCAAGGAGACTGGCAGAGATGACCCAGTTCTACAGACTACTCTACTAAAGACTTGTGCATAATCCTACATTTTTCTTTGGATTCCCTTGAGATTGCCAACACTCCCATTCAGCAGGAAGTAGCCTAGATAATGACGCCCACATTCCCAAAACATGGATTATGCATGTTCATGTTTATTTACAGTGTTATTTATAAGTTGTTATAGATAATGGGGGGGAATATTAGATGTGGAGTTCTTTTTGTTTAAAGAGAAAAGGGGATATGTGGGAAATTATGTTGTTACATTGTAAATAATTGTCCCACGCACTGCTTTAATAAAAGGTGCTGATTGGCCAAAGGCAGACAGGAAGTGTGGGCGGGCCTTCCAGACTAGGAGAACTCTGGGAACAGGAAGAAACAGAGCAGAATGCCAGAGAGAAGCCGGAAGAAGCAGAGGACAACTATGCTGTGCCCTAAGAAAAGGTACCCAGTCACATGGCTGAAAAGGGTAAGAGACATGTGTTAGATGAAGGGTAGAGAGCTAGCAAGTTATGCCTGGGCCTTAGGTCAATCAGCCTAAAACTATTGAAAGCATCTGTGTATCTCTGTGGGTCTGCAGATCTGTGGGTATGCAGGTCTGTGGGTCTGCGGGCCTAAACCTTGAGGCTAGGCCTGAAAGTCTGGGCCAGAATCCTCATACTACAATTGTGTACATTATTTCTAGGTTAATCTTTCAGATATATGAACAAATATTCTTGTAGATTTTCCAAATAAAAAATGCCTACTTCCTTGACCAATGAAACTGAAATAACATAGATAACATTCAGAACTTTACATCAAATATAAAAAAATATTTTCAGGCATATGAAATGAATTCCCAATTCTACAAGTATGCTTCTACATATATGGGCCACTCCAATACAATGGGGACACTCTGGCCATTCCTTAGATCTTAACCCTTCTCTCTCATCTAATACCTATAAACACATTTCTACTCTTATAATTGTTACCCCAATGTACTAAACCAGGAGCTCCATGGCAGTAAAAAATAACTGTTTCAGTCTCTTCTATCCTAGCCATGTGCCAGATACATGCTGTTACAAAGAACTAAATTCTTAAATGGATAAAGGAAGGACATATTCAAAATACTGTCATATGGGCAAATTCATATTTGTTTATTTTTTTTAATTCAACTGCAACACAGACTGAGATTACTTTGTGGTATTTGTTCATTTTTTCCCCCAAATCTTTAACATTTAAACTTCATGATTTCAATCTGAAGCTTATCCTTATACTGGTTTTCTAATATGTTTGTGTTAAAGTTTTTAAACTAAATATCTATGCAAATGAATTAATGTATTTTATTCACTGCCCATATGTATGTTTTGCATATTGATAGCATATATTATGAAATCACTATTAAAATTACTTCTGTTTTTAAACATAAAGTGCTCTTATAAATTAAAAAAGGTTATTGTTGATAGCTATCAAAAGACTATTATTAGCAGCTGTTCAAAAGAAAATAAAAAGTACACACTTCATATTACTGGCAAAGATGCTATGACACAGTATTTCTATGAAGCCAGTATACTTTTCTTCAACAGCAGCACTGTATTTCAATAAACTTAAGTGCAAGAGTAGAATACAAATGAGAAAATCTGTTTCTTACACTCAAATTCCAGCTTGCAAAAGTGAACTCAAGGTCATATAACCTCCATCAAAAAATTAGCAAGGTATAGTCATGGACAGATAACGTGTGTAAATATCCAATGGCAGCAAAAAAGTGATAATTAATAGTGTCATGCTTGGGAGAAATATAAATTAAAACTACAAAATATTATTTCATTGTTTATAAAATTGAAAAATTGCAATCACTGATCAGATTAAATCTTGAAAAGGTTAGAAAGTAAATAGAGCCCTCCAACATCATTAGCAGCATTAATAAATGCAACAACCACTTTAAAAATAACTGCTTGACAATATCTTATGATTTGCATTTTGATGTGGGATGTCTTTCTGCATGATGTGAATATCTTGGTTAATGAAAAAAAAATAGTTTGGCCTATAGCAACCCAGCATAAAAGCAGGATGGAAATCCAAGCACAAATACAGAAGGAAGACAGTCTGTGAGATGTGATCCAAGAAGTAAGAAGTAAAAAAATAAGTAAGCCATGAGTGACAAGGCAAAACAGATTAATAAAAATGGATTGAGTTGAGATATGAGAGCTAGCAAGCAATAAGCCTGAGTCATAGGCTGAACAGCATGTAAATAATACAAGTATCTCAGTCATTATTTGGCACGAAGTGGCAGTTGGTCTGCAGGTTCCAACCTTGGGCCAGACAAGTCACAAACTTCTTACTACATTTTTTTTATTTATTTTTTTTTACTTATAGAAATGATAGACATGCCATATTGTGCAAGTGGATGTCAGAAGACAATTTTCAGGTGTCATTTGGTCCTCCATTTTCACCAAATGGTTCTCAGGGATCAAGTCAGATAATAAATCCTGCTAATAAGCACAATTACCCTCTGAGCTAACTTGCTGGACCAACTGGCATTATACTGTATTACATTATGAAATGATTCATTCAGTAATTTTACTTCTACGTGTTTCTTAAAAAGAACAAATAAAAGTAAAGCTTACAAAAATTTTATACACACATTTTATGGTATGTTTATATTTAAACAAAGTGAATAATATTCAAAAAAGAGAATGTAAGATTATATATGGAATGTTAATAAGCCAGAAAAAGGAATGAGTTGTTGTTTCACTTAAAATGTGAATTTCAAAAACCATGTAATGATTCAAGTAGTATATATTATGATTTTTGCTGGGAGCACAGAAATACGAAATAGGACTGTTTGGCACCACAATAATGACTCATCAGAGCCAAGGGCCTTGATGGAGGAAAAACCAAAATGTTAAGGAGTTTTGGTGTTAATTGCTTTTGAATGTGCTAAACCCATTTCTACAGAGGATTTTTGTGTGTGAAGGCAGCTGTTCCCATCTGTGTTTTCCTTGGAATTTAAATCTCATGAATCTTTAGTAGTATGACCCACCCCACCCCATTTGCTGTGCCCAACCTCTCCTATACTTGGATGGCATATGGATAGTTCCCCTATCTCTGTGTGAAAACACTACACAGACAAGAGCTCCCAGGCTTTTGTTTCTCCCATCCAGAGCTGACTCAATGTTTGCCTTCCCTGCAAGAAACGTTTACCTATCACTACTAAACATCCTGGTGGAGTTAGCCTTTGCCAAAGTAACTCATTAGAAAATTTTCTCAGGTATCCAAGGGCAGCCACAGTCAAGATAACTCCCTGATATGTCTTAAAGTCACCATCCCTACTGATAAGAGCTAACTGACCCAAAAAGCTTTCTAGGGCTTTTTTGCACCTGGATTCATTAACACAAGATCCTAACTTGAAGGTTTAAGGATAAAAACTAAGCCTTCATAAACTCTCTCTCTGGGAAGGTGCTTTAGCAGAACATAGGGCTGCAAAGTCCTCTTCGTTGTTTATTTAGTCAACTAGCCACTGAGAACACCCACCCCTTTTGAGCACCTGTGTAGCCTTCAGGGTACCTGCCTGATGAGGTATATAAAACCTATGCCTTCATTGTTGCTTCATCATGCCAAAAAGATGTCATGCCAAAAAGATGCACCAAAAAGATGTTGTGCCATTACATCATGCCATTAGGTCATGCCATTAAGAGTTAAGCCATTAAAGATGTATTAAAAAGGAATTGCTCTAAGTCTGATTCTTGAGTAGAAATTCCCTGTGCCAGTAGTCATGCATTAACTGAGAGAAAACCTTTCCGGGGCAGGACCCACAAAATTTTTCATTAAATCTCCTTTATATGAATTCCAGACAAAACTAATTTATTTCAATAGAAATCAGATACATAGAGAGTATATGGAGTATATATTGGTGGAAAGTGTATGTGGTATCTTGATGATATCATATAAATGTTCTATTTTTGATTGAGGTATTGGCTTCCTAATCTAAACCAACTGTTAAAAGTTACCAGACTGCATGCTTAATATTTGAGTTTGACAGTTTGATAGCCATTTTCTTAGCCCACTTTATGTATCCACTATAGCCTTAGCTAGCAAACTCTAGACTGTAACAATTACCTCAGAATCATGATATTTCACCCACAAAAAATAAAAATAGCCTTGAAATAAAAGTATATATTTCTAGTAATATGAAAATAAACAAAACATATTATATGGCAGCATATAAATACTGCAAAGTTTGAACCATGAACTAAATGTAACAAGTCCAAATTCCATACAAAAGCAAGCTTTTCATCTCCTTCCAAATAAAACTGTCTCTCTTTTACATAAATTTTCATTTCAATTAACAAATAAATGGGGTGTCTGTTTACCACTGAAGATACTTCTTTAGCTCTGTTAAAAGAATGCAATGAACTGAAGCACTTCCTTGCTTAATTTACACAGTACGGTCTTTGTACAGTGGGCTGACAGCCGGGCCTCAGCTATTTGTAACAAGCATTCAAAAGTTTCTGAGTCCTAATCAGGATACTTGAGGACAGATTTGATGAATCAGCAGAGATGATATATCATTCTCCCTTTTATCCCCATATATAATGATGAAATTGGGCAATCTGTAATAATAATAAAAAACAACAGAAAATTACTGACTGGCTGCCTGGAGTCTTCAGGGGATGTTGATTAGATTAAGAAAGGAAAAATTTTAGTTATCCCATGAGCTTAAATTCTAAAGAATAAAATGGATAAAGTAGCCTGTCAGCTTTTTAACAATCAAAAGTTGGTTACATATTGGTAATTACAGTACATATAAAACAGCCATTGAAATGAGAGTGATACCACTTTTCATGGGATCCTCAAATCACTCCACATTCTAAAAGGCAATGAACCTGGGAAAAAATTAAAAAAAAAAACAAATAAACAGGAAACCAAAGACAAATATTAAAAGAAAAATGCACAACCACAGAAACTCAGAAGAGGCAAGCCATGAATTGAGGTTTTTGATAATGTCAAAGACAGCATTCAAGGCCTTTTTACTTCCCCTTAGTGCAAAAAGAACTTGAAAGAGAAAGGTTCACTGATGGGGCCAGAATGGGGGTTGTTAGGGATAAGCATGACACTGAAAGCTGTCATGGAGAATGTTCATCAGACTGGAAAAGGCATAACTGTACGAGGGAAATGAAGCTCAAAACAGTTGAGGGATTTTTATAAGAACACCAAATGAGCTAAAAATCTCTGGCATCCGACCAATTATATTCCCAGGAAATGAGAGAACTTGCACAATTAGGTCTTACCCTGCTGCCAATAGACTTAAGGAAACAATGTTGATAGTGGAGATGGCCAAATGTCATGTCAGTTTTTAAAAATAGAGAGAACTCACAGCTATCACTATCCATCTTTTCCTGCTAAATGGCATTTCTGGATCACTGAACAAGGTGCAAGCAAATAGTCAAGACAGACAACACACAGGCAGCTAAATTTTGTTTGTATGACAACGTGTTTTTAAGAAGGAACATGTGTCCCTGTATTTTAGTTTAATCTCCTTTACAGTGTTAACAATATACAATAGTGTGGATTATTTTTTCAGCTCATAAAATGTTTCTTATCTCAAAAAAAAGAACCTATATGTATGCCTCATTGTGCCTGCTATTTGAAAGTTTCAAGGCTCCTAACAGTGAACAATGTTCTAGTAATTTTATGAATTTTTCATGATAACACTATATTTTCTTTGAAAAAGAACAGGACAAGAGAAATTAATGTTATAGGAGAGTTTAGAAATGCCTATAGAAAGGAGATATATGAAAGGAATATTAAGGTGTCAATTATATATCTCAACAGAAAAAGATGCTGGATGCCAAGCCTGAGAGCAAGAGGACAGTTTCAGGAACCCACATGGTAGGAAGGAAGAATTGACTCCTACAAACCGTCTTCTGATTTCCACATGCTCAGAGTGTTACCTGTGACCCCCTATAGACTAAATAAATAACTTTAGGATATCTAAGAATATTAAAAAGAAATGTATTGTAAAACCAAATTGACGATTTCCTATAAAATCTTGAAAGCTGATCACTGTGAAATATTGTGAACTTAAAAAATTTCTCTTCACATTCTTTCATCACTTTCAAAGTGAAAAAATTTATTATATTTACTTGGAGATTACATAAATGTATTCTTACCCAGACAAGTTATTTTATCTTTTCACTTCAGAGTAAAATAATATTTCCGTAGTCTCTAAGTCATTCTAATACAGGATTTCCAAATAAAATTGTCTTATTTAGAAACTTTGGAAATCAATATGGTAGTGTCTCAGACAACTGGGAATACAATTACCACAAGACCCACTCCTGAGCATATATCCAAAGAAGGCACCACCATACCAGGAGGACAACTGATTGACTCTGTACATAACAGCTTTAATTGTATTAGCCAGAAAATGGAGAGGAAAAAAAAAAAACTAGATAACCCTCAAACAAAGAATAAAATTAGAAAACATAGTTTAATTATATAATAAGTATTACTCAGAAGTTAAAAACAATGGCTATGTGAAATTTGCTATCAAAGGGATGAAACTAGAAAAGATCATTCTTAGTGAGTTAACACATAGCCAGAAAGACAAAAATGATATGTAATATATCACTTATAAGTAGATAGTATTCATAAAGTAATGGACAACCATGCTACAATCCACAGACCTAGAGAATATAGGTAACAAGGAAGGATCAAGTGGAGACATTTGAATCTCACTGTGAAAGAAAATAGAATAGGTATCACTGATGGATTAGGGGTAGGGCATCTAGTTGCCATGAGAGCAGAAGGGATCATGTGGGGGGAAGATGGAGAAATAAAGTACTGGGAGAGATAACAGGAATCTTGGGGCATCTCTGGGAGAAGATAGATGCCCGGTACAGAGGAAAGTTCAAGCAGTCTATGAGGGTGACTGGGTGGTCCTAGTTAAGACTCCTAGCAATGGAGAATATGGATTCTAAAGCAGCCATCTCCCATAATCAGGCAAGAATTCCAGTGGAGGTACTGAAACTTGAACCCAAGCATAAAAGAATTCAGCCTATAATTTGTCCTACCTACAAGATGTGCTGGAATAAAATTGGTGCAGAAATTGTGGGACTGACCAACCAATATGGAGTTGATTAGCCCAGCTTGAAACCCATACAAGAGTGGGAGCTCACCCCTGTGGGCCAGGACTCAGAGGTGGGGTAGCCTAGAGACCTAGAATAGAATCAAACAAGACTGGAAAAAGTCCATAAAATGTTTCCTAATGATATTATGCTATATTCATTGATTGATGCCTAGTTCAATAGTCATCAGAGTGGCATCACCTGGTATCTGATGGAAACAGATGAAAAGATTCACAGTGCAAAATTAGGTAGAGCTTGGGAAATCCTGTGGAAGAGGAGGAGGAAGGACTTTGGAAGTCAGAGGGGCCAAGGAAACTGCAAGAAAACTCACAGAATCAATTAACCTGGTCTCATAATGGCTCACAGACACTCAAAAGCCAACTAGAGTTTGCATGGAACTGACCTAGTTCCTCTGTGCATGTGATTCAGTTGTGTAGTTTGATCTTCTTTTGGGACTCCAAACAGTGGGATCAGAGGGTGTCACTGACGGTTACCTAATTCTGGGACCCTTTCTTACTACTGGGTTGCTTCATCTAGCTTTAATAGGAGAGGAAGTGCTTAGTCTAACACCATCTTGATGTACCATGGCTAGATGGTATATCAGGGAGGGTTACCCTTTTCTGAAGAGAAGGAGGAAGAGGAGGAGGGTGTGGAGGAGGAGGAGGAGGAGGAAGAGGAGGAGATGGGGGAAAGAAGAAGAGACTGAGAGAAATGGATGGAGGGGGAACAACTTTGGTCAGGATGTAAAAACCAAATAAATAAAAACAAATCATACTTTAAAGACATACTTTAAAAATAAATTCATGAAATTAATGTCAAAACTTCAGAAAAGAAAAAAAAATAATTATCAAAACATAGATCTTTGATCATTTTACCTCAGTAAATAAAAGTAATTAAACTGAATCTTCATTATTCAAAACTGAGATTTATGTACCAAGCTTCTGAAAGTTGCTTCTCAAAATTTCATCACAGTAATGATGCAATAATACATTAAAAGGTATTGAGAAATGGTAGAGCACTGCCTTATTATGTCTATTCATTCCACTATCCCATTTATTAATTGGCAATTTTATTTCCTTGGTGCTCCCGGGCATATATACAAATAATTCAATATCCTAACTGGAGATATTTGTGCATCCATGTTTATTGTTGAATCTATTTATAATAGCAAGGAAAGGGAACCAACTCAGTTGGTCATCAACACATGAATGAGTAACAACAATAGAATATTATTAGGTTGCAAAGGAAAAATGAAATTTGCAGGGAATTGGATGACTTAAAACATATACTATTATGTGAAGTTGTCCAAACTCAAAAGCAAAGAAAAAAGAAAACACATGTTCTTCATTAATATGTATAACATAGCTTATAACTGTTAAACATTTATATTGCTATAAAATTGTAAAAGGAGAATAATAGTGCTAATATTAAGTAATAAGAAAAGAATGAATGCATACAAAAGGATAAATGAGTCATTAAAAAGAATATAAAGCTGATGTGGGATGTCTTTCTGTATGCTGTGAATATAATTCATTAATAAAGGGACTGTTTGGGCCTATGGCAGGTATCTTAGAAGGAGGCGGGACATCAGAGCATAGATACAGGGGAAGGAGGGTAGAGTCAAAAAAGATATGGTCCATCTGCCCAAGAAGCAAGATGTAAAGAAATGGGTGAGCCAAGGGCCATGTGGCAAGACAGATTAATGTAAATGGATTGAGTTAAGATGCAAGAGCTAGCTAGCAATGTGTCTGAGCCATAGGCCAAGCAGAATGTAATTAAGATATACCTTCGTGTGATTATTTGGGGCTAGGAGAGGGTTTGAATCTAGTAGCAAGGTGCCTGAGCCATAGGCCAAGCAGAATGTAATTAATATAAGCCTTTGTGTGATTATTTGGGGCTAAGAGAGGGTTCGAACCTCTGGGCTAGGCTGAAAAGGCCAGAAACTTCTTATTACATAAAGCTTTTTTTTTTTTTCTAGTTTGGACCCTGTCAGATATATTTTTCTTTAATTTTAGTTTTGTTATGAATAAGCACATAGAAATGTAATTGACCATGAAAGTATGAAACCTTTAGCAAACTTCCATTGTTTAAGAATGGCCATACTAACTGTATAGATATTCCCTGAGATGTATCATGTTTAGGACTGGGCAATGTTTGAAAGCTTCCATAAAAAGCTGTGCAATTTTTGTATTTTTAAGCAAGTTAGAATAAAGCAATCTTAAGAAAAAAAATGAAATACTACGAAAATCACCACTTATAAAAATATTTAAGCTTTCTGTATAGCATAGATAAATGTGCATTAACTTGGTCGATCTCTTATTATTTAAAATAGCATCTAGATCTTAATTTACAGAAAATATTAACATTTTAGTTCTACATTTTAATATACATAAGTAAAAATATAACACAAAGTTGTCTGCAAGATTAACTATTTTGTTTAATAAATATTTGCTTGATCATGAAGAAGGGAAGGGAAAATAATAATAGGCTGCATTATATTATTGAGGATAGAAGAGACTAAAATAATATCAACTTAAATATAACAGCATATATTAATCATGCTGCCTGAAATGATCAAATTTTGGTAAAAATCCAAATAACTTGGTTAACCATTTGTCAGTATATTTGGATTTCTTTGTATTACATTCAAAAATAAAGAATGCATAAATAACGTAATTATTAAAACCAACATTGATCAAATAGTTAATAAAATGGTGAGTTGCTTGTTCATTACTATGAAAATATCTTAAAAGGACCTTCATAGGTTGGGAGAAAAGAATTTTTTTTTTAAATTTTTTTAAAAACCGAAATCTGTGCAGAAAGACTCCTGATCTTTTAATTTTTAAAATATACTATTTTACCTTTTCAAACTTATCTACATGTAACCACTGCACTGTCTTTACACAAATATTGAAAGATAAATCTAATGGAGCACAAAAATATAATTACAATATTGATATGCATGTACTTATTGAAAAGTACATGAAAGAGGAAAGGTTTGGATAGCATAAACTCATTGAATGGGGAGTGTATATATGCATGTGTGTGAAAGGAATGTCATCTCTATGAATGTATCTAAACCTAGTCTCTATAATCTTATGGACTGAAAATATTAAAAATATTTGAAATTTCCCTATCATATCATGACTATTTGCATCACTTAAGACACTTAGTAAGACTTCTGAAGCAATTAAGACCTTTACTTGCATTCATGAGTTTTAAGAGCAATTGATTTCATGAACATTTGGTGAAAAAATTTAGCTGAAAATTGTTCTTGTCTATTTTTAAAAAGAATTTTATTGGCATAAAAGAAGATGATACTCAGAATGAATAGTCTTGTCTTTGTATTCAAATTCCGTTAAATCTTTATAGTCTATATCTTTATAATCATGTCTATCTTGTCTTACTTAAAAACACAATCAAAAATAGTTTATGAGAAAATAATGTTGCTACAACTTATAATAAATTTGAAACACATTTTATTAGTAACCCACACCAATTTAAGTTCCAAGATATATTTGAAAATTCATTTTTGAAAACCTGATATATGATATCTAACACAAAATAGTGTATATAAAATCATAATAAATAAAACATCAGTTTCTTAGTCATAGATTGGAAAGTGATGGATTCAATGCAAAGTCCAGATGACATATAATTTGTCATTTATGTGATTCATAGCAAATCACATTATCTTCAGTTTATTCATTTAAAAAAATTTAAGTACCTATTAGCATCCAATGTAAATTATTATTTCTTACATTTTTAAATATTTCTTTTTGTTTTTAAAATTGTATTTAGTTAGTTACTTTTTTTTGCTTGTATGTAATTCTGTGCACATGGAGTTAGTGAGAGGGTTCCTAAAAGTGGAGTTGCAGACAATTTTGTGCAACCATGAATGTTGTGGGAATCAAATACATTCCCAAGAGTAGAATCCAGTGCTCTTAACCACTCAGGCATTTATCCAACCCTATATTTTTGTTTCATTTCCCTTTTGGGTCTGTTACTAGAAGATGACTTATTTATTTTTATTTTATATGCATTAGTATTTTGCCTGCATACATGTCTGTGTGTCTGTGTGAGGGTGCCAGATCCCTTTAAAGTAGAGTTACAGTCAGTTATCAGTTGCCATGTGAGTGTTGGGAACTGAAACCTCTGGAAGAACAGCCTGTGCTCTTAACTGCTAAGCCATCTCTCAAGTCCCTGAACCATTTTTTTTAATTAAATGTATTTATATACTTTACATCCTAATCACAGTCTCCTTTCCCCTCTCTCTTCCTATCACCCCATCCATTCCTGTTTTTGTTCAAAAAGGCAACAGGCAATCCATGGCCTTCATATGTCTCCATTGATATGCCATCAACAGAGCATGGCAGATCAGGTTAAGTTAAAACTAAGAACCTTCATATTAAGGCTTGGCAAGGAAACCCAGTATGAGGAATAGGTTCCTCAAAGCAGGCAAAAATGTTAGCAGTCTTCCCACAGAAGTCCCACAGGTAGGTCAAGTTACACAACTGCTACACATATGTAAAGTCACTTGTTTGATTCCATTCAGGATATCTGGCTGTTGATTTATACTTTGTGAGCTACTATGAACCAAGGATATTTGGTTCTATGTATTCCCTTGTGATATTCTTAAACCCCTGGCTTGTAAAATCTCACTTTAGTGGGATTCTCTGAGAAACGGATGTCTAACCTGAACTGACCATTTCCTGTGACAGGGCAGGATTTCCAGTGTAGGAATTGGAATTCCAGTCCAGCCACAAAAACCTTTGAACTATAGTCTGTCCTGCCTATGAATATGTGTATGTGGGGGGAGGGGAAGTAATGATGATATGGAGATTGTAGGAGTTGCCAGCCAATGACTGGTCTAGCCTCAGAATGGTAAAATGAGAGAGCCTTACCCTTGACACTACATGGAGTGCCAAGACCCAGAGGATGAATGACCCAGAGACCTAGGACAGAAGCAAGCATGACTAGAGAAAAAAGTCAATGTAATGATGTATAATGACATTCTGCTACACTCATAGATTGGTGACTACTCTAATTGCCTTCAGATAGTCTTCATCCAGTAACTGATGGAAACATTTACAGAGACCCACAGTCAAGCCCTGAAGATGATTATCCTGAACTGGCCATCTTCCCTTTGGATTCTTATGCATGCTGGTAAGAATTATTTTTAAAATTTCTATTACTTTTCAGGTTAAGGAGGAAAAACCAAGTACTTTTTGAACTGTGAATTCTATTTGAAATGAGATATTGGTAAAACTTCCTGAAAATAGTTAATATGGTCTTAACAATTGTCTTTAATAACCCAATGTATTAGTTACCCACTGACTTGATCTAAACTATTACAATATTGCTAGTTACTCATTGTCTTTAAGTAATTTAAAAAATGGTTCCATAAAGAAAACTAAAAACTGTAGACTGATAATTCCTGGAACTTTTATTTTATTTGATTTTATATAATTTATAGTTTTCTCTAATGATAACACTGGATCAGAAATATTTTTCTACACTTCTAATGTCAATGAATGTAATTTTGACAAGCCTAAGGCTTGTTTTAGTATCTGCTTTCTATTTCTGTGAAATATTACAACATTTGGCTATACTAACTAAAAGATACACTATGCCCTTAAAAAAAATCACTTTTGATACTTTATAAGAGCTAGGCTTGGTGCTACAGTGTGTTTATGTGGGCCTGGTCTCTGCTTTAGCAGGGTCTGCATATTGGTACTGAATAACATTCACATCAAAAGTAATGCTACCTTGTTGTCTAGAGCTCCTGCTACAGATTAGATAGCACAACTTACTGCAGGTATTTTAATATGAAGACTCAAGGAACTACACAATAAATGACAGTCAAAAGATTTAGATGATTTTAACTAAATGCCTATATTGAAGAAATTTTATTGTAACTTAACATCATTGATCTACTCAATTGAATTTGTTAAGGAAATTTTATTTAATTTGGGGGCTTCTTAACAGCTTTTAGAAAAGTAATAAATGGACACGTATAAATATATAATAGAGAACAAGCTTGTCTGCTAGTACACATCTTTATTTGTATTTTTAATATTCTGAATACATACTCTTTTAATATTTACATAACACTGCACCAAGTCTTCTGTGTATATGTCACAGCTGTTAGCTTGGAGTTTTGGTGGAGCGTCTAACAGCGGGAACAGGTGTGACCCTGATTCCTCCTCCTGATCTAAGATCTATTTACTTTCTATCAGGTTGCATTGTCCAGTCTTAATTTGAAGGCTTTTGCTTTCTATTACTGTATCTTGTTTAGTCATGATTGGTTGTTGTCTCTTGGATGCCTGCTCCTGATAGAAAATGAAGGGGAGTGGATCTGGGAGAGAGGAGATTAGTGGATGCTGTGAGGAATGGAAACTATATTCGGGATGTGTTGTATGAGAGAAGAAATCTACTTCAAATTAATAAAAATGTTAGTGAGATTTAGGGGAAAGGTCTTGTTCCTTAGAAAAAGAAGAGATGCTTACTAAAGGAATTCATTTGCCCAATGAAGTATTAATCAGCTGTTATAAACAAGGGCACCAGGAAATTTGAAGGCAAATGGACGGCACTAGAAAACAATCATTCTGAGTCAGGCAACCTAAAATCAGAAAGACAAACATGGTATATACTCACTCGTGAATATTAGCTTTAAAATAAAGGATAACTATGCTGTAAATCTACAGACCCAGAGAGACTAGGTAACAAGGAGGGTTCATGGAGGAAGGCCTGGATCTCCCTGAAAAGGGAAATAGAAAAGATTTCATGGATGAATTGAAGATGGGTGAGGATGGGAACATGAGTCATGTATGAGGATGAAAACATGAGTCATATGTGAGGATGGGAACATGAGTCATGTGTGAGGATGGGAACATGAGTCATGTGTGGGGCAAGGCGGGATGAGGGATGCACTGAAAGAAACTACTGGAAATGGGGACATCCGAGGGTTAGTTAGAAACCTGGCATTAGGGAATCTCCCAGGAATCTACAAGGAGGATCCCAGTTAAAAGTTCTAGCAATAATAGATACATAGCATGAACTGTCATTTCCTATGATCAGATTGATGCCTAGCTCAGTTGCCATTAGAGAGGCTTAATCCAGCAATTTATAGAAATAAATGCAGAGCTAAAACCAAACATATGGTGGAGTGCAGGGAATCCTGTAGAAAAATGCATGTGGAAGTAGGCATGGAGCCCCCAGGGCTTAACACTGCTTAGTGGCCTCTTTACTGGTGTTTACTGGGACTAATTGATCCATTTCCATTATCAGAACAATGCCCAAGCAGGTGCTGTGATTTAGGAATCCGGAAGTTAGCAGATGACAAAGAAGCTGGCTAAATTCAGGTGTTGCTTGTGAGCTGCAGGGGTTACTCAAGGTCAAAGGGCAACCCTTTTGTATAAGGTTTCCCCTTGAAAGACCCCCGGGGGTTAGGGACCCCCGAAATGGACCTTTCCTCGGAAGGAGACCCCATGACCCAAGGAGGACCGAGCCACAGATCAGCTGCAAACAGCACGAGGTTTATTGAATAACGCAGGACCTGCGGGCTACCAAGCCACTTGGGATGGCTGGCGCCCCCAGCCCTCTGTTTAGGGCCTTTTTATAGGGTTAGGGAAGCAAAATCGTGCGTACAGAGGCAAAGGCGAAGTTACAAAGTTTCCATTGGCTGGTTTGAATGAAATCGCCCGTTGAGGGGTGAGGGGTGAGGGCTCCCAGGTTGCCATCCGGCCTGACCAAACAACCTGGTTATTACCCGCCCCCAGGCCTGCTGTTTGTTCTTTTGTTCTTTATCTCTTTCTGGAATTCCTCCCCTGATCCGGCTGGGCCTGATCACATAGCTAAGTAACTGCTTCCCCTCCCTTCCCCCTCTGCCCAGCTGAATCCTTGGTTGGGGGCTGTTTCCTGACCATGGCTATTAACCACATTCTTTTGTCTTTATCCTAGGCACCTGGTCTTAGTCTTAACTGCAGTTTTTCTTTTATCAGTGAAGCTAATCTTTACTGTCCTGTTAATATGTCTTAGGCGAGTTGCTTACTGTCCTTACAACGTGCTGTTGCTAACTCTACTTCTTGGGGAGGGGGCCTTACACCCTGAGCTCCAATTAATTGCATTCTTCTTTCAAGAGTGACCTTCGTGTCTGCTTTCAATCTGCAGGCCTTTCCTAAATGAAGCTCGCTCAGATGATGCTGGCGTCACAAATGCACAAATATTTTATATAATATATTACAAAGCATTCATAATGTGGAAATAGAACAATCCTGTAACTCTCTCCCCCTTGACCCCTTCCTGAGGTCCCTGAAACTAGCCTAGGCTGACAGAGTTTCAGCTTCATTGTATCACTAAATTAGATGGCTGTTTCTTGACTGCTTGCAACACACCCTGCAGACTGATCCTGATACTTCCTGAATTCCTGAGCCCCACCTGGTGAGCAGCTTGAGCTTCCAAGATAAGGCCCTGGGACCACATTCCTGATCTAGCAACCTGGGTGGAGTCACCCAGGAAAGCCCTACCATGAAAACTGTTAACTGTTTGCTGAGGCAGGAATTTTCTGAAGCTTGAACAATTGCCCATTGGGACCATTGCTCCAGGAAATGAATATCCCCAGGTGGTCCCCTGCTGGGGGTCTCCTGCCCAAGACCCTATTGTCTCACAGGAAATAGCTTGCCTGCCTGCATTCCTAAACTCTGTCCTTAACTGACCTTTGGCCCTGTCTTGTTATCTTGCCAAGCCCGCCCACACCCCCTCCCCTACCCAGAGTGGGATATAAGAATTCTGCCCCGAAAATATTCGGGGCTCTAGGCTTTTCTACAGTGCCTGGAGCCCACACACATGTGTGTACTGGTATTCATATTCATTAAGCTCTCTTTTTCTTTAATGTTAACAGTGGTCATTAGCCATGGTCTTGGGGTGTTTTGGGGTGCTCTAGGGGTGCCTGCCTATTACAATAAAACCTACACAAATTTTACTTTATAATTTAAATTACATCTACATTACTCATAGCATACTGTAATTTAAATGTTGCATAAATAATTGCTTAGAGAAGGATAAATACACCTGTATATCACCAATTCAGATGCACTTAAAAGCTATTCAGGCTTGGTTGAATCTATATGTGGAAAACTCTCACAGAAGGAAAAGAATGATGTTCCAACTCAAGCCATAAGGCAGAAAGAATTCCCTTTAATCAATCTTTGTGTGCTTTTAAGGCCTTTAATGATTGAATGAGACCCACACAAGAAATGGTGATCTAACTTACTGGCTCTAGAAAGTCAGATGTTTTTTTGTCTAGTAGTAGCTCCAAAGCATACCTAGTAGTATTTTAAACAGATTTCTGGGTTCCCTTGTTCTCACTCATGTTCATATAAAAAGCTGACCATTACATAAATTAGGAGTTTGCTGGTGAGAAGCTGATGAAGTCAGGATTTTTATTTCCTACCCAAATTTTCATATGGCCAAATGTCATTTTTATATGCTATCAAATACCATATACAAGTATAATTAAAGAAAAATTGAGAAAGGGTTGATTTTAGATGAACATTTTACATTTTTCAATAAATGAAAAAGCTATGATACATTTGACAGACCTGAAAATAGTTTCCTGTCTTCTGCTAAAGTCTGAGCTACAAATATATTAGAAAAGACTTGTCCTTGTTCCTCTCATTTGATTATAGGAGACAAGTTTAATGGGAGAACGTAGAACAAAAAACATGTCAATATAAGGAAAAACACAGAGAGACAACATTTGTGTACTTTGAAAACAAATTTGTAAATATTAAAAAAAAATTTGTATCCTGAAAAGAGACTGTAAAATAAGAATTAGCAAAACAAACCATAACATCTAACTGTAGTTTTGGAGAGTTTAATTACATTTAGGGAAACATCTGAAAAACTACACCAAGAGACTTTTTTTAAAAAAATAATTTCTCAATGGTGAAAGTCATTTAAACATTGTGCTTCTATTGTACATATAGAAATGTTTTTCTAATATTTTCATAACTTAAATAAAAGAAAGATAAATATATCCCATGAAATTTTCCTAAAAATGTGTTGCTATCCTAAGTGATGGTGCTACATTCCTGAATTTATCATCCATCAATGTCTCTAATTGAGTATCCATGGAAAATTTATTTTTAATTTAATTTATAAGATATTAAAATGCATATACATGATATAAAATTGCTTCTTAAATATGCATACACAGCCTTTCCATTGACTGTACTCTTTTGCTTAACTCAAAGTTCTCCCATTCTTTTCACTTCAAAAGTTCCCCATTAAAATAATTCTATACCGAGTGATAGCTCAGAAGTCGAGTGTTCTTATAGTAGACCTGAGTTTGGCTCTCAACACCCACATTAAGGCATCTCTGCATAGTCCTGACTGTACTGGAACTCATTCTGTTGATCAGGCTAGCCTCATATTCAGACTCACAGAGATTTGCCTGCCTTACCCCCCCAATACTAGATGTATGTGCCACCACTGCCTGGCTCAGATTTGTGCTTCTTAATACCTGAGAGTACATGTTTAAAGGTTCTAAAATTTACCCAATGAATTTTCCTATTAAAAGAAAATTAAAATTATCGAATTTGGTTCACTGTTGGGAGCCGCTGGCCCCAGCCCCTCAAGATAGCGCCGATATCCGGTGCTGACCAATTCGCCTGAGTCAGTAAACAAGGCACGGTGCATGCCTTTGGTGATCTTCCGAGACTGGTCTCTCCTCCTCTCCCGTGGCGTCATGTAGGGTGATGAGCTGCAGCCTATAGAGAGGTGACGTCCAAGGCGGAGGTCTTTGGTCTATATAAGGATTGGGCTTTTCCTACCTCGGTGTCTCCATTTTCTGTAAGCTGATGCTCTCCCTCAAGACGCATTAAAGCTTTGCTGCAGAAGGATCCTACGTGTGTCGTGCCTTTTCTTGTGGGCGAGAAGTTGGCGCGGGACAGTTCACCCTTGTTTCCATAATGAATAACATTGCAATAAACACTCATGTACATAAATGTACCCTGTGATTTTTATTTCTTGGTAGAAATCCAGGTGGTAAATTACTATGTGCTATATTTTCCATTTCTACAATCCTATACAATTTATTTTCATTCATATTTGTACGGCAGAGCATTTTCTCATATTTTTAGATATTGAGACTTATTTAAATATCATATGGTCATAGTTACACAGTTTATAGAAATCTGTTTTTTAAAAGCTACAAATTTGGTTACCTCATGTGAGTTGTATAGTTACAAGAAAGATTTATAACATTAAACATACTATACTTTATACATAACATTATGTTTCCTCTTCCTTTACATGTATTAGAGTTGAAAGGGGCATTTGATAAGAGGTGATTGATTAATGTTTTAAAAAGCTAACAAATCTAATTTTTTATGTGAAAAAGAATCACATTTTTGCCTTAGGACAAGGGCATTTTTCTTCATGACTATTAAAGTCTATGATACAAAAACAGCCAATCTCTTGGGAACGTACAGAAGTTAGAGAGAAATCCACTTATATTTTATTTTTAGGAAGAATCAATATTTCTTAAGTTCAATTCAATTTCCAAATGTGAAATACAGATTTATATTTACATCCAATCAGTAGCATAGTGGATTAAAAAGATTTCAATATAATTTAGCCATCTCTTTGTCAAAATAGGTCATTCATTGAACATAATGGCACTCAAGGCCATCCTTCCAATAAATTACTCTATAAAAGTTTCATAAAAGTTTAATATGGTGCAGGTTAGGGAATATAGGTAATTAAATGTCTTCCAGACATAAAGGAAAGACCTAGGAAATTCATGAATGATTTTAATTAAGAGGTGAAAGAATAATTCTTATATAATAGATTATTTTAGGAAAATCTTATCAGTATGCTAATCATTTTAGTTCCCTTATCATGGGTAAGAATCTTAAGTAGGTGCCTGGGTCAGGAGTAGTGAAAACCTTGGCATTTTTAGATGCTAGAAGTTTTGTGACAGACAGGCTCTAAACCTTGATTACTTTCCTAATAAGAACATTTTACATGTCAATCTCCAATCTTTTAATATGCTAATGTCACATGGAAAAAATCACTCCTGGATGGTAAACAAACTGCACTGGGATTGGATAAAACTAGAAACTATCATCTGCAACACAGAGATAAGCGAGGCTGTATTCTCTGTGGTCTTTGGAGATGGTATTATATGAAATAAAGAGTTTAGCAGCAGAAACAGTTTCGGAAAAAAATCTCATTATTAATGACTTTTCAGTAGCCATAGTTTCTGGTTTTTCATGTGACTCTAAAAGACCTAACAAAAGATGAGAATGCAGGCACACACACAAAATAGAGTAAACAGAATCTAGGACAAAAATAGCAAACTGTAACCATGCCTCAAAAGCACTTGTGATATTGGCTGAAAGGATGAACTGTGCAGGGTTTGTTTAAACAAAAGTTATGTAAATCTTTGCTCAGCTGGTTTTTCAGGAAAATAAATGGAGGCAAACAGAGGAAAATAAAACACCGGATGGGATGGAGGAGTTTGTCAAGAATGATAATGCCCAGGGAAGCAACAAGAATTATAATGATAGCCTAGCTTCAGTAAATAATGCAAGCTCTTCATGATTCACTAGGGTCCAACACAACAGCATGGTCATTTAAAAACTGCTACAAACATGCTATTCCACACTGAGATTCCACACAGTAAATACAAGCAAATAGCTGCCTAGATTTGAACACTGAAAACCACAACTGTCAGCAGCACTGGAAACCTGGCAACTTCCAATCTCTCATGATGTCCTTTAGTCACCCAGTGTATTATGAAAGATTTTAAAACCTAACAGGAAGTCTCTGGGTAGCAGAAACCCAGAGTATGTGAAGGAAGTCTTAAATAAATGTGAATTGTTTGACATGGGCATGGGCATATCAAGGATCATACCCGTGGGAGTGAGAAAGTAATGCTCAGGTGAGGCTCGATTTATGATGAATTCTTCATCTGGTTCAAGAGTAAAAATTGATAGTATGTGCAAAATCCTTCCTCTTTGCTCAAATGAATATAATAAATAAGCTGATTTTTTAGAAGACTGAAGCTTTTCTATCTGAGATACAGAAACACTGAATCCCAGATTGTGTGTGTACATGTGTCTGTCATTTCTTAATTCTTTCTGCACCCCTGATCAGGGGTCTGGGATGATAGAAGACAATGGAAGCACAGTGTTTTGTTTTTTTGTTTTCGCCTAGCAGTACCAAAATGGGAGTGACAGGTGTTCTGAAAACATGTTGTGTAAACAAAATTCAGTTGACAAGAAACAAAGTACCTACAAATGAGCTAAAGATACAAAAGCAAAGTAGACAAAATGCCTATATATGTTTTCTCTTCTCCTCATATCAACACAGGATAAGTTGAAGAATTTAAAGGAGCATGGGCATTTTTTGATGCTTCAAATTGTTGTTTAGTTAGTAATTATGTATTGTGGATGATATGAGAAGGCATCGTTGGTATCTTAATGTGCTTTTCAACTCACTTGAGAATCTGGAGGAAAAAATGATTTTCCTAAAGTTCAAAGCTGATTTGTGTCTGTGTCATTAACTTGAATTTATTTAAAAATATTCATTTTTTGTAGCTTGGCAAGTAATAAAAAATATTCCTATTGTTGACAAATGAAAACGTAAATCTGTAGTGAATCTCCTAGTATTTGAGGATATGCATTAGCATAATGCATGCAATAAAAACAAGACAGACGAATATACTGAAATGACTGTAGAATCGCAGGATTGTGGCTGATTTTATTTGTCTTCTGTGTACTTTTTATTTTACATTACACAAGGGATGCTCATTACTTTTCTATTAGAAAAAATGAAATGCAAAAAAGGAAATACTATATGGTTTATTTGTGATTATGGCACATCTTTGCATTAGAGTCTGACAATATGTTTTTTCTTTAGGGCGGGTGGTTGAATGAAGTCAGGCAGAGAGAGAATGGGGTAAGGAAGGATTACACCACAAAAGACTCTGTGTTCAATAGCAATTTCAGTTTCCCTTACCAATAATCACTCATTAAATGTTAACTGATGACAACTAAGGAAAACGAGTTTTCCTTTTTGTGAACTCCACAACAAAATTCATATTTTCACATTAGCTAAAGGTTGAAGCAAAATGAATACAGCAAAGTTTGCAGTTCGATGTTGACTATCCTTCACAGAAGGGCAGCATCCATGGTACATGTAAAGATCTTACTTCCTCAATAATGCAATTTTGCCACCATTTGCTCTTTTCCCCAATGGTATTAATGACACAATTTTACACATGGCATCTGGTTTCTTTCTTCCCAATGAATATGTCTATCTTTCTAAGAACTAAGAACACATATAGAGGATTATAGAGAACTTCATATTTCTTTAAAATATTCCTAAATATAAATGACTGGCATCTTAACATAATTTGATTGACTATAGAATTGTAATTGTGATAGGACATAAGAATAAATCAAAGTTTGATAAGAACTTGAATTAAAACTTTCTTAAGACTAGTAAATGCTACAGTAATCAGTACATGGTAGGTATTAGTCTCCGTATGAAAGTTCTGAGGATGTAAAGTAGGACTCACAACACTTTTGCATGGCTATAACTCTGTGTATAACAAAACATCTCAGAATATTTAGAGTATATTTTCCAAAAAAAATTATCCTGCAAATTTTATTTATTCATTGGCTACCACTCCAAAGTCTGAGGGACAATAATGAATTCCAAATAACACTCAAAAGACAAATTAAACTTTTGAACACTATAGATTTGTGTAATCACAAATAGGAAGAAAATGAACAATGTCAGTAGAAATGTAGTTCAAAAGATTTATGTTGCTAAATAAAAATCCATAGTTTAATGACTGGATTTTGATTCACCGTGAACCAAAATGTAAGCAGTCCTTTAATTTTCTATCATTAGTAATAAAGAAAATGGCTAGCAGATTTACTCCTTAAACTTCAGGACTAGTTTTTATTTACTGCAGTATCCTTAGTATCCAATAGAGTTGAAGGCATGGACATCATCCAAAATGATAAAAGTATTGAACGTGTAAGTTTCTTCCATGTGTAAATAAATACTAAAATAAATGATGAATAAAGAAAATAAAAGACAAAGATTTTGGAGACAAAATCAGCAAAAAGAAACAACTAACTCAACTGTACCAAAGTAGCAATGCCATCTACAGCAATGGAAAATACACCAGTAATGTAAATTCATGGTGTTCATTATGTATCACATGTACACAGTATATATGCTAATACTTAGTGTGATAGATAGTCTTGGTCATTAATGTTAACTTGCCTACATCTGGAATTACCTGCTCTGTACACCTCTGAGAGTTTTTTTTTTTAAATTCATTTGAAGAAAAAAACCACATTTTTAAATCAGGATCTTTGGAGTTAGGAAGATGAAAGTTTATACCACAACGTCTATTGACAGCTTGATTAAAGAACATAGGAAAATAAAAGCTTGCTCTTTGCCAGCTTGTGGGAGGTTGTGTTGTTTCATTTTAAATAATTGTCCCAACCACTGGTTTAATAAAAAGAGCTGATTGGCCAAAGGCAGGCAGGAAGTGTAGGCGGGGCTACCAGACTAAAAACTCTGAGAACAGAATGCCAGATCAGAACACCAGAGGGAATTCCAGACAGAGAGCACCAGAGAGAAGCCACAGGAAGCAGAGGACAACCATGCAGCTCTAAAGAAAGGTACTGAGCCACATGGCTGAACAAGAGACATGGGATAGATGAAGGGTAGAGAGCTAGCAAGTGATATGCCTGGGCCTGAGGCTGATCAGCCAAAAACTAATGAAAGCGTCTGTGTGTCTCTGTAGGACTGCGGGTCTGTGGACCTAAACTTTGAGGTTAGGCCTGGAAAGTCCAGGCCAGAAACCTCGTACTACACCAGCTTGCTTTTTTGACCACTGCTTTGCTGGCAATAAAGTCTACTTCTTTAGGATTCAAGTATACTGAAGCCCAGCTGAGACATTCAGCTTTGTGGATTGAACAACTACTGGACATATTGTTCAGCCTTCTGTTGGGAGATAATCATTGTTGGAATAGTTGGACCATAACATATAAGACACTATAACAAATTCCATAAATCCCACATATCTGTTCTCTTCTAGGAAATCCTGATGAACACGCTTAGTGTGTATTCTTTAAAATTAACCTTTTTGGAGCTCATGTTGTGATCTTATTTGAAACTTGGTAAAGTCGTGCTACAAAGAAGTAATTGATTTAGGTGATTTTTTGACATATTTTTATTTAAAAGTTTGTTGTTGTTGTTGTTGTTGTTGTACATACCAACCGCAGATCCCTTCCCTCCCTTCCTCACACACACTCCCCAGCTTCTCCATACCCCAAGCACCATCCACTGCTCAAAGAGTATAAGGCCTTCCCTGAAAAGTCAACAAAGTCTGGGACATCTAGTTGTGTCAGAACCAAGCTCCTCTCCCCTGCATCCAGGCTGAGTAAGGCATTCAAATGTAGAAAATGGGTTCCAAAAAGGCAGCTCATACACCAGGGATAAATCCTTGTCCCTCTGCCAGAGGCCCCACCAACTGCTCAAGCCACACACCTGTCATCCATATTCAGAGGGCCTACTTTTGTCCCATGATCATTCCCCCAGCTGATTAGGTGTTTCTGAAAACATTCTGATATCTATATTAATGAGAATAAACAAGATACTGATTAGATGTCTTTTATCCTCTGTGTATTTAATCCAGAAACAGTTATTTTTCCCTTAATTGTTATGATCTGTGTCTGTAAAATTAGAATGCTGAGTCTGTGGTGTCCTTCATATTCTTGCATACTAGAATCTAAAGGGATGTTTTTCACTTTCAAGTCAGGGGCTGAGGATGTAGCTAAGTGGTAGGACCCTTGCTTTGGCATGCACAAAACCATAGGTTACTTCCAGTAATCGTAAGAAAATAATTTTCAGTTCCTGAGAAATGTCTGTAGGCAGTATCAAGACACCTCCCTCCCTCCCTTCCTTTTTTCCATTCTTTCTGCTTTCTACAATTCTAATCTATAGATAAATTGATAATTACAAAAAGAATCATTATTTTTAAATTAGTAAATTAAACACACTTTAATTTCACAGCCATAAAAGATTTTATTCTTCAGACTTATGCCTGAAGTTATAATATTTCTACAATAAAGATGTGTGCAACTACTTTAAAGGTATATGTCTTGCCTTTTTATTTTTACTTAATGAAATCATTGATATCTAGACTTACCACAAAGTTGTATTATTTCTTAGTATTTTCAGTCACAGATGACTACATAGTTCCAGATTTCTGTCTATTTAAATGCACTTGCGTATAGTATATTTTAGTCTGTCAGAGAATGAATTGTCTTGCTATTTTAATAATGAAAATTTCATTTTAAGCATTAATCCCTAAAAAGATTTCCTGGCAGAATATTTTATATCATAAGAGCATATGGGAGTTAAGAATAATTATGCAGAGAGTATCTTTCTCTAAAGAGCTTATAACACTTTATGGAATTCATCTAATTAATGTTCACACTATATCCAAGAGAAGTCAGTGGGCAGTGAAATATGGATGGTTCTGAAGTCAGCTTCCATTCCATTCAGGGTGAGAGTGAGAATAAGCCCAGAGACTGAATGTTCAAATTCAGGGCTTATCTATTGCCCCACTGCTAGTATGTCTCTGATAAAATTAGAGATCAAGTTTGTAGGAGAAGCTTCATATGTTATTCAAACTGTCTTGTTTTCATTAATTAAATTATCCAAATAAATTAATACAAATTAACTCCTTAAGAATACTGTAAAAAAAAAAAAAAAACAACAAACAAACCAAAAAAACCCAAAAAACTCCAGATGTCCTGGCAGTATAAGAAGACAGAAAAAAAAAAAAAACCCTCAAACTGTGGTATTTCCTTCGAACAAACAATATTTACAGTGATTCTAATCTACAAAATAAAAAATAGGCATTGTTAAAACATGTGGTTTTAAATAGGCTCAAGTATTAGTAAAGTGTGACTGGAAACTCTTTCTCCACTGGCAGGTTGATAGGCAGAATTACTTTTAATGTGTCAAGAAAAAATATTAATTATCTTGTATCTGCTGACATATTTTATGGAAGAGAAAGTTATAAAGATGGGATTGTCAAGTAGCTCTAGAATGTAGATAGTAGAAGGCTGATTTGGATAAAAACAAAAACTCAATATCTTTTTCCTATTTTAAATTACTGTAGCTGCAGTTGAGGTTTCCCACTGGGATCAAGTATTAACCTGACCTGATTTCTTTAACCTGGTCAGATTTTCTTCATAATAAAATTAATAAAGGTGTCCACAGAAGGCTTAGGCTTTCATTAAAATAGATAAAAAGTTCTGACTTCATAAAACTTTCACTGGCAGACCAAAAGACATGCACCCGTGCTTATATTAAGATATAATGCATAAACTGAGAAGTCTTCTGCACTTTGAAACAAAGTATTTATCAAATAGCATGATTTGTCTTCCTGCATAGTCACTTCCATTTTTTGACAGAAGATAAATATAGGGACAGTAGTTCTCCCTCAAAGACATCTATTTTTACATTTGAGACGTATTCAACTTCTCTCCTCACTGTGATCATAGGGGAGTTACTCATAGCTATTTCTTATTTAAAGCAGAGAAGTGACTCTAATGCTTATCATCAGAAGCAAAAATCTACACCCATTTGGAGACTTTTGCAAACAGAATCATTAAGAAACCAGTAAATTGTTTAATGTTAATATTTTACTATTATATTTATGAATAATTCTTGATATATTTTTTAATTTAAGTGGTCATTCATTAGAGCAAATAATGTCATCAAGTAAATAAATAGCTTTACCATACATTTCTGCACCTGTATACAAACATACACATGAATGTTTTATTTTTTCTAGATTTACACTGACTTAAATAAAAAGCAATGATCTAGTGTATGCATTCATGTAACTAAAAATAGAGCACTATATAAAATTGAACTATTTGACTGAATTGTTTTCTTTTGGGGTTAGACAACCTTAAAAACGGTATAACTATTTGCTTTAACCAGTAAGATATGTAAATAAAAAGGGCCATACAATTTTCAAGTAAGGGACTATTTGCTTCTTGTGTGCTTTAAGAAATCCATGACCACAAAGTTATCTCTAAGTTTCCAAGCTTAATAAAGAAACTAATTATTTTACTCATTAGATCTATATATGGACATGTATAGTAGATATAGGGTTGGTAACCTATGAGACAGAGGCAGACAGGTTTGGGGCTTATTAAAAAGTTAACATTTGAAATAATTTAATTACTCCATAACAAAATAATGCTTTTATAATAACTTGAAAAGATTATCTATCTTCTATCTGTTTAAATAGGTAACAATGCTTGAGCCACATGGAATGTTCTTTATGCAATTTGTTAAAACAGATCAAAGGATATTGCCAAATTATAGTAAGAAATATTTGAAAATCCAAGCAGAAGGGATCAGATAGATGTGTTGAGAATATCAATCGATTTAGGAGAACAATTTTCTAATCTCATGGATTAATATAACGCTCAGGGAAGAATCTCACAGGTCTTTCTTTGCAGGATTTCTTCTCACCCCACCCCACTGGTTTTATAATCACTTTTGATTTGACCATCTGTTTTTCCTGGCAGAACACAGGCTCAGAAAGAACAGTGACAACTTCAATAAGTTTGCCTTTGATGGTATTTTTGAAAGCGTTATAGGTAAAAATTGATTCTGGTGATTTAATCCACTATTTATTGAGCATTTATTCATGAAGTATAAATTTGTGGCTCTTCCAGTTTGACATTATTTCACTGATGTTATATGACGCTAAAACAGTGGCTGGCAAAACATTGTTTGAGATCAATTCTCATTTTAATACTGTGCAAAAGTGAAGTCTGTCATACCCTTACTGCTCTGAGAATTTCTGAGAATTAAATAGGAATAAAAACTATGTAAAATATTGTATGCTACATTCTTCCTTTTATTCTTTTTTTTCTGCAGTATGACATAAAGTAAGGGCTATTATTTGAACAAACTCTTGTCCACCATCACAGTGCCCAAAGCATGACTAAGCCTATTAATTTTAGAGAAGAATGTGAGGCACATTTGTTTCTATTGTCCTTCACCATAACAATTTTGGCTTTTGCTTCCTCTCCAGTATCTTTTATTTCAATGTCATTACTTTGTGTTTCTTCTCTAGGGTGATGTTTATCACAAAGAGCACAAAGAGAATAATTTATGCACTAAAAGTATGTCTTTTCTAATCAGAATAAATTAGCCTTAAAGGGGGATGCATAAGCAATCCCACCTTTTCTTGGTGAATACTGAATAATCTATTAAGAGGGCTCTGAAACACTTGAATATTCTGAAAGAAATGTACCCCCTTCAGAGTCATCCTCCTTAGAGGACTGAAGAGTGGTTGGTTTTACCTCAAAAAGTTAGTGAAGATAATATACCATTCTTATACCTTGCTGTGAAAACATTCAAGTTTGTGATGCTTCTGAGGCTTACAGTTTACATAATGTTTCAAGTTGTTCTATTGATGATGGAAACTATTATCTTTTGATGTTACACTCTGATCCATAAGCAGCAGAAATATTTATTGGGCTTTTGGTTCTTTTTAAAATGAAGAATGAAAATAAAAGTTTCATCTGTCTTCTATTAGAACCTGACCCCTGTGTATACTGAAATAACATTTCATGAAATGGATCTGATACTTGCAATTAACCTGCTATGAATTCTCCTTCCCATTTCTGACATGAAATTAGAGAGGTAATCTCCCCCAACAAGTGAGTTATATTGCAGGAATAAAAAAAGAGACAAAAGTACGAGTTATCACTTCTATAGTAGATAATAAGTGTGAGATTTATTATAAGTCACAGTAGTTATTACTATTATTCGAATTTGTTCTGTTATAAATGGTTCATTCATTTCATTTATTTGCATATATGGGAAGCCCCTAAGGCATTTTGTCTTCTCCTCATTCGAACTTTCTGGTTAGTTCAAAAGTATTTAAAATTATTATTATAAATATAATTCTTTAAGTTTCTTGTAATCCATACTTTGGAAGTTTGTCTATTTTTATATTATTTTTCTTCCAGAGTAAGTCTTATTTTCAATTTAAGCACAGTGTTTAAATGTCCCAAGACATACCTAGGGAAAAAAACTCTAATCCCAAGAATATCTTCTTATTTTATCTCTGCTACTATGAATCCTCAAACACATAGTTGAATTTGAGAAACATAGTTCAGTGCTATGTATATTTGGTAAAGTGCTTGATCTATTTACATACATATCCCCAACATCTCTGAATCTGCTCTTTATGATTCAGCTATTTTATTTTATCATGTAACAACATTTAAAATTAATTTTAGCACTCCATGAAAATATGTTCACAAGGCAAAGATTCTGGCAAAGTACTTTCAAGCCGTAATGGAAAATGTTAGAAATTCTAGAAAACATAAAAACTTTAAAGCAAAAATGAAAAAAAAATGCTATTCCAAATGTAACTTTTTGGTAGCAAGCTATTAGATTTAATTAATTTGTTTATTTTAATCTCTTCCTGAGAATGTTCCCGGTGATAAGTGGTTGAGAATTAGATGTGGTGTAGCATAATGCATGATGGAGTTATATCCCTATAAGTTCATTTTTAATAACCAATTATATAAATTGGTAATGTATTTGGTACACTACTGAACATCCTACCTTACTAATAATATATTACAAATGAACAATGGTTTCTCATTAGGAGTAAATGGCCATGAAGTGTAGGTTGTGGCTTGTTTTCCTTGTGGCTACAAAGTAATGCATTATGCATCATTGGCCCAAGAAATCAAAATTCAAACTGGAAGTGGAGTTCCTACTGAATATGTACCTTACATATTTAAAGATAAAAAGTTAAGAAAGCTCTTATAAGTCAAAAGAGGTCTGTAATTGGAGAATAATAAAGAATGGAACTTGGAAAGTGTATGTTTAAAAACATATACCAAAAATATTTTTATATTTTCTTCATTTATACTCTTGTAACATAGCAGATAAAATGTTTTTACCTAGGAAACCCTCATTCAATGTTGATGTGACTGAAAACTGCTTCAGATATTATGGAAAAAATTGTGGATAATTCACAGAAAGCTAAAAATAAATCTGGTGTATGACCCAAAGTACTGGATAACCTACTCTACAGATGTCCATCACTGCTCAGTTTGCAATAGCTAAGAAATGGAAACAATCTACATAAACTATAACCAATGAATGGATAATGAAAATGTGGTACAAATACACTATGAAATACTATTCAGCTGGTTAGAAAGAGGGATTGACAAACATTTTAGATAAATGAATGAAACTAGAAAATTCATATTGATTGAGGTAACCTTGACCCAGAATGACAAATGTGACATATTGTGCTATTTTGGAGTCCTAGTTCCAAATCATCAGATGTATGTATGTAGCTTGTAGTAACTATAGAAATAAAAAAATATAATGGAACCACTGCAAAGATAGAGAGCTTGGGTAGCAATAGAGAGGATATTTCCAGGTTATAAGTGATCTTACCAGGAAAATGGGATAATGGAATATACATTAGGAATCTGCGGGAAATAGAGAACATGTTGGAGGTAAATAAAATTACTACAAAGATGTCTATAAATAAAAATCCATGAGTAATCATGCTATTAAAAATACATTTATGCATAAATATACATGCATAGATCTAATGAACCTTTCTCAACCAGACTGATTGTGTTTCTTCCTCCAAGATTCAAAGATGACTTGACCAAACCTCAACTTTCAGAAATGATATTTAACTGTTGACCAGTGCTGTCCATGAGACTCCTAAAACATAGTCTATTGTTGTTGCCTTGGATTTCCACACTAAGTTGGAAGGAACGTCACTAGTGCTGAAAACCCAATGCATTCCAGATCCTGGGGTTAGAGGTCCCTGAGCATATTTAACCTAAAAGCTCCATATGTGAGGATTAGAGTACAAAATATACTATACAAACTTTCAAAGGAGGGAGGCAAACAATAGTCCTATCCATTTATAATATATATGAACCACATCAGTGACCAACATGGCATAATAATTGTTAGGGTACAGTAGTGTCACACTTACCTTGGTCATAAACAACAGCTCTTTAGTTGAACTTTAAGACTTGCTCAACAATAAGGGAGATGATGCTTGGTACTGTAAACCTAATAACTACTCAGTGTCAGTGAAGTCATGGTTATTGGGTAATCTAAAACAAATAATTATCTAAACCAGTATAATTTCTAGTAACGGTATTTTGGGTTTTGTAAATTACTTATTTATTTACTTACTTATTTTTGACAAAGGTTCTCAGTATAGTCCTGGATATTCTGGAACTCACTATATACATGAAGTTAAACACTGAACTCACCTATCTCTGCCTTCTGAATGCTGGAATTAATGGTATGCACAACTGTAGTAATATATTTAATAAAAATAGCCTGAAACATCCTCTGATGTTTCAGGCAAGCCATGAAAGTCAGAGAGTGGTGATCTATGCCTTTAATCAAAGAACTTGAGAGACTAAGTTTCTCTGAATCTCTGTGATTTCAAGGCCAACCAGAGCCAGGCAATGATGGCACCCACCTTATAATCCTAGCTCTAGGAATGTTGAGCAAGGAAGTAAAATAGCTGGGTGGAGAAAGCAATATAAGGAGGAGAAAGCAGGAGTTCTGTCCTTTTACCTATATTCAAAGTCAGTCTGAGGACTTGTGGAGACAGGACCTACCCTGTTTAGCCTTGAACTCACAGAGTTCCAGAGGATCCCTGTCTCCTAAGTGCTGGGATTAAAGGTATGGGTCACCACTCCCTGACCTTTATGGATTGGCTATATCCTCTAATATTTCAGGCTATTTTTATTAAATATACCACCAAACACCATCACACCTGGTACCTAACCACAATTTATAGGCAGTTTTCCTATATCTGTGAATAATTATAGTGTTAATTTCTCATCAAGGAAATTTCTCTTTACAATAGATATTATCAAAAAATATGGAAAACTATAATAGATCAAAATGTAGAGCTGTTTTGCCTAGTCCCAATGGATACATTTACAAAACAACCTCACATCCAAGTCACAGGAAACATTATGGAAGAGAAGGATGAAAGATTATAAGAGCCATAAGAACAGGAAGTTTGCTGTGAGATTGTGTCTCTTATTAATATAAAAAGGGACATCAATAGAGTCTCAGCAACATGACCACTGAAATATGAACTGAGGAAGGATGACAACAATGAGTATGCCAAACTGGATAGGGGAAAAATTCACAAAGCCTAAAACCTACAGAAAGAACTACAGGCAATTAAGGAAAGCTGAGAATGGGAGAAGTGGTCTTCCCCTGGGAAGAGGATGCCAATTGGTTGATCAATGCCATAGGATGAGCCCTGAAAACATACATAGATATAGCGTCATATAGACTGAACAGATTGTATTTAAGAATATCGATTTATGGTGTGAATGCAGCAACAATTAGTAAATAACTTAAGCTTCCATGAATTTGGAGGATGCTGGAAGGCTGGAGAGGGATATATGTGAGATTTTGAAGAGATGAAGGAATGGGGAAAATGTGGCAATTAAATTCTGATCTCAAAAGAAAAATTTCAAAGAAATATAAATGAAATACATTGTAACTTAAATTCAAGGCACTACACTGATCCTTATCAATTCTGGATATTAAGTAGATTCTCAGTTCTTACAACATGTACCCTACTTTTGAGAGTATTCAGCTAGTTATATAGACAGCAAGAAAAACATTCTTTTGGAATCTGCTAGATAAGATTTACTTCTGTTTAGCTGAAAAGATGTTTGTAGAGCTGATTCTGTCTTAGGCCCTATACTAGTACTGTGCTAGGGGCATAACAGTAGAAATAAAAACAATCTCATATAGTTGGGAAATATTAAATACATAATTGTAAGTGTGATGGATAAAATAGAAAGGCACTGCAAATTCTGTTAGAGAATGAAGTGTAGATAATATACTACAAATCTTTGTAAGTAAAGTATAATTTATGATTAAAAATAAATCCAATAAAGACACTGAGGTTGTCAAAGCTATACACACGTCAATGAAAAGTCTAAAAAATTTTGTTTTCCACTTAATAAGTCCTTAAAACATAACATTTGGAAAATTATATTCATATATATTATTGCATATGTGGTTGTATAATATACAATTAAAATATAATGTACAAATAAAATATCCAATATAAAAAATTTAAAAAATTAAGTTGTATAATATATAAATATATGCACAATAAAAATATGAACATTCTTTTCTTAAAGACAAATAGTGCTTGAGAGTATAATTTTCTACATTCACCATTATCTCAGAGGAGGCCAACATTTCAAGGAAATGTTATTTATTATTTAATTATGCTTAATGTTTTCAGTTTTGAAATTTTAATTATATTCTTTACTTTATTTAATTTGTGATAAACTTGTCTTATACAGGAAAGGTTTAATAAAAATATATTTTTAAGTTTCTATTGACTTATTTAAGGTCAAACAATTACTTTGTTGAAGAGACTTTTAAAATTTAAAGTTCATGATCCTTTACAATGTAGCAGTTAACTTCATTCACATATGCAAGCAATACCTAAAAATATATGAGATGAGAGCATTTTTGTTTTTGTATATTTTAATATATTATTTACATAATGTAACAATATATATAAATCTCTAAATATTATATATGTGTGTGTGCATGCACACATATTAAAACGGGCAGGTGTCATGAAACAGTGACAAAAGATAATAAAAACAGCCCTTTTAACAAATTTTAAAATGACAGTTTACTAAAAATTTGGTTAAGGAAAATTTTCAACCAGAAGAAGGAATTAGTTAATTTTTCCATATCCACAAAATTTGCATTGATCTTATGCATGGTTTCAAAAGGTATTCTGTTATTCAAAAATCAAATTATTTTAAGGATAGTATCTCTTATAGATCAATCATGCAATGTCCATTTAAAGTTCTTTATTTTTATTTTCTTTCCTTTTTAAATTTGTTTTGGGCTATTGGTATAATAAGTTTTGGATATTTTCTGCTCTCAATAGTATCCCTTGCAACATTTCTTTTCTGACAAATACAGCAGGGTTCAACATAAAGAATGTTCCAAATCTTTAATCATTATAAAAAACAGAGTACGTTGACCTTGTATTTTAAAGTTAAATGGAGTGACATTATAAAAATTAAATTGGTTCTTGCTCATTTCCATAATATCCTCTAAAAAGCCTTGCCTAGCCTAGAGTGGATGTCCTATTTCTTTATCTTTCTTGATGACCTCTCATGCTTGCAAGTCAGCTCGTTTTTCTTTGCTGAAGACTGCACCCCACTGCTGCATGCACTCTAAAAGTTCCATTAAAATCTAGGGCATCATCACTCATTCTTATCTGCAGCAGGCTGCTGAACAGTGCCATACTAGCAACCGCATGCAAACTAGTCTCTAAGGACAATATTAGTTATACGCACTGCCATCCCATAAGGAGAAGAATTCCACTCCACCTGAGTCCTACCTTATTTTAGAGAGCACATCTAGCCTTTCAAACATGGTTCCTAGACTCAGTGCTCTAAACTCTTACAATAGCAAGCATTACTTAAAAAACAATTTACCAGCAAAAATCAGCTTTTTTACAGGACACTCTTTATTAAACTCAATGTGAGATGAGCTAGCGTCCTGAATTTTGTCACACACACTCATTGAGACCACACAGGCCAAAAACAGTTTTATTTTAAAGACTTAAGTATAAAAAAACCATCAAAAAACCCATGTGTTCTCCCTCTGGTATTGATGAATTCTTTCTTGGGATGAATTGTTATTAAGATAACTAAGATTTAGTATAAAACAATTGGCTATGATTTGACACTGATCCTGTTGTCCAGATATGTGAGGAAATTTTAATAATCAATAACTTAATGAGACATTAGTAGCAACGATACCTTGGAGACATCAGAGGAGAAATACAGAAATGGAGAAGTTAATGCAAATTTGGGTGTGAAGATGAAAACTAGGAAATAATAGCATTATTTACATCTTAAAATTTTCCAACACTATTTCCTCACATACATAGAATGCATTTTGCCCTAGAAGAGAATAAAGCAAAACCTAGGCATAAATATGAAAACGAAGGAATATTACCAATGTTTATGTCTTGAAATTATTCAACATTATTTTTCTACATTCAGAAAATGCATTTTTCCTGGGAAAACTGATTAAAAATGTTTAACAAGCATTACTATTTTTGCCTATTTAAACTCATTGGTAGATGTTACAAACTCAGAATTATTCTGATATAATTTTTTGAAGACTTTTATTACATAAGCAGTTCCACAGGCTCCATGTTTAGACAGAAGATGAGATACTAAAGGTTAGATACATCAGTTGACATGCCAGTATCATAGAGAAACTTCATAAGTTTGCATCCCTAGATAAATAGTTATAGAAATTAATGATTACTGTGAGAAGGATAATCAGTTTTCTACAAGAACAGACCTCCTGAAAAGTTAGTCATTCCAAAGTGGTAAGCTGTAAATACATGTACATGCAAGCAACACAAAGTGGAGCTAGTTTGTTCTATATATTTGAGTGTAACAACAATTATAGAAGAGTAGTAAATTTGAAAAGGAATTAGTGGAACGGGAGAAGTTGGATGGAGGAGAAAAAGAGGTGGAAATAATGTAAATACAGTACTTGTGTATGAAATTCTCAGAAGAATAACAAATATAAAATTAACAATCTATAGAGTTAATAAAAGTGATATATGACAGTTAAGTGCCAGGGTCAAAATTAGGGAAAATTTCAGAGAAATGGCCACAGAATACTAGCAATTCCAATGAAATGGAAAAAAAAAAAGGCACAGAATACCACATGAGAAAAAGAGGTGGGCTTCTAGCATTAAAAAATGGACATGGTAGTGATTAAGGTATCATTTACAATGAACCTGATCTATTTCTTATAAAGATTCATCAAATATTAGGATAATGGGAGAATGAAAATTATGGAGATTAGAGACTTGCAGATCCAGTAAACAATACAAAACAGACTCGTAGGAACAGAAACAGTGGAAATTTAAACTAAGCATAGGAAGAGAGTTATCTACAAAATGGCACATGCTTAAAGATCAGGACACCAAAACTGTTACAGCAAATAATTGTAAAATCAAAGGTGTTAGTACATCTTCTGGTTGCTATTGATTGTATATTTTTTCTAAATCGGTATTTAAATTTATGGCTTTTCAATCATCTCTATTTTATTCAGTACCTATGCTATAGTAGATAACTTCATTTTAATGTGCTTTAGTTAAAAAGTCATATGCAAAATGCAGCAACGTGTGTTTAAATGAACACTGTGATCTCTTTATATGTTTAAATTCATGAGAAAACTCAATAAAAATATTTTCATAATTGAACCTGAATAATTAGATTGACTTCATATTAAATTCTAACTATGGTTTTCTTGAAAAATGACAAAAGTTAATGGTTTTAGTTGGGAAAAAAACAAGAGCTTCTTAATATAAAATAGTTAATAGAATAGAGGCATGTTTCAAAACATCTTATATTCAGTGATAACTAATTAATTCACTTGGAAAACTTATTTCAGTGTATATAAAGAGTCTTTTGTGATCTCTTAAAGATGCTGTAGTTTCAGGATGTTATTCAGGATTTTAAAGTTCACACCATATAAGCTTACAAGAAAAAAAATGACCCAATTTTTTTTAGGGGGTCAAATAAATTTATTTTACTTATCTAACCACATGGTGATAAAAGTATAAAAACCCTATTTAATGTCAATCACAATTCTGTAGGTAGCATATTATAATGGCAGTGAATCCCTAAATTTATTGAAATAGGGCACTTTTCTGGTATGATATATTCATATACTAATAGTATGATAAGAACAAAATCAATTTTAATATATTTGAAATTCTTAGCAAAAATAAGCATAATAATAATTCTTTTCCACGATGGGGACAAAGTTCAGTTAATTTTCAAGCTTATTTCTAGAAACTCAATCCATGTTTTGCACCCAGCAGATGTTCAAAAAGTTATCATTTGCATATGTAAATAAATAAATTTTGCAAGTGCTTTGTGAAATGAAAGCCATGGAATTGAAAATGTTTAAATAATCAGCCTATATTAGACACTACCCACCTTTTTATATACCTTAACTGAGTTATTAAAATAAATGCACAGTCTCATCAACTACTCATGAACTCACATGGTGAGTAAGGCAATACTGTTTAATGTGTGACACAAAACTGTGAAAATACTACAATTTAGGACTGCTATGCTCCCCAAAGCTACTTTTCAAATATCATCTGACAAACATTTTATTATTGTTGTTATTAGTATCAGCAGAAACAGTGTTTTAAGCATGAACACTAGGGTTATGTGCAAACAATGTAAAATCTCTCACTGAAGTGCACTCCTACTCCACAGCTATTGATATAAACCTTTACAGTCTGGCTTATGCTTAACTCCTCCACAAGTTTGACTGAAATATTTCTGTAGAAATGTTTGTGGTCACTAAAATAATATCAGACTTGTGGGTCACTGTGAAACTACCACTTTTTCTTGTATTCCAGAAAGACATCCTAGCTAATTCATAATAGAATTCTATATTTGTGAAAATAAGTGTTGTATTCCCAAAATTAGAGCTTGATGGCTTTTTCAGGTACACAGCTACAACTGAGTTATCACCAAGATAATATTATCAAAGGTATAATAATTGCTTACTTACATGTATGCCTCCACTAAGGGCTTTCTGAAGTGCAATGCAACGACTACCTTATTGATAGCTATATTCTCTGTACCTTGTTTCTTCAAGCTAGGGGATCAATGATGTTCCTCCAACAACTGCAAAATAATTGAATCTGGTTTTGTACATTCTGGCAATGCAGGAAAATTAAGTAAATCACTAGTTTAAGAACTGGAACCAATAGAGCACCATCACTCTTACTGAGGCACTCATTGTTTGGCATCATTTTCTGAATGTTAGTGGAGAAATTTGTTAGAACAGTCTACACAATTAGTCCTAATATTGCTGATGGACTCATAGACATTTGCATTGAGGATCATTAGCTGAACACAAACAGTTGATGACTGTGGCAGATAAATTCACTATTAATTCCTGCCTGATGACTATGTTGTGACTACATAGCACTGACATTTGGAATCCTTTCTGTGTCATGTAAATATCTTAGTCACAACCAAGAGACTCACAGGGCCAGCCAATTTGCCTTATTAAGCAAACATTTCCTTTGCTCTTGTGTGCCTGAAGAAATTCTAAAGAAAACTGCATCACTACTTCTTTTCACTCAAACTGCTTAGCTGTTGCACTAGTCACTACCTCTTTTAAGATCCATTTCGTGTCCTTCTAGAGATTACATTCTCTGAGACTCATTTATCTATTAATTTAGCCAATAAATAGCACTCACAGGAAACTGAATCCTGAAAAGCAAAAAATCCAAGGCACTTCCCTGTTCCTGTTCTACAGAGAGATATTTACTTGTAGCTGAATTTCCTGATATTTAAGCTTCTTAATTTCCTTCTAGGCACACCGCCTTCTAGTGTTACAATTCTAGATAGACAGCCTTCCATTGACTTGAGATTTTTCTCTGTACTCTGCAGTTCAGAAACCTGACAACCTAGAGGTTAAGCAACCTTCTGCAAATGTAGGAGTAGCCTCCTGTAGCTGATAATGTCTAGATTGTCTTTAGTTGATTATTTCCCTTTTCCTGTCTCAGGGCTTTCATACCTATGTAATTTTTTACTGAATGCAGTTTCTTAGAACTTCTTAAAAATATTCTGTTATTATTTTGACAAGGTATTTCTGTAAGAATTAATAATTAAAATAAAATATCATAATTATCTTTGACTTCTTATTTCATATAATCCCTCAAATCTAACTAGTCACAAAGAAACACTCATTCTATTCAAATTGTCCTCTTTCCTCTATTCCCATTTCTTCAGTGCTAATGTGATGCACTTCCTTTTGCTTGGACCACAGTAATACATCTTATGTCTCTTGTACCTTTAGTTCTCTCTCTCTCTCTCTCTCTCTCAACTGGGAACAATAGACATAAAGCTCACTTGAAACAGTTTGGGTAGACAAATGAAAAAAACTTATTGTAGCTTGTGGGATGAAATAATAAAAGAATCTACAAAATATTAAAATTTAGGCTTCTCCCACTAGGCGTAGACCTTTGTTTTGGCTAGTTTGCAGTTCTGGAGATCAAATTCTGAGCCTTGTTAAGCTAAGTAAATGCTCTACAATGAGCCCCAATCGACAAATTCAGTCTTCTATAGGGACAACATAAATTTTATTACCTTTACAAATATACTTGTAGGGGATTGTGTTGTTTCATGGTAAATAATTGTCCCACCCACTGGTTTAATAAAAAGCACTGATGGCCAAAGTCAGGCAGGAAGTGTGGGCGGGACTACCAGACTAAGAAAACTCTTGAGAACAGGAAGCACAGAGCAGAATGCCAGAGAGAAGCCAGAAGAAGCAGAGGACAACCATGCTGCTCTAAAGAAAGGTATCGAGCCACATGGCTGAACAGGAAGAATCATGGGTTAGATGAAGGGTAGAGAGCTAGCAAATTATATGCCTGGGCCTTAGGCTGATCAGCCTAAAACTACAGTAAGCCTCTGTGTGTCTCTGTGGGTTTGCGGGTCTGCGGGTCTGCGGGTCTGCGGGTCTGTGGGTCTAAACCTTGAGGTTAGGCCCGAAATTCGGGCCAGAAATTTCATACTACATATACTGGCCATTAAATATACAATTCTAATTATTATATTTTGATAGCAAAAGAAAGCCTATAAAAATTGCAGATTAATGCTCTAATGCATATATGAGCAACACAAATTGGACGTGTCTTTTTGGGGGGGCAGGGAAAGGTTACAAAGTGGGAGAGATAGACCTGGGAGGAGACAAAGTGAGTGTGATCCTGGTACAATGAATAAAATATTATATTGGAAAACGTTATTCTAATTAAACTAACTCACCACCATCTCTAACCCAAGCAGGAATATATTATGGATGCATTTCCTACTGTTACTTTTACATGTGTACAATATCTTTCTCAATGTGACAGTTACCCCAACTCTAGCCTGATGTTACCGTTAATTTCTGTGTATGTTCAAATACCTTTTTATTTTTTAATCTTCCTTGATGCATCGAGCAGAAAATAATTTTCTGTCTCTAAATTTAAATTATATAACAATTCTACATTCTAGGATATTTACTTGGTTTAATTTTATATTGATGATTTCTGTGTATGTATATAACCTAATAGTTGTAAGCCTTTGGAATGCAATTTATATTACCTAGCCAGTTCTTTATTAAGAGTTGATAAGCTCTGGATATTCATTTTATAAATAGCTAATGAGTACCTTTGAAATATTATTGCTATTGTCTCAATCTTACCAGCGTATTCTGGTTCTGATATCTATACAATAGATAAATAGTAGTAAGAGGACTGGGAGTTACTATATTTGCATGGCAAAATATATTTAACTGAAAATAAAGTAACCAGCGGCAATATGTTTCTAAATAAATAGGCAAGGAATTTTAGATAATAAAAAGAAAAGGAATAAGTTTGTTCCTCAGTGGGCATTTGTCTAAACATATACAATTTATTATGGCCAATGTCTAATTTCAATATGTTCTTGGGACCAGTATTGTAATTTATGAAATAATTTACAGGTTCAATTTAATGTCTATGGAAATTATAGTGCATATCAGTATTGCTATTTTTTATTGTGTTTTGTAATGAAAATTTTTGTAATGAAAATTCTGACATTTTGAGGAACATTTTAATGGTATTAAAACAAACAGTTAAATAGTAAATGTCTCTTTTTATTTAATGGAGGAGCTTCTATTTTTGTCTCCGGGTACACCATCACTCCATGTTGTTTTTTAATAAAAATTAGACTCACTCATGCCATGAAAAGAAGCCCATGCCTTACACTGTCTGGATGACCAGGAAATGGAGACTAGAAAGCCCTGATATCTAGTGCAGAACCAAATAGGACCAGTTAATTTCCCCAATCAATGAAATGATTCCTAATGATATTTGGCTATCCTCAAAGATTAGTGCCAGTTTCAATAATTGTCATAAGCGAGGCTACCTGTAGCAGCCGATAAGAGCAGATGCCGAGACCTACAGCCAAAGAGAGTCTAGATTGAAAGTCTCCATTGGGTCCCTATCTTTGGGGATCATGGAATCCCTTCAGAAGAAGGAAAAGAAATTGTAGGAGTCAAAGAAGATTTGAGGACAGCAGGAGAATATGCTCCACTGAAACAACTAAGCAGAGCTCATGGGGTTTCACAGAGACCAAAGGGAGAAGAAAAAGAAGAAGAAAGGAAATTGAGACTCTAACAAGGATGATGATGATGATAGTAGTAGTAGTAGTGTGTTAGCATATTTACAGTTGGCATACTGAACATATTGGATTAGCTTATATACTTTATGTAACACATAATACTTCTTTATATGACACAGACTTTCACATTTTATACACCTAAAGATAGTTATACCTATCTGGAACTTAAACAATATAAATTAATTCATTAGGTCTACTCCAAGTGGTATTTGGATCCAAGAACTATACATCATTCAGGTGCCATGTATGAGAAGTGGGAGAGATTTTAGTTGATGATTTAGTAGCACTTTATGTCAAAGTTTTCTTATTCACATGGAAAGGGCAAATCATATATGTCCAGTATCTGTATGATTATAGAAAGCACTTCAAAATCATAAAATAGTGTTTAATATATAGCTGCCTTTACTGTGACTAGTAACACATGTAAAATCTAGAGTAATTTTATGGATCTCTACCACTTCTACAGTACTGAAATTTCAGGTATAAACTTGTACTTAATAGTCAAACCAACAGAAAATCTTAATGTTGAACAACATGGTAGTCACTTCCTAGAATATAAAAATCTGACAAGGCCTCAGATCTCAATGAATTTAGATTGCATTCACAAATTAGTACAAATTTTTTTAAAGCTTTTAAAAAGTACAGTTGTTGCTGCATGGATTGCTATCTACTATTTACAAGAGGATTTAGATGAGAAAGTGGAAATTTATCAATGCTAAAAGTAATAGGAAATTTTATGAAAGAGGAATCATTTGAACTTATTCTTATGACAGTGTTTCTCATCCTCACTGCCTATTCATATCATCCTCAAGGGCTTTATAAACTCCCCCAAACCTACTGTTATCACATAACTTTAGAATGTCTGGAAGTGGCATCAACTATACATACTTTTGTACAACTTATTATTTCATTATTCCACAACAAGGACTCTGAACCTTTTCTAAACTCTGGGCTCACCCAAAGAACATTTCAAAATACTGATTATTTCTCTCATGCCTTCCTAGATTTGTAATGAATTTATTTGGGTTTTGATCGGAACTGGGAATGGTTCAAATGTATTCAAGTACAAAATCAACCTTAGGATCAATAATTCAGTCATTGTTTCTCAAATTTTGTCATTAATTTAAAAAAATGGTCAGAAGAGGCTAGGGATGCCACTAAGTGGCCAGTAGCTCTTGTCTGACATAGGCAAGGACATGTACATCATTCTTAGTATATAAAAAATGAAGAATCAATTGAAGATCTTGTTAACTACAGTTTCTTTGGCCTCGGCTCTCATGAATCTGATTTTGTAGCCTTAGGTTTTGTCAGACACATTTAGTTTTAATTAACTCACAGGTGATGCTGATCATAGTATTGACTATCAGTTTTAAAATTTAATGTTCTCAAAGTTAGGTTTTTATTCTTTTCCCATCAAAGCCTAGTCAAAACCTAGGTAGATAGGCTCTAACTGCAGGCTGTCCAACTCTAAAGAATCAAGCTATCTTGTTCAAAGCTACTGATTCTCACACCTGGTTTTCAAGATAACTATTATAGAAACAAACAAAAAAGAACCATCCATAGTTATTTGCATTCAAAACTCTCCTTAATTACCTTTGATTTCAAGGCATCTTTCAGCTGTAAGCCTTTGCACAGTTTACTGTAGTGTCCTTGAATTACAGAAACAAGTACATATGGTACAGGACATCAATATTCTCATGATCTACTTGGATGCTCACCTCTCCTGCCCCCAGAAACCATTTGACAACATTCACCAAATTGATGAATTATGTTTTATTCCTTCTTCTCCTCACCTAATGGTTCTCTAATTTAACTAATGACTGTAATTCTCATTAGATGCTGATGAAACATTAAGATTTTTTTTCAGAACTACTCTTAGCAGAACATCAGTGGGTGAGGAATACCTAGGAAGATACACCTAATCTTCCAGGTGACATGAGCAGCATGTGCCACTGTTGGTAGTAATGGTGACATAAGGAACATGTGGTTCTTCTGACCACTGCAGAAACTTTGCTATTTAGTTGCTCCAATTTTGATAAATAACCTTCTGCTAAATAATCTGCAGCAATAAAATTTTACACAAGAGAAAACTCCTTTTGTTTTAAACAAATAAGTTAAAAGACCAGCTTTGTTCTGAAATGATCTCCACATTTCATTTGTTTCAACATAGCATGTCCTCGTTGTTTTTAAAAGATCCCATCTGGAATGGCGTCATATTCGGGACATTCCTCCTTGATGTTCTTGGTTCTTTTACAGTGTCCACCTCTGAGCTATGATGCCCAGACTTTGGTGACTATTTTTACATTATCACTTCTTCTGTGTGAGAAGTTTCTACTTTCCAGCTATCCTCCCTAAACATCACAAGTGCCAAGATTATAGGTAGTACTCAGCTTACCTTGAGTTATTTCAAGTGGTGCCTAGAATACATGGTTCACTTAGTTAATATCCTTTAGTCTTTCCTAGATAATTTCAGATCCCTCTGAACTTTTCCAAAAATGTTGAGCTTATGCCTAATCTTGAATGGTCATTTCATTTGGCAGTGTGTTATCTCTGACCCAAAGCCCTAGAAATATCTGTTTTGTTCACAGATCTTTCATCAGCATGAGAAATTATGGAATAAGCAGCCTAACAGTAAGAAGCTCATAAAAGAAACACTAGTTCCTATAAAATGGGCTCCTAATGGAATTTAAACCTTATGCTATCTTTATGAAATTTAAATTCCATTTTTGTGTCTGAATAATTCTACTCATTCTCCAAAACACACACACACACACACACACACACACACACACACACACACACACACACACACACACACACACACACACAAACAACAACAAAAGACACCCACATTGGCAAGTTTTACTCATATGATCTGGCTTACTATTAACTTTTTCAAAGCTATTCTTAGAATCATTGCATTTTCACATGCACTAAAATATGCTTAACACTTTTTTTTTATAAAGCTCAGCCTTGATACAGAGAGTACAGAAAAGGGACTTTAGATCATATCAGCCTATGTGAATTATAATTTTATGGCTTATATTATCTGGTCATGGTTTACAGTAATATCTGTAACATCTGGCTTTCAAAAAATGTATGCTATGGGAAGCAGGCTGAAGTTGTCACCAGCATAATTGTACTGTATAGGTAGACAGAGTCAACAGTCCTGGACTTAGAAGTAACTAAATATATTTTTAAAGCACAGATGCAAAATATAAATAAAAGACTCCAGTAAAATAAATAGTTGTAATGTTAAGTTCTCAATATAACCATAGAATCTGACATATTTGATAGCAGAGTATGTCACTGAGTAAAAGTGTTGCTATAAATTATTTGAAGGTTAATGAGAGTGGTTTTGAACCTTAAAATTATTTTCTACTTCCTTCAGAATATCCTTGATTTGAGTTTTTGTGCTATTCATTAATTTTCTTCCAATAGTTTCTTTTTGGAGATAACTGAACTCTTTCTTGTTCATGATTTTTAATTTTTTATTGTTTGAAAAACACCTGTAGGGTTGGTCACTGGTGATAAAAATAGAAATTTCATTTTCAATAATTTTGAAGCACAAAGTTTGCTAAAAATATGCAGATAGATACAAAATAAATATGATTTAAATATTTGCTCAAAATGTTCTAATTTTTTTATATTTCGGATAATAAAATATTGTTACTACCATTAGCTTTAGGAAAGAGAATATATAAACTTATGGAGGAGATTTGAAGCTATTTTAATTTATAGGAGGAACATCTATATGTTCAGAGACAAGAGGACACATGGACCTTTATTACACTTAAAATGCTCTAAACACTGAATATGATGAAGTTGACTCCAGCATCTCTCATTCTTATTCTTTTGACCCTTTTAATGAAGCTTTCCTATAAGTGATACAAAAAGAAGAGAGTAGGAAAATCATTATTTATTCTTATACTGAAAAATTACCAAAACACTGAGCATCCCCATTAATTGCCTTCTTCATATTGCATCATGTGACTTCATACACATACAACATACAAAGATTTCATTGATTATTTAATCAAACCACATAATGTCAAGGATGTAGTCTATTTGTTATGAATCACAGTGGTTTTTATCTATACACAAAGTCCTCTACTCTTATACAAACAATAGTTTCTTATAGAAACTAAAATAAAATTTTCTATGATTATTTCTAAGTATCAGATAAGCATTTCTTTTGACTATACTATGTTATAAAGTTAATTTTATAGTATATGTTTCTGACCTGAGTTTTAAATTCTTGAAAGCATTTTGGTTTGAGGATAGGACATAACTTTCTTCAAGTTCTGAATTGGGACTAAAATCTTTGGTCATTTTATCATAAGTGTTTATATAAGGAAACAGTCCCTGCATTGATGATTATAAAATAAGATTATCAATTGAACCTGTACAACATCGAAGATACAACTATCTTATCAATATATTGTATTCAATATTCAGTGCACATTTAATTCTTTCTGTAAAAATAAGCAAGTTCATTCACATTAGTTTACATTTTGCTTTAATATCTAATAAAAAATTGCTTTGAAATAAATTTCCTAATGTTATGTTACCAGTCATTATTTGATTTGCATGATTCTTTGATATATCAAGATACTTGAGAGTTACATAAAAGTTTAGATAAAAAGGAGTCTTCAGTGGAAAAACAAATCACAAATTCTTGACACAGAATATTATATTTCTTCTATCTAGCATCACATAATGTTTGATTTTTGTATATAAATAATTTTATTTAGCTTTCATTCAACTAATACTTATTTGAGAGCAACTTCAAGGGCAAAATATTATATTCACACATAGAAACTGGACAGTAATTTTAGTCTTAAAGAAGTTGTAGTACAGTTAGTATTATAGCATAGCCTCTTGTCTGTTGCCAGCTGCAGATTCCGCACCCCCCCCCCCCCCGTATTTCTGATTGTTAAGCGGCATGCCTAAGTATTTCCTCTTGAATAGTATTGTTAGACCTAAGTCATCCTGAGAGCATTATTTTATTCATAACACTATCTTTTAAAAATATACTCAATATTTTTTTATTTAAAGGTTCACATTCAATCTCTTTGATCTCTCATCTGTATACCATTGAAAATGTGTCCTAATTCTGATCTAATTGTACTTTAATGAGTCTACATGGAGTTACAATTCTGACTCCTTTGTGACTATTGTTTTGGCTATCCAGAATTTCAGTGGGAACTTAGCTAGCTTCATTTCACCTGTGGCACATTTGAATATTTAGACACCCAGATAGATTGTGACATACAACTCTGTTTACAATCCAAAGTAACTTAGACCCCACTCCTTCTAGAAAGTGGCCCTTCACTGTTGCTTCTCGTCATGATACTATAATTCTTCAAAATAAAATATTTACTGTCTCATCATATTATATAATTTTCTACTCCAAGACTATAAGTATTATGTCTCCAATGAAAAGACATTTTGCATGGAAAATGAAGTTATTGTTTCTGACTTGCATGGAACCTGTGGTGGCTTCATTGAGATGTCCTTTATGAATACAGATATCCGAATACTTGGTCTCAGGTTGGTGATGCTGTTTACATATATTTAAGAGGTATGGCCTTGCTGGAAGAATTATATATCTGGGGTAGGGTTTTGAGATTTCAAAAGCCATGTCATATTTCCAATGCACTCTCTCTGCTTGCTGATTGTAAGCCTTCAGGTCTGGGTTTTTGCTCTGGCCACACACCAGCTGCCTGCTGCCTCTACTTAGCATTATCCATCCTAACCCTTTGAAACCATAAGCAACAAATAAACATTTCTACAATTTTCCTTAATCGAGGTGCATTATCAAAAGAAGAGAAGAGTAACTAAGCTTGGCAGTGGTTGTGCACTCCTTTTAACTCAAGAAGCAGCGTTCTGTGAGTTTCAGGTCCTCCTGCTCTACAGAGTAAGTTCAAGGAAAGCCAGAGCTGTTACACAGAGAAACCTCATCTAAAAAAGCCAAAAGGAAAAGAAAAGAAAAGAAAGAAAATAGGAGAGAAGAGGTCAGTTGTAACTAGTGTGTGGACTTATTGTATTCTTGTTTTAATTTTATTGCTGTTCTAGGAACTTTTGTCAGTTGTATTTAACAATTTCATTCTTTTGATAAGACTTCCCATAGTACTATTCTAAGTTATTACTGAATAAATAAGCCATGAATCAACTTCATTTTCTCTTAAGAAAGCTTAGTTATTTTCCCAAGATTCATTTTCTACTGTATGGCCTTAAAAATATATCTCTTAATGTAGCTAAAAATAATTATAAATTTGTAATAATCTTATCTTGAGTTCTCAGTAAACCTTTAAGACTGTAACAGAGTAAAAGAAAGTCATTAGCCCTCCTGTATGCAAATGATAAACGGGATGAAAAAGAAATCAGAGAAACAACACCCTTTACATGCAATCTGCAGATTCAACACAATTCCCATCAAAATCCCAACACAATTCTTCATAGAAAAAAAATTTACAAACCCAGAACAGAATAGCTAAAACAATACTGTGCAATAAAGGAAGTCACAGAGGATCACTATCCCTGACTTAAGCTCTAGTGTAGAGTTATAGTAATAAAAGTAGCTTGGTATTGGCAAACAACAGACAAACTGGAGCTCTTGGGAGCTCAGAAACTCTAGAATCCTAGCTAAGGAGCTTGCAATGGAATAACCTAAACTCGCTGCATGTGGGTGATAGTTGTATATCTAGGTATGCTAACAATGGAACCAAGATCTGTCCCTGGCTCAGGAGCTGACTTTTTGGAACCTATACTCTATGGTGGGTGCCTTGCTCAGCCGTGCTTCAATTTGATGTCATGTTTGTTGACTCCCATGGAAGGTCCTATCCTTTCTAAGTAGTAGATGGGGAGGTAGAAAGGAAGCCAGAGGAGGTAAGGAGATGAGAGGAAGGTGGGGAGACTGTGGTTGGTATGTAAATAAACAAAAATTATTAAAAATAAAAGATTCCTTTTTAATGTCATAGGACAAAAAAATTTCAAAAATTTTATATAATTTCTCTTTTAATGAGAAATTACATTCCTAAATTTAATAGACCACAATATACTTTAAATTGTTAACTCTGATAAAAAGTATTTTTACTAGAATAAGAATGAATAACATATGCATTTCTAGTACCAAACAATTAAAAATTTAATTATTTTTAGATACATAATTTATTTCTTGTTTGATTTCATCCTTAATTTAATAATTTTCAACAGATTAATAGATATTTTCAGACTTTGAGATCATGTTTGATTTTAAAATAAATGTTATATTTAATGTCAAAGTTAAATACTACTTTCGAAACATTTAAATGCTGTTAGAAAGCATTACATTAAAAACATTAAAATTTACAAATATTAAAGTGACGACGGTTTTTGTTTTAATCAAGTATAATTTTATTGATGTTATTCTGAAACATTTTAAGTCCTGTAAAATAATAATCTTATTTCCACTAACATTTTTATATAATTACTGAAGTACATTTTCATTCAAAAAAGTTACATGTAGTCATGGTTTTTCATATCATATTTTCAGCCTTGAAGTGATAAAAATCTGAGACTATCATTTTATATTTAGAAATTTTACTTTCCAATAGCATTTCTCAACCTTTAGCTCTATCTTCAGGTAACATTTTTAACTTGATAAGTCTCAGAATTATCATTTTTACAAAAAGATAATTCCAATAATTTTGTAAGTGCTGTAATTTTGGAAAATTATAGATATTTAGTAATTATTACAAACTGCAACATAATGGCTTTTTGGAAAATGTTGATATTCACTATTGACTTTACTTAAAGGTAGTTCAAAATGTATAATTTTAATGAATAAAGCTTTTACATTTTCTAGTACATCAGAGTCATGATGGATTCACTTTACTACTTCAACATGTATTTAGGCCCAGTTACTAGACTTGGTGTCCTAATCATGGTAGATTCAAATCATATGCATGAGACCTTGTAGACCATTAATTACTTCTTCTAAAGAACTATCTCTGAGGACAATTATTTTGAGGCTGTGGATCCAAAAATATACTTGCAGAGATGTAACTTAGTTAACAACAGTGTGCATGTCCTGAAGATGGGTTTTATTTAATTAGTTAACTATTTAATGGCAATTTTCATGAGATAATGTTCTGAATAAGGGAATAAACCAATGGAATAAGAAAGGGGAGTGAATAACCTGAAGTGTAAAATTGGTCTGGCCCAGTATAATTTTTAATGACATCATCTTTGGGTCCATGTAGGAAGAACAACTGGAAAAGATCATTTAATAAACAATAAAAAGCAAGCAAACAAGTTGTAATCATAGCTATTTACTTAAGAATGCTAGTTAACAAAATCCAGGCATTTGTGAAACTGGAATAGATGTTTATAGTATTACTTAAATCTGAGCTACTTAATATGCTGGCCACTATGCACCTTTGGCTACTAAATACTTAAAATGAGACTTAGTTAAATTTAAATGTGATATAAATAAAAAATACAAATTGGATTTTAGAAGCATAGTAAATAAAAATGTTAACTACATAAATAATATAATTACTTAAACATAGCATAATATTTATTTTTAAAAAACATTTTAGTTAATATATGTTTGGAAATTGGTAAAAAGCATTTCACCAATTGAAAGCAGGTGTGATTAATTTACAGATATCCATGAACACAATTACAGACATTATTCCTTAAAAATAAAGGAAAGTGGTCTGAGTTTACATGGATGAGAACACACAAACTGAACCCAACAAGAACAAAATTTAAGGGCTTTTTAAATACCTAATCCAACAATTTTGAAAACTACAAAATAATAATAATTATTATTATTATCTGATCTCTTTGCCAAACTGGAAGGGGTTGCATGGGAATGGGGCGGGAATAAGGGATGCCAATATAAGAGACCAGGATGGTTTAGTTGGGGGGGAGAGAGAGAGAGAGAGAGAGAGAGAGAGAGAGAGAGAGAGAGAGAGAGAGAGAGAGAGAGAGAGAGAGAGAGAGAGAGAGAGAGAGAGAGAGAGAGAGAGAGAGAGAGAGAGAGAGAGAGAGAGAGAGAGAGAGAGAGAGAGAGAGAGAGAGAGAGAGAGAGAGAGAGAGAGAGAGAGAGAGAAATGTTGTCTTAATAGAGGGAGACATTATGGAGTTAGGGAGAAATCTGGTTTGAGGAAAATTCCAAGGAACCCACAAGGATGAACCCAAGTAAGACTCCTAGCAATAGTGGAGAGGGAGCCAGTGCTAACCTTCTCCTGTAATCAGATTGATGACCACCCTAATTGTCATCATTGAACCTTCATCTAGTAACTGATGGAAGCACATGCAGAGCAACAGCTAAGTACTGGGCTGAGCTCCTGGAATATAGTCAAAGAGCAAGGTGATGTCAAGATCATGACAGGGAAACATACAGAGACAGCTGACTAGAGCTACTGGTAGCTTAGGAACTCTGGACTGACAACTGGGGAACTTCATGAGACTGAACTAGCAGCAGTTGTATGGCTTGGAAAGTTTGAGGGGCCTCTGGCAGTGGGACTGAGATTTATTTCTAGTGTGTGAACTTGCTCAGCCTTGTTGCAGGAGAGAGGGGCTTAGTTTTGCCTCAACTTGATATGCCAGATTTTGTTGACTCCCCATGAGAGGCCTTATCCTCTCTTAGGTATAGAGTGGATGGGGGGTAGGCAGATGTGGGGCAGCATGGAGGAAGGGTGGCTGAGGAAACCGTGGCTGGTATATGAAATAAAAAATAATTAAAATAAAAAATAATAATTATCTTTCCACTTTGCATCTTGATCTCACCATATAGCTTACACAGTAGTAACATGACTTAATTTAGTATTTAATATAAATATAGTATCTGAGGTATGAATATTTTAGATCCCTTGTGTTTTATCAATTCTCCTAGAATAACAATTCCATTTATAAGTTACATAGTTTTTTAATAGGAAAGTGAAAAAAGTTTACGGCAATCTCGAATCTAACTTTTGTTTTCATTAGTTGGTATCAGAACAATACATGTATTCACACACCCTGGGCCTCCCTATAGTTTATATACGTTTGATAGAAAATAAGTTCAGAATCGAACAAAGAATTTTGATTAGTTCACACAATGTGTAATATAGAAACTAAGAAATTCAGAGGAAAAATTATGTTACCCTGCAAAAGGGATTTGAGCATGGAATTGTTTTGTATTTTCCTTTTTACTTTGTTACAGGAGAAAATTCCAGGAGAAAATTCCTAAGTTATGAACATGAAGTATCTATGCATAATGACAATCATTGTAATTTGAAGAATTCCTATGAGAATTAAAAACATGGTGCTTGACATATTCCTGGGGTCTAAAAATTAAAAGGTATTAACATCTTACTGTACTGTCAATCAGTTCTCATGTCTATCCTATTGACAAAGCTTGGTAATAAACACACAAGTGAGCCCTCTGTGGATACATGTATGTATCCCCCTAGTTTAATGCAACTTCACTGCTAAAAGGACAGAAGTGGGCAACAGCTAAGAGAACTTTCTCCTCTTTTGGAGAACTCAGGTTCTTCTTTAAAGGTATTTGCATTTAAACATATCAACTAAAATAAAATGGCTAAGTTCTGAGATAGGCAGTGCAGTAGATGTTGAGAAACTCTGGAGTCCTATGGTTGGCTATAACTTTGGGAATGTTACTTTTTCTAGGTTTCTCTTGGATAAAATAATTACCTAAATTAATGCGGAGAAAGCATTTTGACTAGTGTCTGGCATAGAAGATTTGCTATAACTCTTCGTTATCAAGACTCTGGAGAGGAATCAGAGTTCTGACATGCAGCATACCCTGAGAACATTAATAAATATCACATCCAGAGAGTTTTGATGCTTTCCAAATAACTTTTTGGAAGCAAAAATCCTTTTCTCAAAACTATAATAAAATTTGAATTGTTTTGAGTGAACCTGGTTCACAGTTTCAAGTCATAACTGTTTTCCTTTGATCATAGTTAAAGATCTTAGGAGTAAAGCAATGTCAAATAAAATATGGGCATTTAGAATAGAGTAACACAGAATAAGCCATGTGAACAATGTCTCTTTGTTCAGAGTATAATTAAATTATTTGATTTAAAATTGAGCAAAAACTTTTGAAAAACATGTTTGTGTATGTGTAATATAAACGCCTATAGTTAGAAATAAGTATGACTTTCCCGCCATGTTTCAGGGGAAGGAGCCATACCTTGTTGACTCCTTTGAGAAGCCTTACCCTTACTGAACTGAGACAGAGAAGGAGAGGATGAGGAGGTGGGGGTAGGGAGGCAGCATAATAGGAAAGGAGGTAAGGGAAACTCTGGTTGATAAGTAAAATAAGTGAAAAAAAATGTATATACTATAAAATGTATAATTACTGAAGAGGAAAATTTAATTTTTAACAACTATCTTACCAATACAACTACTATTCACATATGATTTCTGAAATTTAAATGCAAATTAATAATGAATAAAAATGGATTTTTAGTCATTCTGGCCAGCTACCATTGATGAATAGCCAGGTATGGCTAGTGGCTGTCACATAAAACTTGTCTGGACAGTGCTTATTTAGAACATTATCCTGGGTTGCAAAATATACCCTTGATATTAATTTGTAGGATCTTACTCATAAGAATTTGTGAAATATTATATGATTTTGATAACAGTTTTCCTCTTTTAGCACTGTAGCTAATGAAATAGCTTAAATTAAATTTTTTAAAGGAATTCATTTCTTAAATCATCCATAATTGTCTGAAATATGACTTACATGTAACAAATATGCCAGGATAAAAAAACATGTGGTCTGAAGTTGTAGCTTTATGACCTTGAGCAAGTCAGGCAGTTTCAGGAAGTCCCCAGAGAGCCCAGGAAACAAGGATAATGAGTTGTCAACTTAACCAGTATGCATGAAAATCAAGTGAGGATGTGAATACAAAAGCCTTTTATAAACCTGAACCTTTAAACAAATGCTAGCTATCATTATAATAATTTTCTACATTTTCAGTTAGATGAATGCAAAGAAGTATATTATTTCTGTAGAAATATGAGACAATCTGAATAAAATGTCACAGACAAATCATGAGGCTTTATTTAGGGCTAGTGGTGAGAAAAAAAAAGTGCATATCTAGTTAAAACACTCATTTGGGAATTACTAGATAATCTATACTTTATAATTCAAACACAGAATTTATTGTTAATTGTTTGAAAATTCTTGTCTCATTTCCATTTTGCAAAATGAAGGGCATTTAGTTTGACTTTAGCTTTAGAGATAATAAGCTTAGTGCTGCCACTTAAAAGCATATTAAAACTTCAGGACGTTTTACAACATGCTAATTTAATGCTTTATTAGCTTACTTCATTTAAGGTTACAGAGAACTAAAATGATCTTTGTGAAGTGTTGATCTAATCTCATTGCGCAATAGGACTTAATTTCTGCCTAGAAGGCAAACAAACATTTAAATGTGGAAATTAAAAGAAACAAACTATTATATGTCAGGCACACTAAACTTTGAAGACAAAACACAGTATATTCACAGAATTGAAAGTTAATGTAATTCTCTTGCTCAGGGTTTTACTATTACTTCAAAACATATAATATTCTTCATACACTATCCTCAATGGAACATGACTGTATTCTGTTTAAATACATTTACTTCTTCTCTTTCCATTATTCAACACTAAAGCATTCCTCTTAACTGAACTACATTTTTACTCTTTTGTGTTTTACTTAGGTTAATGAAATTGCTAAAACAGATAAATTCCAAAATTTTGGTTGTTCTTTGTCTGGGAATACCATCCTTCTAAAAATTACTCCATGAGTGTTTAACCCTTCTGTGTTGGGCTTCATCTCTAGTATTTCAAAATTCATGAGTGATCTCTGTAAGAAATGGGCTCCAAGACACCTTACTGGACCTTGCTACTGGGATGAAGGACTTGGACTGAACTCAACTGGATGTGCCAGGTTGAATTAATTCACTTTGGGATTCCTTGCTCTCTCTGGGGAATGGGTTGGGGGATTGGGTGGGAGAAAGCTGAGGAAGAAATAGGGGGAGGGTAGGGAAAGGAGCAGTCGTGGGTATAGGAAAAAACTTTTTAAATAAAAATAAATTTTAAAATAATTCCTGAGTGTTCCAATGGGGATAAAAGATATAAAGACATTCTAGTAAGATAACTACCACTCACATTTCATTGGTAAGAGTTAATAAAATGGTTCTTATTCTATGTGGAAGAAAGCTAGGAAATGCTAATGGTGGATTAATAGCTGGATCATAACAATAGTTCTATATTACAAAAAAGTGACAGATCTTGAAGGACAGTTGGTTGCCTTTGCAACAAAATTAATATGAAATGAAAAAGGAGTTTTAAGTTAACTATTATGAGGTGAGGTTACCCTAGCTGTTTTCCATTGCCATATCTATGATTTTCTTCTATCCCAACTCTATCCATTTCTGATACCAAAACCCAACAATCCCACTCTTTACCAGTGATAACCAGTTCCCACACTAAGCTAAGTCTCAGATATATGACCTTTATTATTCTTGCTGTACTCTATTCTGATCTCTTCATCCCAGGAATATTTATTCCCACTCCACCTCATGGTACATATCCAGAATCCCCCTTGTTCTTTTTTGCATCTTCTTTCAGCATTTTCTTATAGACTGTCTCCATTTGTTTTTTAATACTGACCAACACTCAGAAACACTCTCTACCAGGGGCCCAGAGTTAAAACTCTTGGCTAGAATTCAGAACAGCAGTAACAACTCAAGATTGGAACACACATTGAAAAAGACAAGATAAGAAATCTTTACCAAGAAATGCTTCAAATATCATAAGCACAAAATAAAAAAATTACAGTGAAAAAACCAAAAATGTGAACAGCTAAAACAATATACAGCTTTTGGAAGTCAGAATTTCTATTGCAATAGGCCCTGAGAAAAGTAATATAGCTGAATTATGAGACAATGCTTTCAAAACAGGAATTATGACTATATTCAAAACTTTAAAAAGAATATAAATAGATGCTTACTGAAGACTTGGAAAACACAAATGCACAGTTGAATGAAATAGTGAGAACTGTTCAAGACATGAAATAGAACTTACTAACAAAACAGAACCACTAAAAGAAACACTAGTTGAAATAAAATACGAAATTAAAAATTTGGGATTTAAAAGAATATCCTTAGAGTACCGTCTACTTACTAATAGATTAAAAAAAATATGGAAGAGATAATTTCAGATCTTAAAAACAAGGTAGAAGAAATAGGTAGCCAAGTCAATAAATAAATGTATAAAATTTAAATCTAAGAATATCTAGGAACTAAACATACAGGAAATCTGGAACATTATAAGAAGATTAAAGTTATGAATAACAGATATAGAGTAAAGAGAAGAATCCCAGGTCAATGCAGAGAAAAGGCTTTAAACAAAATCATAGAAGAAAATATTCCTCAAGATATGTCTACCAAGATATAGAAAGAATATAGGGCATCAATTAGATAGCATCAGAAAACAAATTTATCATAACACATAATCATCAAAACAATAAATGTAGAGGACAAAGACATAATATTAAAAGTAGGAAGGGGAAAAAGAACCAAGTGACATATAAAAGCAGGGCCTTTAGAAAATACGTGAATTTTCAATAGAGACTCTGAAAACCAGAACCTTGAAAGAAAAATTATTCAATACATATTAAAAAATAAAATACTAGGATAGCTAAAACAATTCTGTACAATACAATAACACTTGGATGTTATCACCATCTCTGATTTCAAGCTCTACAATTAAAAAAGTAACAAAAAATTCCATGGTGTTGTTATAAAACCAGACTGGTTAATTAATGAATAAAAGCAAAAACCCAGAAATAAATCCATACACCTATGACCATTTGGTTTTTGACAAAGTATCCAAAATGATACACTGGGGAAAAGCATCTTAAGCAGATGGTGCTGGTATAACTGGATGTTATCATGTAGAATGCAAATAAATTCATATCTGTTACTATCCATATCTATCACCTTGCACAAAACTCAAGTCTATGTGGATCAAAGATTTCAACATAAATCTAAACACATTGAACCTGACAGAAGAGAAAGTGAGGACTTGCCTTGAATTCATTGACACAGGAGACAACTTCCTGAAAAGAATACTAATCACACAGGAGCTAAGATGGACAATTAATTAATGGAACCTCATGAAACTGAAAAGCTTCTGTAAGGCAAAGAACATCATTAAAAGGACAAAACAACAGCCTATAGAATGGGAGATCTTTACCACCTCCAGTAAAGAAACCTCCCTGCCTTCCTGGGAGGTGAGTCATGAGGCTTCCCACATCTGACAGAGGCTGACTTACAAAATATGAAAAGAAACCAAGAAACAATCAAAAATCCAATTAAAAAATAGGGTACAGATCTAAGCAGAAAATCTCAACGTAAGAATCTCAAATGGGTGAGATTCACTTAAAAACATATTGAATATATTTAGCCTTTAGAAAGATTGAAATCAAAATTACTGTGATTACATCTTATAGCTTTCTAAAATGGTTGAGATTAAATCACAAGTGACAGCTCAGGCTGAAGAAGATGTAGAAGAAGGGGAACATCTTGCCATTGCTGGTAGAAATGCTAAAACCACTTTGGAAACGAATATTGCAATTTCTCACAAAATTGGCAATCAATCTACCTCAAGATCCATGTATAGCATACCCGAACACATACTCAAAGTAACAAAAGCCTTTGGAGACTATCCCCAATAAGGCTTTCCCTCGGGATCCAAGAAAGACATTTCTAACAGCTGGGATATTTATTGGAAATCTCAACAAAGATACTTATACGTGTATGGTACAAGGTAGGAGTGGCTAGTTGAGATTTTTCAAAGTCTCAGCTTTGCCATTGGAATCTCAAATGGTTGAGACTCACTTAAGAAACATGTTGAATATCTCTAGGAAGGTGTTAAAAGGCATTTTTAGACCTAAACTATGGGACATTTTAGGATCTCTTATGTCTACATTTGTATAATATAAAAATAGTTTGACTCCTTCCTTTCCAATTTGTAGCCCCTTGATCTTCTTCAGCTGTCATACTGCTAAAGCTGAGACTTTAAATGCTATATTGAATATTTATGCCAATAGTAGATAGTCTTGTGTTATTGTCAATTTCAGTGGAAATGTCTTGAAATTTACTCAATTTAGTTTGATGTTTTCTGTAGGCTTCCTGTAACCTAAAATGAACTCTTTCAGCAAAATAGCAGGATAAAAATTAATGCATAAAACCAATAGCCTTTCTTTATGCAAATGAAAAACAACCTGAGGGGGGAAAATAGTGAAACAGTAACTTTCACAATAGCCTAAAAATTCATAAGGGCTTGTATAATGTAAACTTTAAGATATTGAAGAAACTGAAGAAGATTGCCAGAAGGTAGAAAAATCCCCTATGTTCATGGATTAAGGATAGAAAAGAGTTACATGGCCATTCTAATCAAAGCAATATGCAGATTTAATGGAATTCCCATCAAAATTACAAAACAATTCTTCATAGAAATTGAAGAAAAAAAAAAAAACAACCCTCAAGCCCATGTAGAAAAACAAATAATGCAGGGTAGCTAAAAACAATTCTGAATAATCAAATAACTATTTGAGGTAGGACCATCCCAAATAACAAGTAGTACTCCAGAGCTGTGATAATAAAAAAGCGTGGTATTGGTGTAAAAAAAAAAAACAACTCACATAGATCAATGGAATCTGATTGGAGATCCACATACATTCCTTGCAGATAATATACTATTGATAAAGAATCCAAAAAGTACATATTGGAGAAAATAACAGCATCTTCAATGAATGCTGTTGGTCAAACTGTATGGCTGCATGTAAAAAAAAATGATACATAACTATCACACTGGATAAAATTCAACTCCAAATGGATCAAGGATCTCAATATAAGACTGGATACTCTGAATATGATAGGACAAAAAGTGGAAAATAGGCTTGAATTCATTGGCACAAGAAAAGACTTGCTGAGCAGCATACCAATAGTACTGGCATGAAGAATGCACAATGACTCATGAAGTGTGAAAGGTTCTTTATAGCATTAGACACCATCATTGGGCAAAGAGGCAGTTAATAGAAAGGGAAAGTAGCTTTACCAATTATAATCAGATAGCAATGTTACTATCTAAAATATATTAATAACTAAAAATACCTAGACATCAATAAAACAATCAAATTAAAAAGGGGGTCTATAGCTAACCAATTACTTCTCAAGAGATAAAACAAATGATTGAGAGATACTTAAACATCTAACATCCTCAGGCATCAGAGAAAGTAAACTTAAACTACTTTGTGTTTTCTTTTTTCATTTTATGTTTTTTTAAAAAAATCTTTTTTATCCATGTATTCCCCTGTCCTCCCTTCCTTCCCTCTCCCAATCCCCCCTTCCCTCCTCCCAATCCCTGCCAGTAAACCTTCAGCCTCCCCATCTCCAATCCCCCTATCCCCTTCCCCAAAAGAAAAAGAATCTTATTTCTGTCAGAATGGCTTATATCAATAAAACAAATGACATCACATGCTGGTAAGGATACAGGTAGTAGGGAAAAATTATTCATTTTTAATGGGAGTACAAACTGGTATAATCACTTTGAAAATTACTGTGGAGGTTCCTAAGGAGGCTGAGAATCAGATTACCTCAAGAACAGACTGTATCTCTCTTGGGGATATAGCCAAAGGACTCTACATTTTATCAAATTGATATTTTCTCATTTATTGTGATTGCTGCTCCAGTTATAATAGCCAGAAATGAGTAATAGCCTAGACGCCCATTGATGGATCAATGTATAATGAAAATGTGGTATGTTATGCATAATGTGGCTGTGAACATTGTTGAGTAAATGTCATTGTGGTAAGAATATTCATTCTTTGGGTATATGCCCAAGAGTGGTATTGTTGAATCATTAGGTAGATTGATTCCCAGTTTTCTAAGAAACCACCATACTAATTTCCAAAGTGGCTGTAAATGTTTACATTCACACCAACAATGGAGAAGTGTTCGTCTTACTCTACATCCACTCCAGCACAGGCTGTCATCAATGTTTCCAATCTTAGCCATTCTGACAGGTGTTAAATGGTATTTTTGAGTTATTTTGATTTGTATTTCCTTTGTGGCTAAGGATGTTGAACAATTCTTTCGGTGTCTTTAAGCCATTTGATATTCTTATGTTGAGAAATCTCTGTTTAGAATTCTACTTCATTTTTTAATTGGAATATTTGGTTTTATAATTTCTAGTTTCTCAAGTTCTTTATATATTTTAGTGATCAGCCCTCTGTTGTAATAAATTCCTGGCTTGTCCTAGCCCAGAATGCAAATGAATCTCTCCTGCCCATGAAAGCCTTTAGCTAAAGATTATGTCACTGGAAGTACAGTACTCCTTATAGATAAAGTACAGCTCTCCTTTCTTGATAAAGAACACTCAGGAGAGAACAAATGTCTACAAAAGATCAAACACATCTTCAATCTAACTTCAAAGTTATGTCACAGCCAGGAGAAAAGTAAATCATGCAATCTTTAGCTTTTATTCCACCGTAATAGATTTAGGACCAGCGGTATGTGCTAAGTCTTGGACAAGATATAATATGAGTAGCATTTAGGCAATGGAGTGGTAAGTCCATAATTGAATTCATGAACATTACCATGAAGAATAAAGAATAAACTAGAGGGAGCAAGAGTAGAGACAGGAAAAAGAGGTTGCTAAATCAGGCTAGTAGAAGATGAACTACCCATTAAAATAATCATTTTCAATAGAAAATAATGGAAGAATTAAAGAGACAGTTGACCGTGTTTGTTGGGTAGGACCTGATGGATGGATATGACCAATTTGCATGACAGTGTAACTATAGTTGAAATGTAATAGCCAAGTGAGAAACATGTTTTATGCAGCAGGATAACTGACTAACTTTGCATTTTTCAAGAGTAGAATCTATAAGGTATTTCATGTTTTCAAATGAAAGCAGTTAGATACACAAGTGTTGGAGGAAGTAGTTACCAGGCTGGAGTGAAAAGCAAACAAGTAAGTACAGTAGTTTCAGGATAGATGAGGAAGACCATAGGATAATAGAAACAGTGCAAAAGAGTGAGACAATTCTAGAGGAATGTCACATTTTTAAGAATCAACATCACTGTCCTTACCAGGCTAGCCTTAAAATCTCTGAGCACTGTGCTTCTATTTCAGTCTCAAGAGTGATAGGATTATAGTGTTAAGTACCATGTCCAATACAATACAAATTTTGAGGAACAACAGAAGAGGTCATGCCAGACAAAGGGATACAAAGACAAACAAAGATCAAGATATTATAAATTCCTCTGACTAATTGCTGTCAGAAGGATATACTTTTCTTACAGAATCTGCCTTTTAATCCTTAAAAATAGGTTCAAGTATAATCATGACTTAAAAAAAATTATCAGTTCTTAATAACAAGGGAGCTACAGCTGGTTTCCTTATATTGACTTTAGAGAAAAAAAGAAGCTAAAATAAGTGTCTGAAGCAGTGATTTATTGTGAAATCCCAACACTGTAGTAGAACCAAATGATAGTAATACTATGTATGCTCCATTCTGATGCTCTATTATTGAACAAAATACTTTTGCTCAACATCCAATCTATATTTTCTTTTTTCATTAATTTTTGTATATTTATTTTAAAAAAATTCATAGAAATGTTAAAGAAATCAAAACTAAACTTTAATTTTTCTCATTTGAAATTTACACTCTATTTTTAAATTAATAAATCAATTAAATATAAAATGAACAAGAATTGAGCTTTAGGAAAAGAGAATAAATCAACATGTAATATAATCTTGAATATAAACTTTAACTTTAATGTTTTATTTTTAATTTATTTATGGTGAAGAAATAAGGTATGAAATCATATGTGTTATTAGACTTTGGTGATTTTAATATTGTGCTAATCATTCTCTGCTACTTTTTCTTTCTATGCCTGGTTCCTTTCCTTCCGCTAAATAGTCCCCTTTTCCATGATGATTTCACAGTGTGTGTGTGTGTGTGTGTGTGTGTGTGTGTGTGTGTGTGTGTACAGAAAGAGAGAAAAGTAAGTTTCAGTAGAGATAGTTAAGAGATGTTGCACATAAATAAATGTTTCTATGCATATAGAGAAAATGAGTGTGTGCCTAGGGTAGTAATGTGTCTTTTAATCTTTGTCATGAATTTTATTTTGAAGGGATCAGGACAATTTCCAAGGCGTTTAACATATATTGATACGTTCATATCATTTTTACCCCTTTGCATTTTTATGTCTGATATTAAACATACTAATTTACATGAACAAGATCACTCTATCACTCTAGTTTACATAGGAAGGTGTAGTGGTATCCTGTTGTTACATTGTAAATAATTGTCTTGTCTACTGATTTAATGCAATTGCTGATTGGCTAAAGGCAGACAGGAAGTATGGGTGGGCTACCAGACTAAGAAAACTCTGGGAACAGGAAGAGCAGAGGAGAAATGCCACAGAGAGATCAGAGAAGACAACAGATGCAGAGGACAACTTTGCTTCTCTGAGGAAAGGTACTGAGCCACATGGCTGAACAGGATAAGAATCATGGATTAGTTTAAGAGCAAGAGCTAGCTAGCAATATTCCAGAGCCATAGGCTGATCAGCATAAAATTAATATAAGTGTCTGTGGGTTCCTGTGAGACTGCGATTCTGGGGGTCTGGACCACAGGCCACACAGGCTGGAAACAAAAAGACACAACAGGAAGGCAACGTGAATGTGTCATAAGTTTGTTTAAGGTGTTGTTTAATTTTGTTTGCAAGTATTTTATTGAGAAAATATATCTATGTTCACTGGAGATATTTGATTTTAGTGTTTCTTGGCACGATGTTCTTTTCTGGATTTAGTGTCGAGGTAATTCTGCATCTACAGAATTTGTATGGTAATATTCTTTCCTTTTCTATCATATGAGAGAGATGAAGAATGCACTTTTAGACTTACAGAATTTTCCAATTAAAATGTATGGCCTTGCAAATGAATAGATCTAGAAAATATCATTCTGAGTCAAGTAACGCAGACCAAGAAAGATAAACATGGTATGTACTCACTCATAAGTGGATTTTAGACATAAAGCAAAAGATAATCAAGCACAAACTACAACCCAAGAACAGCCAGGAAACAAGAAGAAAATTAAGGGAGACATTCAAGGAGACCCCTTGGTAAGCGAAAACAGAGAAAATCTCCTGAGTACATTGGGATTATTGGGGGGGGGGGAAGTAAACCTGAGAGAACAGGATGGTTGAGTACGATGAGTGACAAAGAGGGAGAACAAAGAAATAGGTATCTTGATAGAGGGAGCCATTGTTAGTTTAGAGAGAAACTTGGTACTAAGGTTTACCCATAAACTCACAAATTAACCCTGTCTAAGTCTCTAAGCAGTAGTAGCGAGAGGGCCTAAACTGGCCTTCCCCTATAATCAAATAAATGACTACTTTAATTGCCATTATAGAACCTTTATCCAGCAGCTAATAGAAGCAGAGACATCCATAACTAAGCACTGGGTTGAGCTCCTGGTCCAGCTGAAGAGAGGAAGGAGAAAGTATATGAGCAAAGTGATTAGGAACATGAGGAGGAGACCCACATAGACAGCTGACCTGAGCTATTGCGAGCTTACTGACTCTAAAATGATAGCCGAGGAACCTTCATTAATTGAAACTAAGCCTTCCACAATGTGGATGACAAGTCAAATGCATGGACAATTTGTGGAGCCTCATGCAGTCAGATGAGAGTTTATTCCTGATTTTTCTTGGAACCCATTTCCTACAGAACACTTTGATTAGTCTTGATACTGGGGTAGGGACTTGGTCTTACTTCAGCTGGATATTCCAGACTGCATTGACTCACACTGAGAGTCCTTACTGTCTCTGAGGAATGGATGGGGGATGGTGTGTGTGAGAGAAGCTTGGGGATAGCAGAAAAAAGGGGGATGAAGGGAAGCAGGGGTTGGTATGTTAAAAATTTAAATAAAAAAAGTAAATAAATTATCTGGCCTTCGACTGTTCTTGCTGGGAAGAATTTCTTCCCTCTTCTAATATTGCTGCTCATTTTACCTCTAGTTGCCTGGTACTATGCCTTTATTTCTGGTCAATTGAATATATACTTAGGGGAGATGCTAAATGTTTTAACTGACTGAAGACCCCATGCTATCTTTATTTGAGATTACACCTATAACCTACAGATCCCATATCTATAGTACAGGGCACATCTACTTTGCAACAGTTTTGATGTAGTCACATCTTTATCGTATACACAGATCTGAGATAATTGTTACCAGAAATCCTTTGCCCCAAAATTGTACTGCATTTAAACATGTGTAAACTAAATTGACATGATGTCAGACTCCAGACGTTTGAACCAAGTGTCATCTTTGACTCACATGGTTCATTTCCCTGCCAGTCATGACACTTCCAGAGACTCCCACACATGTCAAGGGTAACAATAGTAAAACAAAATGTGGTGTTTGATTAAAAAAAAAGAAGAATATGTTAAAGCTAAAATTTCTCAATCTGTATGACACCAGATGCTGAATAAGTATTGTATTACAGAAACATTGGAAGAACTAAAAATGAAAACAGGTGTATTTAGCCACTCTATGAAGTGAATAGCTATACCATTGCTCAATTTTTATCCATTTCACAGAAAAAAAAATGTAGAATGAAATTTGATGGTTCTTAATAAAAATCTGGAGCCAAAAATTGGGATGAATGCTGAGAGATCAGAGAGACAAAGGAACAAGCCAGAGCCACTAGAGAGGCTTTCACCTCTACCAAATCCTCAGGCCAAAGTACTGATCTTTTGTCTCCTCTTGTCTTACATTCTTCCTTGTCTTTTGTCAGCTATATCTTGTCTCTTCCTCTGTAGTGCCTGGATTAAAGGTCTGTATGTCTCCCAAGAACTGTGATCAAATATATTCGATCCCAAATGCTGAGGTAAAAGGTGTGTGTAGCACTACCCTACAACAAAAATAGCTATCATTTTAAGAAAGTTAAATGTAGATATGAGATTTCCCTCCTGTGGACCATTGAATGTGTTTCCATAGGAGCACACAACCAAAAAAATGAATGCCTTTAGTGCTTCTTATTTCAAAATGATAGCATGCTTTTACTTTATGCTTACAAATATATCTTGTCAGCAACCTATGTATATATACATAATTGAAAGAATATAATAATGTTAATAATTAATGTTTTGGAACCACTGCACCTCAGGAGTTGCCATCATTTTTGTAGTATTTCTAAAGTTCAAAGACTGTAAATCACATGCCAGAGGTCAGGCAGGTAGTAATGTGGTATGGAGGAATTTTAGTTCAGTTCCAATAGTTTTCTCTCATTTAACATCCCACCTCCTTCATCTCCAAATAATAAAATGCATCAGTCTACAGATTTATAATTAGTTCCTTATACCCATCTACTTCCTTTCCTTTGATTATGTAATGCCAAATAAATTTCTGTTCTTTTATTGTTTTACATAAAAACTTAGTCATGAGTAAAAGGTTAGTAGAGTGCATAGTAGTAGTATCTTCAGGTTACTTTTCTATTATAGACATATAGACATTCTTATAGTTTCCAATTCCTCTGACATTTACATATTCTATCTAATGATATTATTCTTGTTTATATATATGTGGTTTGCAGCCAGATTCTGGGCTCAGATAAAACGCCAGGAAGAATCTACTTGGCATCAAATCCAAGTCTTTAAACTCACTCCATTTCAATTCTAAGAAGAGCTGATAAATTCCTATGGTATTAGTACTAGATGTTGAAATTCAGTTTGGTGAACATAAGCGTCAAAGTTAGAAATAAAAAAAATATTGAAAATAAAGGTAAAGACACAATATGAAAATATAACATCTGCTTTTAAGTGTGAAGCATAGTTACAATAGATAAACAAATTTACTTTCTTCAACCAGCTACTTGTTATTTTGTTATATGTATCTGTCTGAAATATTGCTATACTGCCTAACCATGGCTGGAACATGGTAATCCTCATATCTTAACTGCCCAGGGGTTGATATTACTGTTCTATAGCACCTTGCTTGTCTATACCTGAGACTGTAATGCAACAACTACTGATAATTATTATAGGAGTGATAGCCTTGCTCCCAGATACTTTTATTCATTCTTTTCATTTTGTTTTATTTTAGTATTGCTACAAAATATATTGGGAAATGAATAAATTATTTATTTTTCGATCTTCCCCTTGGTCACATTTGGGGAAATTTTTTATTGTACATATTTATCATACTCTTAATATATATCAGAGATAATGCAGCAATGTAGAAATAGTAGTGGCCAATCACAAAATGTCTTATTTATTATGCCTCATATATTAAATGAGAGTACATGAGGAAGATTTGGAGAGGAAGGGATTTGATTTAATCAACAATCATTATTTAGGCCTCTATATATCCCTGGGATTATCATTCAAACACAGTTTTACTGCTTTATTCATAACATGAAGATTAAAGTGTCTTGCAGGATGCTTATAAGATGTTAATGAAATGTCACAATGCAAATCAATAGAAATAGTTGTTCAGCTTTACTGGGAATTTGTTTTATGGCTCTACTATTGTACTTTGAATTTTATAACAGTCCTACTAGTTATATATGGTTTTGAAGGTAGATGGCTCCAATAGTGCCAGTGTTTTGTAATAATGGAGATAGACTTTAAACTGGGCACTTGTATTGCTGAGCCTACATTTGCATTTACTGGGTTTCCTCATCTGTATTACTTTTCTCTGGATCATAGAGAACCTGTCATAAGGAAGAGAGCTGTGAGAATGAGAATTTCTACATTGTTTAAAATGAAAACTGGACTCAAAATAATATAGCAACAATAAAAGGATGTTTTCCTGGTTTATGCCATCAAATTGTAAAAAGGCACTGTAAGCTAAATTCTATCACATTATTCCCTCTTCTTATTACACCCTTATTTCACATTAACTTCTCTTATACTGTTGAAATGGATGAGAGTGATATAAGGATTGTAATAATATATTACTTAATAGAAAATAAAATAAATATATTTTCTAGAAACTCACAGAAGGTCTCATTGGTTTCAAATTGGTCACATGATTATTCTTTGCAATAATAACATGATAGTGTTGATTGCATTGGATCACTAAGAGTAACAGGACTGAAACTCCAAATGATACCTCTCAGCACAATAACATTAACATATTCACCATGAGAACTTCTCTGAAATTGATAATTGCTTTATTCACTAATGACTCTAAAATCAAAAATTAAATTAACATATTTATTGCTAATATTATTAACTATTGCTTACAATATTCTAATCTACTACTAAAAACAAAAGAATAAAGAGAAAATGAATCAACTAGTTTTGAATCTATCTCAATGACATTACTAACAAAATCATTTTGGCATATTTCCCCTTGAAATTTAGTCATCTACATGGAACCAGCAAAAGGTAAGTTAAGGACAATATGCCATTCACATTCCATATACATTTTTTCAAAGACTATACAAGTCATGTTTATAGAAGCCTTACATATCTCCACTGAAGCTCATGAATGTTTCAGTCCTAATTTAAAATTTTAAAACTTATTTTTCAGTTAAAATTTTATTGCTCAAAAGTCTATTTGAACCTAATAATTTAAATTGTTATTTTTTTCTCTAGTAAGATGAACACACATGTATGCATACATTTATATATATGCATATATATAAACATTTTCTGTCTAATTTAGCATATTTCTCTAAGTCAAATATCTTTTCTTAACATATAATCTCTTTTAAACAAAATTATATTTGATTTGGGGTAGATTATATATTTTTACATGTAGTTATTCAATATTCTAATAAGACTTTGATATATTGAAGAATTTTAAACAACTAAAATGGAAATAAATTTATTTTTATTGTATTTCACTTTATTTCTAAATATTTAAAAATAATAAGTCTATTTTAGTTTCACTGAATTTCTATTCTAAATATTTCCTGAGTAGGTTCCATGTTTTAAAATACTCTTATTCATTTTATAATTTTTTTCATTTTGTTACTTTTTATAAAAAATGTCTTTTTTATTCATGTATCTCCCTGCTCCACCGCCTTCCCTCCTCGTAATCCCTTCCAGTCACCCTTCAGCCTCCCCCTCCCCATCCCTCCATGCCCTCCCTCAAAAGGGCAAGAAGGCCCAAGGTGGGTCAGCTCAGCATGGCACATCCACTCTGGGCAAGTCTCAGCCAATAAATCTTTTCAAAGTCTGCTATAAATCTATTCTAAATCATATGTCTTAGGGATTTATTAAACATGTATATATGAAGTACCACGTTTTGTAAAGTGTTATAGAAATGGAAAAGAATCACAAAGGAAACATTAGGTATAAACTATAGTGTACAACACACTTTTCTTTAAATTAGGTCAGTTGAACTCACCAGTACCACACAGAAACATACACAAGCTTGCTGTTTTTATACATGAGATAGAACATACCCTGACTAGTATAATCTATACCATACCCTTGAACTCCTTTCTTTAAGCACTCAGACTTCAGACCATATATAGGCTTAATCTTTAAGTGTTAGCTGTTACCATCAGGATTTACACTCTCACTTTCTGGAAAATTTCTGGCTGAATTGTTCTAGGTCAACATTCTGGTTTTGTAAAGGGGAATATCAATCTGGGTAAAGTGGGAAAAATGTACACAGATTGATGTGTACATCATGACTGGAACTACATGATACCCAGAGTAAGATGAAGTAAAGAAGGTAGAAAAATGAAGTAGGTTCATAAACTGCTAAGATGTGGAAGTAACTTAATTATCTATTAACATTTTAGAAATAATCAATTAAACAAATTTTAAACAAACATTTTTAAAATAACAAGTGGAATAGAAATGGAGAAAGTTAGACCTTCCAGGGAGAGAGTGCAAAAAAATCATTGTTAACTGAATGTTTTGGTGGCATCCTGACTTTTGCTTTATTTACCTAAGTTATATCAATTGTATTAAGTATGTAAGGGAGCAAGGAACAAGTAGCAGAATTTTCTGGGGAGATGACAAACTTCAGTATTTTATGTTTGAAGCACCTGTAGGAAATGAAAACATAGACATTTAATAGATATTTGTGTGTTCTTGTGGTGTACTCAGGAGTATTATCTGCATCAAAATTGTATTTTAAAGGCTATCAATATGGCAATGGCAATTGTATTCAATGATGAGATTACTCAGTGGAAGGATAGCAGGCAATGTGATTCTAGAAGAAAACTATAAAGACAATAAGTTCTTTAAATGGGATGCTATCAAGACCCACAAAGGAGATAAAAATGTGAAGTCATATTAATTTATAGATGGGGCCTTTTAAACAGGATAGAGCATATAGAAACCTATAAAGAGGCAAGTAAACAAAAATAGCAGAGGATCTGAAAAATATATCATTATGGAGGTTCATCACTGTCCGTGTTGAGAACTCTCCTGTGACACTTCATAGGTGGAAGTTAACCTGCAGCATGCTGAAATATTCATTACAAGGAGCCTAATGAGAACATGTGTGTTTTTCAGAAATTTCATATGTGAAGCAAAGACAAGAAGAAAATAACTGGATGGTGGCCAAGAATTGAAGGACTATGTTAATAATAGGAAATATTAAAGCATATTAGAATACTTCTAGGATATGGGACCTCTTTTTCCAAGTATTAAAAGTATGCTAGCACATTATGGAAGTGGCAAATATCATAGATCTTCAGAAAACAGCAGGTAGACACAGTATACACCCACAAAACAAAACATATTTATTAATATTAAGTTGCTCCAAAATTAATTGTTGTCTCTAAACATTTGTAAACACATGTTACTTATGAAAATCTCCACAGGTAAAATATACCAACAAAGACATCATATTATATGTGCAAATTCTGAGTCATTTATTATTGAATAATTACATCTAATGGTCAATTTGTAAGCTCTTTTTATAGAAGTTATAATATATTATGAAAACAATGTCAATTACTCTTCCACTAATAAAAATCAATTGATATGAAAATTATAACAATATATAAACACTGGCAAATTTCAAGAAATACTATTTTCTGTAACTGTGTTTATTAGTCTTCTAGATTTTTCACAGAAGGTATAATTTAATGCTTCTCTTTTAAATTACTCATAATGCTCTCAATAGTAACATATACACAGTAAATTTGTAGTGTATTATGAAGAAAGTATGATGGATACAGCTGTTACACATATTTCTTCAATAATAGATTAAATTCTCAAATTGCTCAAAACTCACTATGGCTTGGGCTCATATACAGAAAACAACTAACTTTAACTCTGGATTATAGCAATGGTTTGAAACAGTGTTTCCCATAGGCTCATATATATTGATAATTTGGTACCTAGCTAGTGGAACTGTCTGGGAAACTTTAGGAGGAATGGCCTTGTTTGGGTGTCCTTTTTATAGAAGATATGCTTTACTGGGGGGTGGTGAGCTTTGAGTTTTCAAAAGGCGTAGTTTTACTCTGTCATTGTCTGCAACTCATGGATTGGCTGTGAACTCTCAGTCACTGTTTCTGTGCCATGCCTGTCTGCCTGCCACCATGCTTCCCACCATGAACTAATCCTCTAAACCTGTCAGTGATCACTCAATTAATTGCTTTCTTATAAAACTTGCCCTGGTCATTGTGTCCCCTTACAGCAACAGAACAGTAACTAAGACAAGTAATATCATAATGTCTTCATCATTTCATTTTTCTTATTCCATATGGCATCTCACAACTACATTTTCAGGCTGCCACTTTAGTTTGGCAGCTGTTTATCTAATTTAAAGTTAACATTAAATGCACTAGAATATTGTCAATGGACTGCACCATACATAAAATGTTGTGGAACACATAGAGATATTTGTGCTCACAGAAATTTACTAGGGGAACATGGAATATTAAGAACATGTAGAGATTCCTAAACAGCCCATGCTGACAGAGCATCACTTTCTGAAAGTGGCAGTGGGGTCTCTCTGTCCAGGACAGCATTCACACAGTTACGGAATGTAGAGAGGTTCATCTGCTGTAGGCTACAAGCTTTCACTTCTATGTTCTAGTCTCTTTGGTGTGAGCAGGTACTCTGTAGTTCCCTTATTAAAAGGGAAATCTGGATACTAACCCAGTTTACAAAACCCTTGACCTACAATTTATCCTGCCTGTAAGATATACTGGGGCACTGCTGGCACAGAACTTGTGGGCATGGTCAAACAACATTAGTTTAACTAAAGGATTATCATGAGATGAAGACCATACCCTACAGTGAATGGTCAGGTACTAGAGATTAGAGAACTAGGGTAGAACCAAACATGACTGCCATAAACAAACAAACAAACAAACAAATATTTCTTCAATAATTTTTAAAAATATTTTCTATACTCATAGTTTCTTTTCCAGTTATCAGAGAAGCTTTCTCTTACATCAGATAGAAGCCCCCAGATAGGAAGTAAGCAGAGAGAGAGTCTAAATTAGAAGTCTTCATCATGTCACTGCGCTTGAAGATTAGGGAAACCAGAAGAAATAGGGGGGAGGATATTTTTTAGGAGTCAGAGGGGATAGAGAGCATCAGGAGAACCTAACCCACTTAGTCACCTAAGCACGGCTTACATAAGCTCACAGTGGTAGAAATAGCAAGTATGGGGCCTGCAACTGACTGAACCAGGTCTACTGTATATATGTTATTGCTGTTCGCTTGGTGTTTTTGTCGAACTTCTAATAGTAGGAGCTAGTGTTTCTGTGACTCTTTTGCCTACATTTAACACTTCTTTCCCTCCATTGTGTTGTCTTTTCCAGGCTTGATATGAAGTATTATGCCTTGTCTTTATCTATTTTCTTCTGTTATGTTTGATTGTCATCTCTTGGAAGCTTGCTCTTTTTTGAAGAGTAACAGAGAGGTCGAGTGGAATTGGGGAAAGAGAAGGTAAGGAGAAGCTGGGAGGTTTGGAGGGCGAGGAAACTGTAGTCAGGATGTATTGTATAAAGGGGGATGTACTTTTTATTTAAAAAATAAACTATATTAAACCATTCATTTTCGCATTGTTGCTATTAATATTTTGTGCCAAAATATGAGTAAAGCATCTAACAAATATTTCAAAGATAGCAAGATTAGAAACTTGTGCACTTACAATTTAAGAGAAAACTTATATATTTTCTTTTGCAAATAACAAGAAAAATGATGTGATTCAACTATTCTTTGTATATAAAAATAATCTTGTTGAAAAGATAAAAATAATAAAATTTATGGTAGCACAGTATTATTAGAATAAGGTCACCACTTAAGTGGAGCAACATTAGGAGCAGAACCAATTAGGTGAGTAGAGTGGGCACTAAGTGCCAGAGACTATGTTGGCAAGGCCAAGGAGTTTAAGCTATTTGAAAAGCAGAGAAGAGCCCTTGAAACATTCATGAATTTTAATACAAGATTTAAAAGAGTGCATTTTTATTAATATTTGTATTATGGTTACAGGAATAACAAAGTGATGTGGGAATGCCCTTCTTTATGCTGTGAATCTCAATCTTTAAATAAAGGAGCTGTTTTGGCCCATGACAGGCATCATAGAAGAAATAGGAGGAGAAATCAGAGCTTAGGTGGGAGAAGCAGGGTGGAGTCAGGCAGATCGAGCCAGCCGCCCAAGGAACAACATGTAAGGAGCACGGGTGAGCTACGGGCCGCCAAGTGGCCCACAGATTAATAGAAATGGGTTGATTTAAGATGTAAGAGCTAGCTAACAATGTGCCTGAGCCATAGGCCAAACAGCATGAAGTTAATAAAAGCGTCTGAGTCCTTTCTGGGGGCCTAGGCGGCGGTGCGCGGATAAGCGGTCCCGGGCAGGTCTGTGGGTCCGAGATCTCTGGCGGCCCGGGACCCAGAGAACCCACTACTACAGGAACATATCAAATTTATTATTTATTTAAATTGTATAGATTTTACAGTTTTTACTTCTAGTCATACAACGTTATAGTAATTGTGTTCTCAGCGAATGACTGAAATTGTACCCAAAACTTAGACATTAAAACATAGTCTCCATCCCTCAGAGGAACATATGGATAAATTTATAAGTTTTATAGTCATAAAATAGGCAATTACTTTCTGAATACATAAAAATGATAATAATAAGAAGATGTGATAACAAAATAATCGTAGGATATTAGAGGTATGCATTATATATGCATGTTTTAGATATAGAGTCCATTCTCTCTAAGCCTGTTTCCTTACCTAAAACCTAGAACAATGGAGCTTTTTTGATTGAGAAAATCATAGTAAATCAGAGAAAATAAAACATATATTCTCTCAAGGAAAAAATAAACAAAGAAAGTAGGAATACTATAAACAGTGCCTACAAAAAGAATACTAGACCTTCAAGGTATGAGAGGCATCCTAATCTTAGGTTATTGTACGTATGCTAAGTTTACCCTCTGTCTTTCCTTTACCCTTGGAAGACACCTTTACTTTTATAGAATTTGGAGTAGAAAAGTTGAGATAAGTGACATATAAAATTGTAATGTGCAAATTGAAAATATAATTTAAATTTCATCTCATGAGTGTGTTTTAACAGTTTTCAAAGTCATGTCAGCCTTATCTTATCAGAGGGCTTATCATATTACAACTTATTCCAAAAGTCTAAAAAATATAAAATATACAAGAATATCTATTTTATTAGGTAAAATTTTAAAGTATATTCATATAACTTATAGTAAAATTATTTATACAAATCCAATTAAAAATGAACTACATATCTAAACAGAAAATTCTCAACCTAAAAATCTCAAATGGCTAAAAGACATGTAAGGAATTGCTCAATAATCTTAGTTGTAAAGAAAGTGCAAATTAAAACAACTCTGAAAAGCCATTTTCCACCTGTCAGAATGGCTAAAATCAAAAACACTGATGACAATTTACATTGGAGATGATGAAGTGTAAGGAGAACACTCCTTCACTGCTGGTGGGAATGCAAATGTACAGCTACTTTGGAAATCTGTATGACAGTTTCTCAGAGAACTGGGAATCAATAGATCCAGCAACACTACTCTTGGGAATATATCCAAAGTATGCTCAATAATATCACAAGAATACTTTCTCAAGAATATTAGCATTGTTTGTAATAGTTAGAAACTCGAAACAACCTAGATGTTCTACAACTGAAGACTTTGTTTTTAAAACGTGGAACATTTACATAATGGAGTACTATTCAACTGTAAAAAACAATGACATCATAAAATTTGTAGGCAAATCGATGTAACTAGAAAAACTCATACCTGAGTGAGGTAACCCAGATCCCAAAAGACACACAGTATCTACTCACTCATACATGGATTTTAGATGTAATGCAAAGGATAACCAGGCTACAATCCACAGTTTCAAAGAAGCTGGTTACAAAGATGACCCTAAGGTGGAAATGGATAGATTGTCCTAAGAAAAAGAAATGGGTTAGATCTCCTGGGAATATTGGGGGTAAGGGGAAGAAGAGAGAGGAGGAAGGATTAGAACAAGAGAGAAATGAATGGTCATCTTGGGGGAGGGACAGAGTGGGAGATGAGATGAATAAAAAAGATATTTTGATTGAAAGAGCCAGTATGGGGTTAGGGAGAAACCTGGTGCTAGGGAAATATACAGGAATCCATAATGATAACCCCATCTCAGACTCCTGACAATAGTGGGGAGGTGCCTGAACTGATCTTCTCCTGTAACCAGATTGGTGACTACCCTAATGGTCACCATAGAGACTTCATCCAGTAACTGATGGAAGCAAATGCAGAGATTCAAAGCCACACACTTGACTGAGCTCCTGTAGTGCAGTCAAAGAAAGGGAGGTGAGGTTATATGAGGAAGAGATGGGTCAAGATTATGATGAAAAACCCACAGCTGACCTGAACTAGTGGGAGCACATGGACCCTGGTCTTGACAGCTAGGGAGCCTGAATGGAACTGAACTAGGTCTTTTGAATGTGGATGACAATTGCATGGCTTGGTCTGTTTGTGGGAATAACAGGATTGTACCAGGATTTATTCCCAGTGAATGAACTGACTTTTTGGAGCCCATTCTCTATAGAGGGACACCTTGTTCAGCCTTGATGCAGGAAAAAAGTCTTTGTCTAGCCTCAATTTGACAAGACAGCCTTTGTTGACTCACCACTGGAGATATTCCCCTCTCTGAGCAGTAGGGAAGATGGGAATAAGCAGGAGGAGAGGAGAGAGGCTGAACTGTGGTTAATATGTAAGATGAAAAAAATTGAAAATAAAAAAATTCTCTGTAGTATAAACCTATAAAAATTTTAAAATAAACATATTTACTTACATAGATATAAATAATACAGATATAGTATTTAAGAACTTTTAAGGGTTATAGTGCATGTCTGTAGTATAATCATTCTTTTCCCATCTCTAATTGTTTAGCAGTTATCATCTGGGGCCAAAATATATTTTATTTTGGTTATAAATGACCTATAGACTCAAGCAAGAAGTCATTGGTATAACTTCATAGGAGTATACCCACATGAATATTGAAATTCTCCTCTGTATTGGAAATCCATGGGGTGACGATTGTCCTTTTTTCTTCCTTTTTTTTATGTCCTGTTACTTGAAAGTCTTATCTATTAGTTTATTTAAGATTTTCTCTATTCAAAAAGAAAATAATCTCATTGATCACATGTTCTGGATCCTGGTTTTGTTTTTGGTCTTTAATTTTGAGCCTCACCTTAAACATAAGCTTGATAAAACTTGGGAAAGTGTTATATGAATATTTTTCATTACTGAGGAGATAAGTATTTTTAAGTAAGAGACAGACGTAGGAACAAAGAAGATAATTAGGTGCTAATGGATTTCTGAAGATACATGTTTCTGTGCCATTCATTATTTTAAGAGTCAAAAGAGTAAAGGCGCCTTTCTAAAACTGAAGGTCTTGAAGTTCAGTCAGGAAGTGGTCACATGTTTCTTGTCACTGAAGATTATATGAGTTTGAAAAATAAAATAACCAGTTATCAGAGGGATACAGGTCACACAGGATTTTTAGTTTTTATTTTGAAGTTAAAATACAATTATGTCATTTTCCTTTCTCAAAAAAATGAATAGTCCTCCTATAAATAAATGATAAAAGGGCTGTAAAGAAATCAGGGAAATATCACATTTTTACAATAGCTGCAAATAACATCAAATATCTTGGGGGTAACTCTAAACAAAGAAGTGAAAGACCTGTATGTCAAGAACTTTAAGTGATTGAAGAAAGAAACTAACAAAGACATCAAAAATGGAAAGATCTCCCATGCACTTGGATAGGTAGGATCAATCAACATAGTAAAAGTAGCAATATCACCAAAAGCAACCTACAGATTTATTACAATCATCTTCAAAATTCCAATACAATTCTTCATAAACCTTAAAAGAACAACACTCAACTTTTTATGGGAAACAAACAAACAAACAAAAAAAAAAAACCCAAAGCAACAACAACAGGATCACCAAAAAAAATTCCTGTTCAATAAAAGAACTGAAAGCATCAATGACTACAAGCATTACTATAGAACATGAATTAAAAAAAAAGTTTGGTATTGGCATAAAACAGACATGTGGATCAATGAAATCTAATTAAAGATCCTGACATTAATCCACACAACTATGAACACCTGATTATTGCCAAAGAAGCCAAAAATATACAATAGAAAAAAGATAGTATCTTCAACAAATGATGTTGGCATAACTGCATGGTAGTATGTAGAAGAATACAAATAGATCCACATCTATCATCCTGCACAAAATTCAAATCCAAATGAATCAAAGACTTCAACATAAACCCAGTTAAACTAAACCCATTACACAAGAAAGTGGGACATAACCTTGAACACATTGTCACAGGAGATCACTTCCTAAATATAACAACAGTAGCACAGAAACTGAGATCTACAATTAATAAACTGGATTTCCTGAAACTGAAAAGCTTCTGTAACGTAAGGGACATAGTCAATATAAGAAACAATGACAGCCTACAGAATGGGAAAAGATCTTAATCAACCCTTCATCTTACCAAGAGCGGATCTTTAATATAGAGAAGGAACTCAAGAAACTAGAGATTTTTTAAAAAAAAAAAAAAAAAAACCAAATAACACAATTAAAAAATAGGGTACAGAGCTGAATAGGAAATTCGTAGAAGAATCTTAGATGGTGGAAAGACACTTCAAGATTTGCTCAACATCCTTACCATCAGGAAAATGCAAATGAAAACAACACTAAGATAGCACCTTATACCTTTTAGAGAAGATCAAAACAGATGACCGCCTATGCTGTAGAGGATGTGAATGGGAACACTCCTACATTGCTGATGGGAATGTGATTTTGTACAGTCACTTTGAAAATCAGTCTGGTAGTTCTCAGAAAACTGGAATTCAACTTATCTCATGACCCAGCAATACTGCTCTTGAAGGCACATTCATACCACAAGGACATGCTCAACTATATTTATAGCAGCATTATAGAGACAACCTGGATGTCCCTCAATTAAAGAATGCATAAAAATATATGGTACATTACACAATGGAATACTACTTAGTAACTTAAAAAATGACATCCTGAAATTTGCAGGCAAATGGATGGAACTAAAAAAAATTACTTTATTTTCTCCATAAAGTAATATGTTTTATTACTTTAGCTGACAGAAATCTCTACTCTAATATGATAGTTGGTGTTCTTTATTAGCTTATTCTTAAACAATACATTCTTCTAAGGTTTTCATAGCAAAGACAAGAAGCAACAGTGAAGGGAACAAGAGGCACTGCCATACTTTCAAACACAGAACTGGGAAAATACAGTAATTGCACAATGAAGAACATTAAAGCCATGATGATGAGACCCGATTAACGTGATGAAGGGACTTTGTGCCACTATGAGCTGTCCCACCTTGAGATTTCTTGCCCTTTTGGGGGAGGCAATTGGTGAATAGGGAGGGGGAGGCTGAAGGGAGGGATTGGGAGGAGGGAAGGCAAAAGGATCAGGGGGATAAATAGATAAAAATGGCAATTTTTAAATAATTTTTTTTTTAGAAAAGTGAGTCATAATTGGAATTTAAAAGCTAACTGCCCAGACAAGTACATGCATATGTGCATGAGTGTATGCACACACACATACGTATGCATACGTACACACACACACAAAGACTTTGTATTCTTACAAAGAAAAACGCTATGTTCATGTAACTCATGCATTTGCAACAAATATTTAAAATTTTTCTAATTGCATTTGAAATAAGTATAGAAAGATTTTTATAATTTTTTGTTGTTGTTTTAATTATTGTTTAATTTAATTTCCTATTAAGGAAACAGATAAATGGTACACCTTTGAGTATGAAATTGGTAAGAAAAATCAAGGGGGGATTAACTACTAATTAATATGTTATTATCAAATCCAATTGGTTTGGCAAGTCTGACACAAAAAGTTTTCTAGGATCCAATGTATAACAAAGTGTTTAAAATTTCTTATCTCCACCCAATCTCCAATTTCTAGAAGTGATGGTCATCCACAGCATATTTTAAACATATGCAGTGCATCATAGGAATAGAAATACAGAAGTAAAAGTGATGGATCAAAGTTTATTTTATCAAATAGTGATCCATTCCATATCTCTTTACTTCCATCAATTTGGTAACTCAAAAAATACTGCTTGGATGAACTGGAAAATAGAAGGTGTTGGGATTTAGTAATTAACATTTATTTGTGTATTGTTCCATACATGTAGACACTTAGGTTTAAAAAAAAAAACAGTAGGTCTGTATTATTGCTAAAAAATATTGTGAATAGTGTATCCTAAAACTAACAAAATTCCCATTATTCACTCTGAGTTAAATTCTATACTTTGACATAAATTAGCAATATGCAGTTTTTCTCTATTGATAATCCCCTAAAACTTTTTAATTACTTTCCTATATTAAGTGTTTATAATATCTTCTAAATAAAATATTTTACATTTTTAAATTAATCTACAGCATAAACAAAATGAATCTGAAAATAATATATGTAATAAAATTAATGTGAAGCTCTAGAAATGTTTTAATTAAAATCTGGTTTATATTTCCCTTTATTATACTATCAAGTAGGATCAGTCATTTAGCCTGGACATGATATACATTTTCTTTTATTTTACTTACTACTAAACCAAATACTACATTAATACAAAATATATTTTTTGGACTATTACCTCATTATTTAGAAACTCAAGGTTTTTAACTCTTCTTTTCTGGCAAGTGGAAATAAGATCTGTCACACTAAGAAAATGTGAGGTTTAAAAATCCCTAAACTCAACAGTAAAATATCTCTATAAATTAAAAATAAAATTAACTATTACATATGCATTTTATCTAAATAAATTATGACTAAGTTTTTATTCAACTCACTGTAATCCTGCCAATAAAAGAGAGTATAGATGAATTTGACTGATGTACTAAAATATACAATTGGACCTAGAAGTGTTCTAATCACATGTGGAAGCTATAGTAAGAATAGACATTGCTGGATTTAAATACACACCTTTTGCTCTGTAAGGAATGACTTCTTAATGCAAATTTCTTCAAATCAACACTATCACAAAATTATAGAGATGAATAATAAGTTAGGATCACATTTAAAACTATTTTACCAGAGATCTTTTACAACATATTTTACAACTTTAATGTCTATCAGAACTATTAATTATGCAAGTCCTTCAACAGAAGCAAATGCACATTCAATTTCTTTGTATTCTGGAAGAACAAGTAAAAAGACTCATTTATAATTTTTACTAAACATGTCTTTATGGAGAGAATGTGAAATCATATATAAATATTCTAGAATTGCAGCTCCTATTTGCATTTTCTGAGGCTGATTTCATCTCACAATTGGTAATAATCCTTTTAAAATGAGAGAAAATATTTTTAAAGTTAAGTTAGACACATGAATGAACACACAATTAAACAATTAATTTTCCTTTTCTAGTCATAATCTATTTAGTAGAATCATGGTAGTATGGTAGATGATGATCAAATAATACAATTATTAAAGCATATATGTTCTCTATAATCACTACCTCTTTGGAATTTACATTTTTCAATTACGTATTTAAAATAAAGGAAAATCACAAAAAGTTTCTTTGCTGTTGTACTAAATTATATTTTAATTATTAAATATAATTTTATTCTAAATAAGTAAGCACTTTTGAAAATCAGAAAAAAACAACATATTTTTATGGAGTCTGTTTTATGACATTTTGTTTCTATTCTGACAAATAAAGCTTGCCTGGAGATCAGAGGGCAGAGCTAGTCACTAATAAACCTGAGAGGCCAAGAAATGATGGCTCAGAACTTTAATCCAATCACAAGAGGAAGAAGCAGGAAAGAAGGGTTCAAGGCCATCCTGATCTACCAGAGATTGAATAAATCTAAAAGAAAAATGGGGGGGGGGTTGCATGCCTTTAATCCCAGCAGGTGGGAGATGGAGACAGAAATATAAGGCAGGTGTTGACAGGAGCACCACCACCCCAATTTGGTCTGAATGATAGAAGAGGTAAGAAGTTTTTGGTGACTGGCTGCTCTGATTCTCTGGTTTTTCAGCTTTCAACCTTGACATCTGACTCATGGTTTTTATTAAAAGTAATTAGGATAGTACATCAGAAGTCAATTAGATGCAATGTTAAATTTAAAGACTGATATTTTCTTGACAAATAGGCATGTAAGTCATGATAATAAAGAATATGTAGGAAATTAATTTCTTTACAACAATTTCATAGTAATATTAAGAATTTGGTGATACAGCTAAATCTAATTTGACTTGCGTTAAGTTTTGCATTATATAATTAGCACTTCAAAATGAGTAAATATATTCTTGTGATATACCACCCTGACCCACCTTGGGACTTCTTGACCTTTATGGGAAGGGAGTGACGTTGGGTGGGGAGGGAGGAGGCTGAAGGCTGATTGGGAGGGATTGAGAGGAGATAGGGAGAGGAAACGGGAATACATGGATAAAAAAGACTTTTTTTTTTATAAAAAAATAACAAAGACTAAAGAAAAAAAATAATCTGGGTATGGGGAGCATTTAGGCCACAGGGATTGACAAATGTTTTAAACAAGGCATTTAATTTTTTTAATTTTTAATTCTTGTTTTATTAATATATTTCTCAGTTTGAAAAGCAGAATGAATGTCTCTCCATGTCCTGATGTGTTTCATATCACATCATCCTTCTTAGAAGATGGCTGGCACTTCACTATATATCAGAATAGTCAGAATTATGAGGGAGATGCATGCTCAGCTCACATTGGCCTCACCATTGAAGAAATGGGTTGTCTCCTACCACTGAAAGGCTTGAAGGAATAGGATTAGTAACATTAGAATAGTCCCTTATTTTTAGTTATTCTTCTGTTCCATATCAGGTGGCACTTCTGATATGATACAGAGATTTTGTATTTTCCTTTAACAAATATGCTTGAGCTTAGAGAAGGAGAGAGCCACATTCCAACTCTAAAGGCAGCTTTAAATTATAATTAAACTGGGACTTAAATTTACCAAAAAAAAAATATAGAGAGATTAAGCAGAGATTTTACCCTATGAAGTATACTGGTACCAATAGGTCCAATATTTTTGCTTGTAAATGTTTCTGGATAACCTCCCGTCTGCTTTAGATGTCTAGATGTCCAAGGTCTTTTAATTTCTTGAAGATGCAAATTTCTAGTTTTCTGTAAATCAAAAACAAAAACCTGACCCCACCCTTTGTTTTTTCTTACAACTTAAAGAATTGTAATTGAGTTTGTTTTCTTTTTCTATCGATTTTCTATCATTAGTACAGTATGTCTTCTAAAAATAGGTTTTAGTTTTTTAATTGTTCTGGGAAGGTGTTTCCTCTACAATGGCAGAAGTGAGGGGCGTTCTCTTTGGATTTTTTCTAACAAAAGGACTGTTTCTATGAATGCAATGTTTAGTCTCTTTTTATGTGACTGTGCCTTCCACAATTGTAACATTTGACATTTTGACTTTTTCTTATACCTCTAGAAATAAGCTGTCCTACCCGGTTATCATCACTGTCATAAGACTCTAGATTAATTGTCTCACGAATCCAATCCTCCATGGGTGCTGGCCTTGCTTTTAATGGTCTAAGTATTTTTCTACATTGTACATTAACATTCTCAAAAGGCAGTGATATTTGCCTGACTTCTGAGTCCAGTACCATTCTACTTACTGCTGCAGGTAATCTGTGCAAAAAGTCTGTAAAAGTAAAAAAAAAAAAAAGTTTCCAAAAAAATAAATCATTACTTACAAAACCAACTAAAGAGAACTCTACAAGAAGGCTATGGGCTTTCTTAATCTAATCTGACAATCTCAGAAAAAAAAATTAAAGAAGCTGCTCATTTTTAAGAGAGGAGGAGGGGTAGGAAATCTGGGTAGGGTAGAAGAAAAAATATGATCAAATATACTGTATATTTTTTAATTAAGATGTTCATTATAGAAAATCTCTGACACAGCATCAATATTCCCATCGAGAACATGAGAAGTTGGGACTATAAGACCAAAGAAAAATTCCCTTTAACTATTCAAATATAAGGGCTCTACATTTGAATGTTTTTGTATAGAACCTATTTATTATTTGGATTTAAAGTGTTTCATGTCAAGTGACATCTGAAGAGACTACCAAAATGACTGAAATCATAGTAACTGATAATGACAGCAGGACAACTGGAAATATGTACACATGAAGAGATTAAAAACCCCCCACAAAAGGAGCTAAAGCACAAGATGATTTATCATTAATTGGAAAAGACAATACACAGATATTAAATATGTCATATTATACAGCATGGAAACTAACATAAATTAGAATATAAAATTTTATAACATCTTTAAAAATTAAGTTAGAATGTACTGGGTTTTTAATTAGAAAAGATATGAAACTAAAGAGGAAAAGTAGTAGTGTGTTGTGTGTCCAACATGTATAGAGACAAATCAGGTAGAATGCTAAGGAGTAACACATAGAAAGGGTAAGAGAAAATTAAACTCTCAAGTTATTTTTGAGATGTTTAATAAATATGATAATGCTCAAAGCATAAATTTGATTTTCAATAGTCAAGGAAATATGAAATTAGGAGAATGAAGTCTCTTGATTATATTATACTTGTATTCATTATGCATAGGGGTGATGTTAAAGAAGGAGAAAATAACTGGTTTAAAATTTTTCTTTAATTTATGCAATCTTTTTCAGAAAAACTTGACCTCTGCACTGAGAAACCACATTCATTAGAACTATTGATTACTTTCATTATTATATAATTTGAAAGTCAATTACGTTCATAAACTAATTTATTTTCATTGGGTTCATGGATGACCCTAGAAAGTTTAATGATGATACAGAGTTATAAATGAGAGTCATAAAGTTCCTTCAAAAAATTAAAATGCTTAAGTTAGCATTGTAAACTATCCAACATCAGGCAGTTACTCTATACTTTCCAATGATCACATTTCAGCAGGCAAACTATACCTAGTGGATGAGTACTCACCCTTTGGATTTAGTGAGAACTCACCGTCACAGCTAGTGGAAACTCACTGTCCAATTTTTGGGACCTGTTGTCTTTAGCCTGCTGCCACCAACTTAAATAATAATCACAATTCATTCTCATCTGAATCACAATAGAGCAAGGGATGAATTGAGACAGGATGGATTTTGTGTTGTTACTATAATTAGTTTTAGTTTTCATCTTGAGATACATGTTGCCGCATTATTAGCCTAAAGAAAACCAGCTTTCTAGAACATGTAGAAAGCAACAATAAATTTAACTAGAACTTACTTATCTTGAACAAGTTTGTCTTAATAATTTTACAGCATCCTGAATAAAAATCACTTTAATGAAAAGGTGGGGAATGAGAAGAGACGGGGCTATTTACTAAGCAACTGAAACCTAGGTTTGCCATTTAGAATTTACTTTCAAATATTAAAATTGTAGTTAAAATGCATTTTCAGGAAAATAAATACATTTTTGGACAGTGATAAAAGAGAAAAATATAGTTATGGGCTCTAATCCTGACTGGAATGTACATACGTGTCCTGAGCAAACGTAACAGAATTTTGTGAGCTTTACATTATGTTCAGCTTCTTCAGTTGTAAAATATAGATGATAAAATCTAGCTGAACATCAGACTGATAGAGAAGTCCTCAATAAATTTAATTGTTAATTTTATGAAAAAAGTGTTAAACATTGTTCTATGGCGGTGAGGGTGGTTGTAGTATGTGTTTGTGCGTGTGTGTATGTGTGTGTGTACAATGTGTTGAGGTACAGAACTGTTATGTAGACAGGTTCATCTACAACTTACTATTCTCCTTTTCTTGACACCTCATGCTAAGATTACATGGGAGTGCCAATATGACCAAATCCAAGATTTCTTCACTCTGCATCTTCTCTCAAAGTTATAAACCTTATGAAGAATTATAAATATAGGCTACAGAAGACAAGAGAATGAGATATAATTCTCTTGAACTTTTTAATTATAATTGTATGAGAAGAGGGCCAGCTAAAGAAACCCACCCTGGCCCTGAAACCACAGCTACTAAAAGAAACCTGTCCTGGTCCTGAACCCAGAGCTAGTGAAAGAAACACACTTTGATCCTGAGCCCTGAGCCAATTAAAAAGATAATTTAGTTGTGAACCCAGAGCCTAAGAGACATACCCTGACCCTGAAGCCAGACCCAAAGAAGTGAATTTTGTCCCTAGAATCATAACCAGTGAAATAAATATTCCCTGACCTTAAAATTAGAGCCAAAAAGCTAAAAAGGGTCAGTAAAAGAAACACAGTTTGACCCTGAATCAGATGCAACTCTGAAACCAACCAAATCTTGAGCAGTAATAAACCAACCCTGTTTAGAAAATCTCCCTGGAGAAATTTCACCCCTAAGAAGCCCATATAACCTCTTCTGCCTGTTGTGTTGTTAGCTGCCCCTTCCCACTCTGCCAGAGGCAGCTATTCACCTGAACTCCTCTCTACCAAATAAATCTGTTTTTAGGTCTTTGAGGAAGATATTCATTCACTGGCACACAACAGAGAAACATTGCTGAGACATTCCTAAAGGGGACTGAGAAGGGAAACAAAAACAAAACATGCTGAGATGTATTCCCTTAGTGGAGCTGAGCAAGACTGAGAAGAAAAAATACCAACTTGTCTCCAGAGCCGGAGATTGCCACACTTCTGCAGGGATTTCCTCTTTAGCGGAGGGAAACAGAAGAAACATCTTGGGAGGGAGAGAATAAGTAGAGCTCTGCTGGAAGCCCATTTATGGGGAGGCAGAACAAAGCTCATCTGTAAGGGCTTTCTCTAGGAGAACAGCAGCATTACTATATCCCATGGGGAACTATACCCCACAACACCCCAGCTTTAGGTATTATCTGACTTCCCAAAAAGTCAAGATACCTCTCCCTCCAGAGTTAAGCTGTCATATTGTGGCTCCAGTCTCCAGAGCTGTTCTATTGAAGCTTCAGTTATAGCCTGACTAATCAGGATACCTGTATCAAGCTGTAACACTCTGAATATTCATGTAGCACAAATTCGATAACTGATCTCTAAAAGAGTGAACATGAGTTAAACTATCGCTTTGCTTGTTTACTTTCTGCATTGAAGTATTTGCTATCTTGATGCTTTGTAATCTTACTGGCTCCTATTCTAGAATTGCATATGCTCAATGGGCTTCCATTCCTTATTTCAAGTAAAGAGGTGCAGTGTCTCAGTGTAATGACAAAAAACTACTAATCAGTTCAATTTACAGTTTTGAAAATAGATTGAAATGGCTATTAAAATATACCTCACATAGTAATGTTTCTATATTCTTTCACAAAACTTGAAGATGCCTTGAGGATAATTTTCAAGTTAAAAGGGATATGATTTATACTAGGGAGTGGTCAAAGCCTACAGACTTTGCAAACCTAACCCTTAAGCAGGTTTTTAGTATATAAATTGAGTCTATTATTATCTTGGCTTATCATACTTCTGTATTTAACATATTGACAAACTTTTTTCTCAGGCAGAGAAAGAAACTGGAAACATTGACTATGACTTAAATAGTACAACAATAACATGAAGACTATCATTAAAAATTCTTTTTCATATATGCCCAGCTTTAAAATGCTCCAATAAGTAGAAAACATATGATTTCATGAAATAAAGTATTTATCCTGTATTATAAATGTACTACCCATGTTTATTCAAAAGTTTTCTAAAATATATCATGTAAACTATTCTAATATGATGGTTGTGATTGATAAAAGAATACTGAAATTAAATTTCTAAATTACATTTTGAAATTACGAAACATCAAACTAGGCATATAATAGGAATTATTAAAATTTATAAATAATTTGAGTTAATAATGCTACAAAACTCAAGGGTAATATTAAATTTTTAAGTTAGTGTCATTAACAAATTAATAATCTGACATAATCATGCGTATATGGGAGAAATGTTAACTATTGTTAGAATAATAGTTTATTCCATGATACAATGTATCGCAATGTCTTTACATTAAAAACTACTCAATATCTATTTTATTTGCATGATAAATATTAATTAAAATATGATTTTTAGGTAAATGATGCATAAATTTATTACACTTAATTATCAAAGTAAATTTTAGGCATGTCTATATAAATGTAATTATTGTTTTCTGCTTATACCTTGTTAATTCTGTGCTACTTAAAATTTCAAAATGTATATTCTCTCTTCCTGGTTCCTGGCTGTTGGGGAGACAGGATCGGAATCCATCATCTGTCCATCACTCGTCCACCATTCCAGAAGCCCCTTTTCAATGAGGTTTCCACGCACCTTCAGGGGCCCGGGACCCTGGATAAGTGTCTTTTGACCTTATCAGCTGACACCTGAATCCCACCACAGACTTCATAGTTTATTCATTTTTAAAATGCTGTTAAGGCATTCATCTCCTTCAGGCTAAGAGGGTCATTCTGCCCTCTGATATTCCTGACTGATTTATTAAATATACAATGAATCACTACAGCTTATGCTTTTAATTTTTTTGTATAGAAAATTAATGTTTACATCCACACTTTCATGTTATTGATGATTCAATTGATCTTTTAAACATCTGGTCTGTTTTTTAAAATGTGTGGAGTTCACTGATGTCAACCCTTTCTGATAATCAAAGGACCTTCAATTAAGTATAGACAAGGCAACCAGTGACAAACAGAAGAAAAGATGGAACAAATTTGCCAAAGAATTCTTTCATAACCTGATTCTCAAAAGCAATTAGGATCACTTTTTTGGACTTGGAATTAATGAATTTCAATTAAAATTTAAATTTTAAATGATTCCAAGGATTTCAAACTTGAGATGATTGTCTACAAAATAAGTCACATGGCAAGAACATGTCGAGAAGACTAATGTAAGTTCTTTGCCTTCCCAAGTTTTGTTTCTCCTTGTCAGTACTATGTGAATGTACATAATTGCTTTTGCTTTCTTAAAGTAGCTTTAACAAAAAACACTGTTATTACAATATATTTCCCTTTTAAAAATAATAAGTGAAAGTTTTAAAACTGGATAGTTAGTCCTAGTACACACACACACACACACACACACACACACACACACACACACACAGTTGTAATAATTGCATGTGATGTAAATTTTCTAAATAAAATTCTTTTTTCACACTATTGTAATATGATTAAATGAAGAAATGAAGTCAAATGGTATATTCTTCTATTAGCATACCTCATGTATGCAAGTAAGGCTTAAACTGACATCACATTTATTTACCTGAGGAAAAAAATATTCTATGTATGCACGTATGTGTTTGCAAGATAACCTCCAAACTGTAGGCTGAGTAGCTGTGGATTAAATAATAAATAGATGAAGAATATTTGTGGAGTTTTTGTCTAATTGGGGTTTTAATAACTATATTTCATGCTGATGAGTTAATTCTATTATGTTATATTGACCTAGCATACCTGATGTGAGATTATTTTGTGTATGCTGTGAATACCATTGATAATAAAGGAATTGTTTTGGTCTATGGCAAAGAAGCTTAGAAGCATGTGGGAAATCCAAGCATACATACAGGGGAAGGAGGGTGGAGTCAAGGGAGACAATATCCAACCATCCAAAAAGCAAGTGTAATGAAGTACAGACAGGTAAGCCACCAGCCACATTGCAAAACAGATTAATAGAAATGGGTTGAGTTAAGAAGTGAGTGCTAGCTAGCAATAACCCTGAGCCATAGGCTAAAGAATATGCAATTAATATAAGCCTCTAAGTCATTTGGGGGGGGGGGAGCTAAGCAGCAGCAGGTGGGTCTAGAACACAGGGCTAGGTCGGGCCAGAAACTTCGAACTACACAAGCCTACCTTCATCTGATTTACTATTTTCACAGCAGGGATATAGAGTCTATCTGCAAAACATTTTAAGTTCTGCAATAGTGAACAAAGTTTTTATGACATTTTTGTCTACTTAACATATCACTATGAGTATCTTATGAACATAACTGTAAATCAAACAAAGTAAAAAAAAATAACTCTATGGAATAGATAACTTTCCTTACAGTGTAATAATTGGATAATTAAGTATCTCTGAAATGTTTAGGTACTTTTCTATGGCAGTGCTTCAAATATATTTTAATCAGTTTACAATAAACTAAGATGCAATTCTTAATGCTTATTAATGCATTAAAAATAAAAGGCAAGTTAGAGTGCTGCAAAAATAAATCCTTATTTGCAAGCTATAATTTATTTTTGAATATGAGTTTTGATCCATTCAAGGAGGGATATAATAGAGCACAAAGTGATCATGGTATTAATGAAGCTGGTTTAAAAGTATATGTAACAATAATAAAACTAATGTCATAGATGAATACAAAATCACGTCAGGGTCTTGATCAATTTTACCACTATATTCAGTACTCTGTTAATTGTGCACAATAAGCTAAAGATAAATCAGCTTCTGAAATTCTTATGTAGCATGGAAGAATGATTTCTTGGGGCTTCGTTATTTGTTTTAACACCTACTTCTATTGTTGTAGAGTTTTGTCATATATCCTGGCTACTGAACATTCTGTTTTAGTAATAATGGCTTGGGATTTACCCAGAACCAGCGAAGAAATAAATAACCTGGCTGCAGCTAACTTTAAAAATACTAGCAGAAATTACCATACAGCCTTTCTGAAAAATTCACATATGCAAAAATTTATTCATCACTTTAGTATTTTTTAAGGAAGGATTGGAAATGACTGAATGATTTTTTTTTTATTTTAACTAGGTGGTTAAAGTAACCTTCTTAGTCCCTTTGACCACAACTCCAGACTCAGAATACACTCTTTCTTTCCTTAATTGGCAAATTTCAATGGTTTTTCAGTCCCCTGTTGGAAGTTACTTAGGGAAGGTCATTAATTCTTTGAATTTATTAGGGTGTCATTTGGTTAATTATGCTGTGTGAACAATAAATCTGAGTTTGAAGATATTTTAATACATTTGTAGGTTTATTCTGTGTTCTAATAAAGTATAAAGTTATTACATTTCACAAGTACACACATACTTTCATAATATTAATACTGTGGCTATAAAACTAAAGGTAAACTATTGTTTCATCTTTGTAAATGCTTTCAGAAGCATACATGATGTGCATCTGTACTTTAAACTGTGGCTCATATCTTTGGATTCATATGAAGCTCTATAATCATCTGAGTTGCAAAGAAGAAATGGCTTTAGTGTTCTTACTATAGATTCTAGAAAGTTTTAAAATAACATTACAATTTTGGGGCTGGAAAGATAGCTCAGCGGTTAAGAGAATTCTGTTGTCTTTAAGAGGGCCTTGGTTTGGTTCCTAGCAACCACATCATGACTTACAACCACCTATAACTCCAGTTCCAGTGTATCTGACACCCTTTTCATTCCTCCTGTTAATATTGAGAATGCATGGGGTTCACTTATATATTTGTAGGCAAAATTCTCATTTCTATTTAAAAGTAAATAAGTCTTTTAAAGATGTGAGATAATGAAGAGAATTCATTCATAACTTGTGCTGTCTGTTTTTGTTTTTGTTTTTTTCCTTTTCTTTATTTAAGAAGAATTGGTATGGGGACACAGAAAGAGTTGAAGGTAGAGAGTGAGGATGATGAAACATATTGTGTACAATGTGTAAGGCACATTAATAAAATTATTCTATTAAAAACATGCAGCAACAATAAAAAGCCTAAGATGTGAACATATAAGGAAGATACCTAGGAAATATACAATTTAAGAACTACATAGGTGAAGATTTTGTTATATGTGTCTTTTCTGTGTTTTAGGACACTTGTGCAACTCACATATGCATTTATATATACATATATATACATATGAATTTTAGTAAAAATAACTTTTAATACATCATAAAGTAAAATTACTTGTACATGAATTTATAAATATCTATCCTAATTTCTTTATTTTTTCTATTTTGTATACTCTTTTTATAAGTTTTTTATTAAAAAAATTCTTTTTTATCCATGTATTCCCCTGTACCCCCTCCCCTCCCTCCTTGCAATCCCTTCCAGTCGCCCTTCAGCCTCCCTCCTCCCCATTCCGCCATTGCCCCCAAAGGGCAAGAAGTCCCAATGTGGGTCAGCTCAGCATGGCACATCCACTCCAGGCAAGTCCTATTTCCTCATCCCAAAGTCAAGACTGGGTTAAATGTTCCTCTGCAGGGAATGGGCTCCAAGGTGCCAGTCCACACACAGGAACACAGTCTGATTACATCCCTGGAGGCTCCCCACATTGCCCATGCCAATCGACAGTTGTCTACCCTTGGAGGGCCTTTTACCAATGGGTTTCCAGTGGCTATTCTTGATTCAGTGAGCTCCCCAGAGCTCCAGCCAGTCATCACTGTGGAAATTTTCCTCATACCCCTATCACTTACTCAGACAGATGCTCCTCCCCTGCTCTCAGCTGGACCAGGAGCTCAACCCAGTGCTCTTCCATGGATCTCTGCCTCCACCTCCATTCCCTGTTAGATGTAGGTTCTGTGATGACACTTCATTTGATTATAGGGAAAGTCCTGTTTAATCACCGCCTCCACTATTGGTTGAAGACTAGGCCAGGGGCAGGCATTCTGTGAGTTTTTGGAGGTTTCCCTAGCACCCAGTCTCTTTCCAACCCCATATTGGCTTCCTCTATCGAGATATCCATTCATTTCTTTTTTTTTTTTCTCACTCTTTGTTGCTCCTCTCACTCAACCATCTCCTTCTCTCATGATTTGTTCCCAACTCTTCTTGGTTGGAACCTCTTATGACCCCAATTTTCTAAGGTGATTTTCTCTATGTCTTGTTTTTTTTTTTTTTTTTTTTTTTTTTTTTTTTTTTTTTTTTTTTTTTTTTTTTTTTTTTGTCAATTTGACATTTTAAAGTCATTTGCGGAAAAGGAATACTAAATGAGAAAACACCACCATAGGACTGACTTGTAGGCAAATCTGTAAGACATTCTTTAAATCAACAATTGATACTAGCGTGCCTATCTCACTAAGCCTGATAGCTCTGTTGGACTTGTGATTGAGAATAGTATAATAAATCAGGCCAAGCAAGCCACGAGGAGCAAGACATTACTTATATCCTTCCATGATCTCTTCATCAGTTCCTGCACTGACTTTCCTAGATGATAGATAAGCTATAAAATGAATCAATCTGTTCTCCCCATAGTTTTTTTTTGGAAATGGTGTTTCATTACAACAGATAAAATACTAACTAAATCCTAACTAAAATACTATACAGTCAATGAAAAGCAATTTAATACATTATTTCGAACAACAAATGTCAGTGAACTGCAGCAAATAAGGTAATCCCTGTTTGTTACTTTCCCCAAAAGCCAATAACAAAATTTTGTGACTTAAAGGATATAAATAAATATTTTCTGATACATGAAAATGATGAACAATTCAAATGTCATTGCCCATAAACAAAGTTTTATTGGAACAAAGCTAGGATTAATTGCATATTTGTTTCCTATATGTGCATATATATTAGCAAAGCACAACAGAGTAGAAACAGAGAGCAACTAGCACTAAATGTTTACAATGTGGCATTTTATAGATACGCTGTCTGAACCCTGTTTAGGATAGAACACAAAAATGTGAGACTAAACAGAGTGATCAAATTCTGGTTGATTTCTAGGTCAATTATGAAGGTGAAATGAGGGGAGGAGATTAGGAGAATGGAAGAGAGCTATATGGAAAAAGTTGGAACCATGGGTCCTAGCATTAACATTTGCATCCTAGTGCTATTATGAAATCAAGGAAAGAGTTCATACTTTTTTTGCTTAAAGGGAGATTGTAAATAGACTGGAGAGGAACAAAGCAGTGTAGAAAGAGAGGTATTAATAGCAGTAGATCTCAGAGATCCAATGTTAGAAATTCACTTAGAGAAAAGTTAATATCATTTCATTACAGTTTTTGTTTATTTCAAACACTAAACATAAGTTCAGTTTATTAGTAATGAAACATTTCATTGTTTTCTTAATGAAAATGTATTTTTCTCCAGGTTCATGGATTTGAATATTTGATCCATAGTTGATGGTGCTGTTTAGGAAAAGTAAGGTCTTAGTAAAGAAAGTGAATTAGTGGGACAAGCCATGAGGCTTTATAGCCCAAGTCTACTTCCTGTTCACAGGCTGTGATTTGAGTACAGATGCAACCTACTCTGTTAGTGTCCTGCTACAATTTTTACTCTGCTTCACACCATGCTTTCCCTGCCATGGTGCAGTCCATCCCATTAGAACTATAAACGAAAATAAAGACTTAATTCTTTAAAATTCTTTTGTCACATAATTTTATCACAGTAAGAGAAATAGAAACTAAAACATACTTTGTCATTCTAAAAGAAAAAAATAGGAAGATGGGTACCTATAAAACTGAACATGAACTGTTGAATTAATACATTTATATAAAGGACTCTCAACTGAAGGTACAAACCAAACCCAGAGGTAATTTTCTAAGGTTATAGAAATCTTCTCAATTTAATTATATTGACATGCACATATTTTCCTGTTTTTACTGACTCTGTGTGAGCAAATAAAATCTAATTAAGCCATTGGCAGGTAAATAAAATATGCAAATATTTATTTTTTGCAACTATTTCTGTATTGGACATCGTTACAACCATCTGAAAATTAACTAATTTGACCTTTCAGGTGATAATGATGGATATCTTATGAGTTTTAATAAAATTCTGTTAGACCCATATGTCTCAAGATCTGATAATATCTAATCCTTTAGGATGAAAGATTTAATTTTTAATAATCATAAAAGATTAAATTCTCCTTGTCTTATGGAATTCATTCAAAGATTACTTATTTAGAACTTTCTATTTGTAAATAATTGTACTCACTACAGTAAAGAACACATAGAAATGCCAAATCATGGCTCTATAGAATATCATAACATTGGTAGATAACTGGGCAGGTATGAAGTAATTACACTATAACTCAGATGGAGACAAATGCATTAATAGAAAAAGACAGAAGCAGAATATTTTCACTGGAGAGAAATCTTGTAGGTGACTTCATGAATAGTAGACTCTGGACATAAAAGTAACCTGATAACTTCCTTGATGTGAGTCCCAGCAAAGAGTATTCTAGGAAGACATTATATGTAACAAAGACATGAGAGTGCAAAGTAGTGTCTACTTGCCTGTCAGATTAGAAACCATGACAAGAGCTTAGCTACCAAAATTATTAACAAGCTTGCAGGATGATTCTGATGTGTGATTTCTACAAACTATACTTTAAGAACTTTTCTAAGATATTTATAGAGATATATAGAAAGAATTAATATAAAAGAGCAGAAGAGTGTGAAAACCATAGATATTATGTTGTTTGAATCAAGATTAAGTGTGTGCATGTATTATTTTCTCAGAGACAAGAAGAGGTCATTGAATCCCCTGGAACTGAATTAAAAGCTGGTTGTAAACAACCATGTCACTGCTGGGAACCCAGCTCATCAGGTCCTCTAGTAACAAGGTACTGAATATTAATATCCACCTCTAATTCTAGTGTATACTCTGAAAGTCAAAGTTATACTTTGTTATCCATTTTAAATGTCCTATAAACTTGTTTTAAAAAATCCTAAATCAGGAACACAAATTAAATTGTTTTTTATATTCTAAAATATTTTCTTATTATATTTGCTGCATCAATAAAAGAGAGATGAAAGGTACCATTAATTTCCTTCTTTCCTATACTAATCTTGTACACTACAGGTTGAAATTCATTATCTATGTCTCTCTACTATAGTCATTGGGCATATACCCAAAGGATGCAAGTTCTTTCCACAAGCACATTAGCCCAACTATGTTCGAAGCAACATTATTTGTAATAGCCAGAACCTATTTGGGAAACAACCCAAATGTGCCTCAACTGAAGAATAGATTTTTAAAAAATGTGGTATAATTATACAATGGAGTACTATTTAGCAGTAAAAGAAAATGACATCCTGAAATTTGTAGGCAAATGGATGGAACTAGAAAAAACTCATCCTGAGTGAGGCAACACAGACACAGAAAGACAAGCATGGTATGTACTCACTCACCAATGAACATTAGACATAAAGCAAAGGATAAACAGTCTATAATCCATAACCCTGGCGAAGCTAGTGACAAGGCAGAACCTAACAGAGACAGCCATGGATTTCCCTGGGAAGAGGAAATCCAAGCTTGCAGGATATAAATTAGTAAAATGAATCCATTGGGGTAGGGGGCAAGGGGAGTGAAATTGAACATGAGTAAATTGGATGGTTGAGGTAGGAGAGTGACAGAGAGAGAGAACAACGAAGTAATGAAATAGATATCTTGATAGAGGGAGCCATTGTGTGTTTAGGAAGAAATAAGTGCTTAAGTGCTAGGAAAACATCATCCAAAAACTCACAAAGTGGTGAGTGGAACAGTGATGGGTATGTTTAAAAATATTTTTAAATAAAAAAGATGGGGAGAGAGAGAGAGAGAGAGAGAGAGAGAGAGAGAGAGAGAGAGAGAGAGAGAGAGAGAGAGAGAGAGAGAGAGAGATATCAGGCAATAAACAAGGTAAGCCAAGGCTGGGCATTTATGAAGAAGAATAAACCTCTGTATATTTATTTGGGAGCTGGGTGGTGAGGTGAGTCCCCCAAAGAATAAAGAACAAAGAGTAAATGGTATAAACAACCAACAACAGTCTTTCTATTCCAAGGAAGATTTGCAGACATAAAAGACAAGAACTTTAAAGCAAATTTTACTACATTTACTCACAAATTTTACCACATTTGGTTTGACTAATACATTTCTATTATCACAGGTCGTCACCCTCAAGAGTCCAAGCCCTTCTTCATTTGCCTTGTTGCTTCTTTTCCTTGTTCTGAGGCTACACACAATGGCAAATTTCTAATCACCCTTTGGTGTTATTCAGCCCTAAATTTCTACCTGATATTGCATACTGTATATGGTAACGATCTTCTTATTTGTTTATTTCTTGTTAACCTTTAGTTTGCCAATCAAATTTTAATAGAAGAACCTGTTATGCAGGGAGAAAATTTTCCGCTTATGTTCTCATATACGTTAGTTTAAATAGTAAAGCTTATAACATATTTTTTTCAGCAATTCAACTCAAAATGTTTACCTCCTCACTATCTATTGTTTTTCTTCATTTTAAGTGGATTTATGGATATTTATTTTTTTGTTTTTAACTCTCTCTGGAGAATATAATATTCACAATCATAGGAATCTTTCTCAATTGCTAATGTTAGCAATCTCTGACCTCTCCCAACTGAATGCTCTGTAGTAGATAAATTAAGATTTTTATTGAGTGATGGGTTTGAGTGCTACTTTTGAATAAAACCTGATTTAGGATTGAGCTCTAGTGGTGCAATCTGTTAGCACATGATCCTTAAATGAAAATATTTTCATGCACATTTGTTCATCTAATTAACAATGATTAAGTCTGACTAGCAACCACAGAAGCCATCAAACACCAGTAAACTATTCACTTAAATCTCACAATATGAAAGGAAACAGTATTATAAACTGTCCAGAATGCTGATTAAAAGAAAAATACTATAACTTTAAAAATTGTTTCAAAAATGGTAATGAGATGATTCACGCCTAATGTCCAGTATAACTCCTGTGGACTAGTAATGGACTTTGTTATTTAAAGGATAGGAAAATTTAGGGCTAAAAACAAGGGGAGGTCCCTTGTTCTGCAATCACAGTGGTTTTGTAATTACAGATAAAAGTTTGTCAGCATTTCCATTTAAAGAACTTAACTCAGCTGTTAAATGTCCATTATGCTAATGTATGGTTTATAATACCATAGCTTAACTGCCCATAAAAACAAGTAATTAAAAATGAATGGGAATTTTTAATAAAATTATGTAAATACCACAAAGAAATCATCACTTCAAGTATGGTCGTTTCCATAACAATAAAATAGAGACCTTTTTCAGTTTTCGAATTTTCTAACTGTATGATCTGTAAATGATCAAAGAAGTTTGAAAGTGCCATTATTTAGTAATAAGCTGTCATGAGGAAGGGCAGTACCTAAACTGTTGTGGCATACAATGAGAAACTTCTAAGATTCTTCATTAAAGAACTTGCACAAAGAGATAAGAATACTATTGGTAAGATCTTCAGATCTCAATTTGCATATGGGTTTGCTTAGTTGTACTATGACTAAGGCTCTGTCCTTTTCTGAAGAAGTTCAGAACAGTCCTTATGAATATAGAAATATGAAGGACCATTTATTTATCAAGCCATATTTGAGGCTACTGTTACACAATATAAATCTTTAGATTCCACAAGTCACTAGCAGAGACTTTGAAAACAGATCTCTGGAGATGGCCTATGACATTGCTTTTTATCCAGATAGGCTACATTGGTAAGGCTCAACTGCAGACTCAGTTAAGTCTTGGAAAATTCTCCATGATTCTCCAAATATGAGAAAATAGGTAGTCTTGAGAGAATAATACCAGGCTTAACTCTCATCCATCTCCTTATCTTGAAAGGTGGCACTCATCTTGTGTGAGAGTGACATAGAATATTTCCTCATTTATCTCTATATATACATGTGTGTGTGTATAACAACTGTAAACAGGAGACAATAAATTTGAAAAAAGAGGAGAGCATTGAAAGAATTGAAGAGGGAGAGGAAATTATATAAATCCAATACTCACGTATGGAATTGTTAAAAAATAAAAGTTTAAGTAAAAATGTTTTATAGCCTGCACCACAGCTCAGTTTTTCTCTTTGACCACCTACATTTCCTCTTCACCTCTCCTTATGTGACAGTCTGAAGGGAATTCCTGAATAAGTATCATAAACATTAAAATCCATCTTAGAGTTTGCTTTGTAGAATCCAACCTGTAATACTCTATTCAGCATTTCAAAGAAATCAATAAGAATATTAGAGTGTTCCTTTTTCTCTTTGGCCTCAGGGAGTTATATTCATCACTAACTGGAGAAGCCCCAGAATTATTTCATGTATATTATTCCTTTATAAAAAATATAACAATGTAAGACAAATAAATAGATGGCATCAAAATCACCCCTACCAAGCATTCAGCATTTCCAAATCAACTCCAGTAGTCATCCAGGTTTAAGATGTTCTATTTTGTTAAGTCTTAAGAAAAGTCCTTATATTGCCTCCCCTCATTTTCTTTCTGCTCTTTTTTAAAATAAAGATTATTTATTAATTTAATTTCTCAAAAAGCAGTTTTTCCAAGTGACTTCTTTTGTTAGCTTTCCTGCTACTAGTTCTTTGTATGCCATAGAAAATACTGTCATTTACATAAATTCTTTAAACTATTTTCCTTTTCAAAAGCTCCATTAAGCTTGAAGACCTACAAAACAATCTCTCACAGCCACATTTTCTCTATTTGTGTGATCAAAGCTCCATGTGAGCTGGATAGTTCCTTTAATGCCATATTTTTAATTTGTGCTATCTCTACATGGAACAAGAAATAATGGACCTTTCTACAGGTCTCTCATCATGGGAGCTAACATGAGACTAGAGAAAAGGATCATTCCATGACTGTGATTCTAAGAGCTTTGTAACTTAGCTAAATGAATATTTTTAAAGCACTTCTTAGTGTGTAAGCTACCACACCTCATACAATGTGTCTAAACTGCAACATCCATTTGACCTCAAAAAGAATACAAAACTCTTTCTGTTTTACTTTTTAAAAATTTGATGTTAGTTATATGGACGTTTTACCTGAATGTAAGTCTGTGTAGCACATGCTTGTAGGCTTGTAGTGCCCATAGAGATTAGAGAAGTGCATAAGATCCCCTGGATTTAGAATTACAGACTGTTGTGTGCAACCAAGTTACTGCTGCAAATAAAACCCAAGTCCTCTGGAAGAGCAGCCATTCTTTAAAAATTTAACAATTCACAGTCCTCTAAAATGCTTTTTCTATTAGCCGATGAACAGTCTACATTTTCTTCTAATTAACAAAATTTGAATAGAAACTAAGGTTCCTATTTATGAGTAGGAGTGCTACCTGGATTAAGTACTTTTCCCATAGATAAGAAAAAGCTTAATGGTATTAAAGAAAGGGGCCTAAATGAAGTACAATATAAAACTTAAGTGTAGGGGTACTATGTTGTTTCATGGTAAATAACTGTCCCACCCACTAGTTTAATAAAAAGAGCTGATTGGCCAAAGGCAGGCAGGAAGTGCAGGAGGGGATACCAGACTAAGAAAATCTCTGAGAGCAGAATGCCAGACAGAGCTCCAGAGAGAAGCCAGAGGAAGCCGAGGACAACTATGCTGCTCTAAAGAAAGGTACCGAGCCGCATGGCTGAACAAGAGACATGGGTTAGATGAAGGGTAGAGAGCTAGCAAGTGATATGCCTGGGCCTGAGGCCAATCAGCCTAAAACTATTGGAAGCCTCTGTGTGTCTCTGTGGGACTGCGGGTCTGAGGATCAGCGCGTCTGTGGGCCTAGACCTTGAGATTAGGACCAAAAGTCCGGGCCAGAAACCTCCTACTACACTTAAGGATAATGAAATGCCAAAGTGACCAGTATCTTGGCCCACTCAGCCCTCAGTGGGATAACTGTATCATACTCTCCTCAAAGCTCAGGGATCTATAAAGAAGAACTGGAACATAGATTTTAAGAGTCTGGAGTTAGGGGAAGCAGATTACTTCAAGGAAACAGTGTTGTCTCGACAAAACAGCACTGATACACATATGAATTCATAAAGACTGTAACAGCATACACAAAGCTGCACAGATTCAAACCAGGCAAAACCCTAACAAAGAGAAGGGGAAGTAGGCACACACGCAGAATGTTTAACCAAGAAGATACTTGAAATTGAGAAAGGAGAAGTGGATGCAAGCTGCCATCCCTACCACAGAAGTTATCTCCAATTGATAGCCAGTTTCAAATGAAAAGCTGGTTTTCTCCAAGGGAGTCTCATTCGGAAACAAACTAGTCCGAATGGTAGACCCCATCCCTGCCTGTAGATACCAATACAAAATGAACAAAACTACATCTTCAAAGGTTTGGTCTCATAATGTTAAATCAATATATTTTAAAATCTTACAGATTCTTTAGATATACAATATGCCTTCCAGTTATGTGTTTTTATGTATTCCTGTGTGCCTAAACATGTGTATCTCTACATCTATTTTTATTTTTCTTATTCTTTTCCTTTGGATCTTCTTTTTCTTGTTTGCTTGGTTTTTCCTATTACAGTTTTTGCTTTTGGTTTATCATATTTTATTTTATGTTTTATAGATGCCTGTTTGCTTTCTAAAAAGAGAAGGAAAAGTGTGTATCCAGATGGAAAGAGAGGTGAGGAGAGGCTGGGAGGAGTAGGGAAAGGGGAAACAATTATCAAAATATAATTTATGATAAATATTTTTAATACATTTTTAAAGAGAGGCATAATGTGAGTACATTCAGTGACACTCATACTCTGTGGTGAGGAGAAAATATAGTATCATCATTATGGATGTGTTACTTGTTTGTTTCAGGAGTACTCAGAAAATTTACCTCCTTGAGGCTATTTTTCCCAAAAGCAACTTGGTAAGACACGTGATAGTACACTGTAATTGATATATTTAAATGTGTCTGAATAATTCACTTAAGATTTATTTTCAGGCTTGTAGATTGCTCTAATTTTAATTTACCATGCTTGGAATGAAATGCTTTGGGTAAATAGAATAAACACTTGAGAAAAAAATAAAATTAAGAAAAAATATGCCTTAAGAGATTCATTTTGACCTAGACAAGAAATTCTATAAACGAACTAATTAAGAACTTTTTATCAAAAATAGACAAATAAAACAATACAGCATGATTCTGCTACATACATATTTTATTCTATAGCCTCAGTTTTGAGATTTTCATTTTATTTTTGTATTTATTTGCTTTAGGATTTTTTTCAAGACAAGGTCTAAATATGTAGCTTTGGCTGACCTAGAACTAATTCTGTAAATTAGACTGGCCTTAAAGTCTCAGTGATCTGCCTGTCACTGCCTCCCACGTGCTAGGATTGAAAGCACGTGATACTCCACCCAATGAGATTTTTATTTAAATAAATTACAAGTTGATACCCCATGTAAAAGTATCTTACCTGAAATGGTTACCACTTCCTTCTCAATAATGAAGAAAGAACATAATATAAAATCAAACATTTACTTAAAACCTCTGATTATAGAAGAATTATCATTAAAGAACTGCTAAAATTTGGTCTTAAATATCCCCTGAAGATCATTTGTCATGAAGTTCAGTCTCCAGTCTATGAGGTAGAGGTTTTAGTCTACTAGGGGTAGACTAAAGTGACTAAGAATGTACCCTTGAAGTCAATGCCTGGGTAACAATCCTTCATTTATTTTTGTAACTTTAATATTCCACCATTAATGGCTTTTTAAAATCCTTTGTCATGGTTTGATAATGAGCCTCAAGAACAAAAGCAGAGGGGCCAACTAATTACAGAAAAGGATTAAAACACTCAGCCAAAATAAATCTTTTATTCTTTACAAGTTGATTGTGTTTAGGATTTTGCTACAATAACAGGAAACTTACTGTTTTTTCTTCTCTCTCAGCTGAGCTACAGTGAGACAAATGTTATATCATCAATGAAGAAGAGAATAGATAGTGAAAATATTTCTTATAAAACTTTACAAAAACCAAAGTTAAGTTTGCAAAGCTGTCATTAAAGCATGCCATCAGGGGTTTTTTTGTTGTTGTTCTTGTTTTTGTGGGGAGATATACTTCTGAATTATGACTGGAAGAATGCTTCACAAACTTATCACTAACATATATTTCTGCACCTTATTAACTATTGGCCTGTAACTCAACATCTTTTAGGATTATTAAGAGACTCATATAGATGTCACATTTTAATAAAAATATATAAAACTATGCAAAATATAACCGTATTCTAGTCATCAAAACATAATGCTGTGGTTCTCACTAATTAAGTGCTTAAGTTTTTGTCATGGCTTTTAATATCCTCATAAGTAAATCAATTAGGCATAAGTGGCTGGTTAAGGATGCTGATTTGTCTCTGGGGAAGGAAACATCTTGATCCATAACCACAAGTGGGACAAGCTCAGTTATAAGGCAGGTACAATTCAAAACCAATCTATTTTCTTGTTCCATTGTTTCTTACTATGAATCGAGAATTAAAGTTCAAACTCTAAAACATCTCAATATGAAATAAGAAGTTATCAGGTGCACTCAGGGTTTATGGCTGTAGAACTCAAAATAAAATCAGTTACTCTAACTATTCAGATACACTAAGATATTTAGTCACTTGAAATCTAGAAAACACAATATAAGTGAGAGTATTGTGAATTAAAAATCATTATTGATTTTATCCTTTCTCTGGTAGGATAATCTAAATGAGCATAAAACCAAATGCCGAATAAACCTTGATAAATAAAGATATACCAATAATGACTGCATGATAAGGAACTGGTGGAGAAACTAACCAAGCACCTCTCTTACCACACTACTTCTGTATTGACTTCTGTCAACAGATATTACAAGAGAATATGCTATCATTTATCTCTGATCATATAGCCAGTAAATATCCTGCTTTAACTTTTAATTCAAGCCTTCATCTTCTCCATACATTTTATATCTTCTCAGGCACAGTGTAAAGACACTGGTAGCATAACAAGATTATTGTAATAGTACGTAACTATAAGTAAAACAGTACTGATAAATAGTACTAATAGGAAAAATAATAGTTTAGCTTTTTTAATGACAATCCACAATTGTTAAATTTTAATTGCACAAATCAAAGAAACACAAAGTAGAATCCTTCAAGAATTATAAATATATGTATTTTTCCAAAAATAAAGTTTGATTACAAAACATACAAAATATGCTAAAAATCAGCTTTCCCCTAGATGCAGAGGAAGTAAATATTGTACCTAAATCCTAAAATCTCAACAAGAAATAATGGAAGCTTTAGAAACCAATTCTCTGGAAAATGTCTCTGTTTTACAATCCTCAAAGGACTGCTTAAGCTATTTTTTGGCAGTTCCAATCTTCATAGGTAATCTATTGCCTGAACCCTAAAGCCATCAGATTTCTCAGCTTTAAAACATTTCAAAATGCTCATATCTAATGTACACATTAAAGTTAAAAGTTTATCATGCTACTAAAATGTGTACTTCAAAATATATTATTAAAACATTATCAGTACTAGTGTTGGAACATGTAATAAAAAATACAGATTATAAATTTTAGAGGCTATAGATTGATTAAAGAAAGTAAAAACAAGACAAGAAAAATGATTAAAAACACTTATGAAAATTTATGAAATCTGGTAAAGAGCATACTAATGACCACACTATAGTGGATTAGAGTCTATTCTTACTTATAAATAGTAATTGTCTCTAAAAGTGCTGACACTTAAATCACTTCCTTTGTTAGATTCTATGAGAAAACATCAATAATCATTATTTATTTAATATTTTCTTTAGATTATATGTACTAAATAGAATTCTGTTCATATTATTTTTTGTTATTATAAGAAAAATGAAAGTGCCTCTGGGACAATTTAAGGATGACACTCCTCTTATTTTTAAGTAGGAATTGCTAAATAGTTCTTTTAATAACTAAGGAAGCAAGAAAACAAAAGGCACAAGTAAGTACCAGTTATAGTCATGTCACCATTTAACATTATTGTCAAGAGATCTTTTTTTGCAGGACTTTATCATCTTATATATATTTTGTTCGCTTATATCTATTTCTTAAAATCTATGTCTATTTTAGAGGGATTTTTTTCCATCTATGATGTATTACAATCATTGCTTCAGGCTATATATTCAATTAATTGGCTCCTTCTCTTTTGGGTTATGTTGTGCTTATTCATATGTATGTAGGTACCAGAGTTCACTATTAGGTGACTTCCTCTACTGCTTTCCAACTTATATTTTGAATCAGGCAGGGTCTCTCACTAAAACATGGCCTCAATGATTGGTGAGACTAGGGTGGCTAGACAAAAATCTTCAGGTACCCTTTTTCCTCTGCCTACCCTATAGTCCCGAGGATACCAGGACTCAATGAAAGCTCTCCTTTTCTGTAGGATCTAAATTCAGGCCTTCGTACTTGTACAACTGACACTTTACTGAATGCTCATCTTCCCAGCCTCTATTTGTTCATTCTTGATAGCTATAAAATATTCCCAAAGATAACAAGAATGGAAACAATATCTTATTTTACTAATCACTAATATTCATGCTACGGTTCACTAAAATTGAGAATAATGTGATAGTCAATTCAATATACAGACTTCTGTATTCTTAGCAAAATATTTATAATTCATACTAAAATTTGTATATCTAATTCATTCCAAAGGTCCATGATGTAGAGGCTTGATTCTCAGAGAGGTGTTAATTGAGAATTGGGATATCATTAAGAAGTGGACAGAAAAGGAAGCCAGCATCCAGTCTCTCTTACCCGTTATTTGTTCATTTACCTTCTGTACATATAATGAGCATCCTTTCTGTAGCATACTACTGCTAGAAGGGACTTTACCACAGTCTCCAAAGTAACTTGGCCAAATGATCATGGAATGAAGCCTCTAAACTGTGAGCCTATGTAAGCTGATATAACCTTAGGATAATATCTTATTAGAATAGTGGAAAATTGATTCAGAAAATTGGGACAAATAAATTAGATTATGAAAGCTAGGGTACCTGGATGGGACCAAATTAGGGACTCTGAATGTAGATGACAGTTGTGTGGCTTGGGTATTTTGGGGGCTACTGACAGTGGGACCAGGGTTTACCCTTAGTGCATGAAATAACTTTTTGGAGCCCATTCCTCAGCTGTTATTTCAAAGTCAGTGAGCTCCCAATAGCTCAAGTCAGCCATCTCTATGGGTCCCTCATAATGATCCTGATCACTTTTGCTCATATAATCTCTCTTCTCTCTTTTCAGGTGGACCAGGAGCTTTACCCATTGCTTAGCTGTGAATCTCTGCATCTGCTTCTGGATGAAGGTTTTATAATGCCAATTAGAGTGGCCATTCATATAATAATAGGGGAAGTCCTGTTTAGGCATCCTCTCTCCACTATTGATCAGAATCCTAGCCAAGGTCATTTTGTGGGTTTTGGGGTGTTTCTCTAGCATCAGGTTTCTCTCTAACCCCACAATGGCTCTCTCTATCAAGTTGTCTATTTTTTGTTCTCCCACTTTGTTGTTTCCCCTAATTAACCATCCCATTCTCTCATGTTGTCTTCCCATCTTCCCTTTCTCCTTCTCCAGGTATGATCCCAATTAACTCAGGAGATCTCTATTTCTCCTTCCCAAGGAGATCCATGGTTGTCTTTCTTAAGTTCTTCCTGTTACCTAGCTGCTTGTATGTTGTGGATTGTAGCCTTGTTATCCTTTGCTTTACATCTAAAATTTACTTATGAGTGCGTACATACCATGTCTATCTTTCTGGGTTTTTATTACCTCACTCAGACTGATGCTTTCCAGATGGATCCATTTGCTTGCAAATTTCAGGATGTTATTTTATTTTTTACTGCTAAGTGTACATTTTTAACTGTACCACAGTTTGTTATCATTCTTCAGTTAAGGGGTGATGTGAGAATGTCTTTCTGTATGCTGTGAATATCAATCTTTAAATAAAGGAGCTTTTTGGCCCATTACAGGCACCATAGAAGAAGTAGGAGGAGAAATCAGAGCAGAGGTAGGAGAAGCAGGGCGGAGTCAGACAGACCAAGCCCGAAGCCCAAAGGAGCAACATGTAAGGAATGCAGGTGAGCCACGGGCCATGTGGCAGACAATTTAATGAGAATGGGTTGAGTAAAGATTTAAGAGCAAACTAGCAATGTGCCTGAGCCATAGGCCAAACAGCATGAAGTTAATATAAGAGTCTGAGTCATTTCTGGGGGCCTAATCAGTGGCGGGCGGCTAACAGGTCTGGCGTGGTAGGTTTGTGGGTCTGAGTCTCTGGCTGCCCAGGACCAAGAAACCTCACTACTACAAAGGGGTGTCTAGATTGTTTCCACATTTGGAATATTACAAATAATGCTGCTATGAACATAGTTAAGCTTATGACTTTGGGGTAAGAATGTGCATCTTTTGGATTTATGCCCAATAGTGGTATTGCTGGATTATTGGGTAATTTGATTCCCAGTTTATGAAGAACTGCCATACTGATATCCAAAGTGAGTCCATTCCCTATACAGGAATACTTTGCTCAGCCTTGATACACGCAAGAGGGACTTGATCTTCCCTCAAATTGACATTCCAGACTTTGATAACTTTCAATGTGATGCCTTATCCTTTTTGAGGAGTAGATGGGGGATGGGATGGGAAGGAAATTAGAAGGTTATAGTGGGTGTAAAGGAGGGAAGAGTAATTGTGGTTGGTATGTCAAAAAATCTTTTAAATTAAAAAAGATCAAAAAATAAAAAGAAACAATAATAAAAAGAAATATCTTTGCCCTGACTGAATATATATCTGCTGATGTGCTTAAGCCTTTTGAATAGGTGATCAATGAAGTCTTTGAAATTAATTGGAGAAGTTATCTAGAAAATTTTTGGAATACTATAATTGTAGCTTAGAAGAAGACTACAGTGAGGGCTCAGAAGGCTTAATTGTAAATAATATGGCAAACAATAAAACTGACATTGATTAGATTTCTGATGGAAAGTAGTACTTTTAACTAAAGGCCATTATTAATTTTATAATACAAATGATTGGAGTTCATTTTGACCATGCCATGATATTTTGTGGGGTGGAGGCTACATGTGACAGACTAGTTTACTTAGTGCCAATGATATAAATATTGGCTATATTTGCCTTTAGTCAAAGTTATAGTGAGAATTAGGAGTAAAGAGGAATGAGGCATAAATATTTGACAGGCAATGCTGTATACATGGAAGGTACAGTCACTAACATAGATAAAAAGAACCTGAGTCCTTGGTGTAAAGTATGAGGGGAAGAGAAACCCTGAGTGTTTGACCTGAGTGGTTGTATTTATTCAAGATGACCATTGTTGTGCAAGAGCATTTTAACTAGGCAATGATGTGTTATATTTGTTTATTCTGCAAAACTACTTTAATTGTGTAAAGCTGTGTTACATTTGGTGTGTTGCCTTTGTTAAATAATGTAACCATATGTTACTTTTGCTCATATTGTATTTGTTTAATTATGAGAATATGTGTTGCTGTTTTACCTTTCCTGCCTAAGGCATTTAATTGGTCTAATAAAATGCTGAATGGAGAATACCTAGGCAGGAGAATGGATGAGTGGAGCTGGCAGGTAGAAAGAATAAGTAGGAAGAGAAATCTAGGCAAAGAAAAGAGAGGAGGAGGAGGAGGAGGAGGAGGAGGAGGAGGAGGAGGAGGAGGAGGAGGAGGAGGAGGGAATAAGGAATAAAGAGAAGGACATACCTGGTCCAGAAGGCAGGTAGCTGCCTGCCAGGCACGAGAACCAGTGAAAATAAGACATGCAGAGGGAAAGAAAGGTAAAAAGCACCAAGGCCAAATATACATGAAGAGAAACAGGTTAAAATAGAACTAAGATAAGGCCTGGCTTTCATAGCTATTATTAAGTCTCTGTTATGATTTGGGAGATGGTTGGTAGGTGATAAAAGGAAAGGCCTGAAACAGGTCATGGCAAGGAGCAGTGTTTCAGACTGATAAGAAATTGGCAAAGCACTCCCTGATCCTATGTGAGGTTCGGGGAGATGGTGACACTTCCCTCTTCCCTCTTCATTCTAGTGTAGATGCTGTTGCAATGTGCAGAAAATATCCTCAGTAGCTTTCTCCCCTTCATCCCAGGTATTTATCCTTTGAATACTTCTCCCCTATGTAAACTGCTCTTATTGGAGATTAGCTAAACCTGACTCCTTCATTCAGCTCTTTATCATAATCCACTCCCCTTTTTAAGATGTTTAAAATAAACACAGATCTATAGGAACAACACAGCTCCTCCATAAGAGAGCCAATTCCAGAAGATCACAGTTGTTCTGTGTGTCTCTTTGCTACAAGGGCTTTCTGCTGAGATAGATAAGAACACTTGAGAGCCTGATATTGCCAAAAGTATTTGAGGATTCAATTCCCTATTTACTAAGGCACTCAGGAAACATTAGAGTTTGATTCATGTAGTTCCAGATATAGTTATGCCAGCAACAGACTTCTACATTGTTCACATCACCTTAATTCCTCAAAAATAATGAATCCAAGAGTGGTGGGGTGATTGAGGATTCTACTGAGATTTTAGAGGAAGCCCTGGGAGGGCAGTCTACATGTTATAGAATTGGAGAACATACATGCAGCCTTTCAGAGTGATAAGTGACAAAATATCTGAAGGAAAGCAAAGCTGCAGTGTGATAGAATCCAAGGCAGATATTTCTCAAGTCATTCCTAGTTGTAGTTATGTCTCTATCCGTTTTTACAGTCAAAAGCAGCCTATAATTTGTGAAAAGCTACAAGACATACAAAATATGTTAGATACACATATGTATCTCCTTTCCACGTCCTCCCTTATCTTCAGCATTAAAAATTCTTCCCCTAAAATGTAATGTTCCCTTCCCCTTTATGGTAGTTTGAATGAAAATGTCCCCATAGTCTTATAAAAGCTGTCAGAATTAGGAGCTGTGGCATAGTTAAGGTAGATATGGCTCTGTTGGAAAAACTGTGTCACCAAAGATGGGCTTTGATATTTGAGAAGCTCAAAGCATGCCTAGTATGCCTTAGTTTCTTTCCTTGGCCTGTGGATCCAGATGTAGAATGCTCAGATTTTTTTTTTTTTTCCGGCACCATGTCTGACTGCATGCTGCCATGCTTGTGGTTATGAACAAACCCCTGAAACTATAAGCCAGCACAGTTAAATGTTTTCTTTTATAAAATTTGCTTTGGTCACTGTGTTTTTTCATGACAATGTGAATCCTACAGAAGATACAAAGATTTCTAAATAAGGAACCAGGCACAGCCTGACACCTCAAACAGAGACAACATCTATGAACAACTTATTGATCACATGTTATGAAACCATCCCTTCTGTGTGCTTTTGTAATCTATAGAAATGAAAGGTCCCAACTCTCCCTGGTGAGCTTCAATTCCTTATAGCTGTTGCCAACCTTTCCTTCTGTGGCAATAATAACTCTTCTAAAGTCTTATCTATAAGGACAGTCTAATTCAGTGTTTCCCTTCAACCCAATCCAGACATATTTCATAGTAAATACTCCAGTTAGGAAAAGGTAATATCAATTTGGAAAAAATAATCCTGCTGAGGAAATCTGAAGACATTGAAATTTTGAGAAGTGCTGGAATAATTGCAATTGTTTTCACTATGGATGCAGGTTAAATATATTTATAATTGTAAGATAGACATGAAGCTTGGTGCTGATGTACGTCAAGTTTGGTGATTTAACAACTCGATTTTAAATGTTCCCCAAATGCTCATTGTTTGAAGCTTTGCTCCGTAGGAAATTGGTAAAGCCTTCAAGAGATAAACCCTAATGGAAGGTGTTTAATTTACAGAAGGTTTGTTACAAAGAGGACTGTGGCTGCGGAATTTTTTTTTTTTTTTTCATTTTTTGTCTTCTTTGCTATCAAGCTAGGAACTAAGTTGCTTTAAATTGCTACAAACTTCTGCAAAAAGCAGGGGTACCACTAAAATGGAGTATAATTCCTAATTGTGAATGAAAATAACTTTGAAATTTGGGGGAAGTAATTATTTAATTAATGAGGCATGAATTTCTTGTGGGCATATTCTATATTTCATTACTTTTATATAGGAGCTATTATTTTGTGGAAAAAAACAGATCATGGCTTTAGAATTAAGAAATCATTCCACAGAATTGTTAGTGTGTTGTTTAGTTTGTTTTATAACAAAAACATAAAAATGAAACTTGTTATGACTGCAAATGAAATTATCAGATTGTCCAATGGTGTAGAATTATCAAATAATTAATGGCTAATATCAGTTAAAATGTCATTTCAAATACTACCTCTAGAAAAATAAATTTATCATAAATATTAAATGGCTATAAACATGTTAAAAAAAATAAAATTAATATTATCTTTGTTAATTAACATTGAGCTATTTCATTACAAACAATAAGGAGAATGGGCCAAAAAGTGGTAATATTTCTTTAAGATGAAATAATTTAAAGAGTACAGTTGATTTTTAACAAGAAATAAACAGAATAAGATGCTTCTATTTACTCTGAATAGTAGGAAGGCAGTCAACCAAAATTTTCAGTTTTCAGAATTTATGAATGCTTCTTGATATTAAATTGGGCAAACACATATGAATACAATATATTTGAGAGTGTGAGCAGTATGAGTGCTTGACTTTTAATGATTTTGCATAATTTTTAGAGTTTGGCAAAGTAATGAATCATACAAACATATATGCATATATGTTTATAAAATTCACTGAAAATATATACTGATTAGTGCCAAAAGGTTTAATTTTCATAATCTATCCAGATACAAAGCAGGCAAAAATTAATGTTTATTTCTCTCACACCATTTATATCTTGATCTATGCTGTTGTTCAAAAACATTAAGAAATATACAATATTTAATGAAATAGTACATACTATGGGAAAACAAACCAATTGGTACATTTACCTGTAGAGATACAAGGAAGATTAATAAATACCAATAGAGTATCTAAGATATAAAATAATAATAGGGCATACACATTTAGGATAAAGAAAAATAGGCAAGAGGTTAAGTGAAAAACTTTTTAAAGTTGCTATATTTAGTGCATTCATACATGTATGTTCATATGTGGAGAAGTGGACACAAATCCTATATCATGTGTGTAGAAGGTTATAGGACAATTTTTGGGAGTAGATTTTCTGCTTCAGCTATGGAATCTGGAGCTCAACTCAAATCTTACCCACCTAAAATATGCTTCTTGTTCTCAAAGAACTTAATCCAACATCAAACTGTAAGTCATGAATCTATAAGAATGTGTGCATAGTGGCTCCTTGTACTATAAACTAAATACAAAACAGTATAAAATTTAGAGCAGGAGGTAGCTCTAGTGGTGATATTTGAGGTCTTCATTTAAGTAATGGAACTTGAGGAGAGGTCTTCTCATGATAGATACAATTTGCATATTACTTGATGGTACATAGCTTACAAAACAGCTTAGGGAAGAAAAATCTGAGACAAATCATATGCCAGTAAATATTGAAGAATAAATAGTATAGCCAAAGATCCAAAAATCAGAGGAATTTAAAGGTTCTTGGAAATTAACTCTACTTTAGCAATTAAAGAGACAAAACTTTAATCAATCTAGTAATATAAAATGAGATCTCAGGCACTCAGAATTATAGCCCATTGCCTCAAACTAAATTTACTCTTTCAATTTAAATTTATTAATAATTTACAAGATAATTTTATTTTATGATAATAATATTGAGAGAAATGTGAAATAGCGATGTTTTAATGTTTGTTACAGTGGTAATAGAAGCAAGAAAGATAATGATACAGAAAAATGATTTAAGAAGAAATGATGTACGGCTCTAGAGGACATGAAAGTTAAAGATAATCTATGATAATTCTGTAATCACAAACTCAGATTTATAAAAGGCACTTAGGATGTTAGTATTATATTTTTCTTTGTGCGTTTGTGTGTGTTTATGGTTTATGAGTATATATACACACATCTGTGTACAATTATCCTAGGAGTGTTTTTAGAGGAAAAAGGTCAATTTGGGGTATCTTTATTACTCTCCACCTTATGTTTTAAGATAGGGTCTTTCAAAGATTTTGGAGCTAACCATTTTGGCTAGACTGCCTGGTCAGATTCTCCTTTTTCTGATCATGAAGCATTGGAGTTAGAGATGCAAAATTCCACATATGACTTTTACATGTGTACTGGAAATATGAACTCAGGTCACAATGCTAATGCAGTAAGCACTTTACAGGATGACCCATTTCAGCAGGTCTGACAGTTTTCTGAATAACTATTGTTATAATAACTATAATTGGAGATCATTATTATTACTATTATTATTGACCCACAGTCTACTTTACATAGCCCAATCTTGTCTTCATCATACAGTCTTCTTTACCAGGATGAGAAGTATGGAAATAAACCATCATGTTCAGTTAGTTTATTTATAATAATATAATATGATATTATATTATGACATGCGTTCATTGAAAAAATATTTAAGTAAATTGCTCAAATATTCATCAGGTGCTTAAAATGCTTATTTCTCTCCCATGAGAGAAAGAATATATATTTATGAATAATTTAAAATTCTCTGTAGAAAGTTAAAGAAAGCTTGTGGTTAAAATTATGTGCTCATTAAATTATGGCCAATAACTTGACAGCAATAATCACTATCATTTCCATCAATGTGACTTTTATTTCTTTACAAAACAGAGTAATAAAAATATTATCCTTTAAACTTTCTTAATGTGAAAAAATTAATTTGGAAGATAAGTGTAAACTTTTAATTTTAATTCCTGTTCCTTTCATATTAGTTTTACAAGAGTGTTTGCCTATGACTTACTTTTATAATACCTTTATACTTTGAAATGTTTCTAACTAATATTGACAGTAGCAGCTGGCAGTACACTGTATTCTTGTCAAAAAATAGGCCTGTCTGTTAATTTTTAGAGGATTAAGTGTTTCTAAAAGGAAAGAACCATCTCTTACTCATCTTGGTGTCTCTGCTGTACATTATACATTTAATCATGTTTATCCACCGCCAATAACTTTAACTTTATAGATAAAAATGATAGGTTCAAAATGCACATACAATCACATAACTAAATTTAAGAATGGAGGTATATAGGCAAGTGTATCTGAATAAAGAATCCCTACAAGAAAACAGCAAGACATGTTGACTAACAAGAACTCAAATTAAAGAACAAGGGTCACTCATGCTCATCATTCCTGGAGAAGAGTTTCTGAATTCAAAACATGTAATTTTTAAAAATTTTAAATATCCTGGCATATTTATTGACAATTGGCAATGTGGGCTCGTGTAGATTTTAATAAAAAGTTAATAAACTTATGAAAAAGAGGAAAATAGAAGGATGAGTCTCATATACTCTATTAACAGTGAAAGGCCTGTACACAACAACAGTAAGAACAACAATAAATCTATTACCCTGTCAGAAAAGAAAACTAAGCTTGCATATGTGTCCTTGGAAAGGCAAGGTCAAGATAGCTAATAGTATAGCATTTATACTTTTCATAGGACTTATTAGGTAACTGAATGCACCCCTTAACACAAGAACAGACATCAAGTTACCCATGTGTGAGCCCATTAACCATCTTCAAAACAAGCAGACTGTTCTCAGATTTTATTCCAAATACACGGTTAACTATATATATCCTTGTCATTGCTTTAACATATAATATGGTATTCAATGTTTATACTATACCCACCTAATACTGTGAAAATGTAACAGAAAGATAATAGCTGTGGCTTCAAAGTGGATAAGCCTACCTGGCACTAAAATCAAAACCTTTAAATGAACCGAGAATTTAGAATTAACTGCTTAAGTTTTATTAATGACTATAAAGATCAAATTCTCAAATAAATAGTTCTATAATGAAGCTACAAATATTAAAATGTATCCCCATGGAAAGGAAAAGAAATTTTAAATATATTATTTATACCTTAATAATATGAGAAATGATATCTTAATTCTGGCATAATATTATTGTTGCTATTATTTGAACATACACTGTAAGTTAATCATATTAATGAAGCTTCTTGTCTTCTTATCAACATAGTGCATTTTTTCCCAACGACTCAGAAAATTCTGCATTGAAGGCTAGAAATATTTATCTATTTGTCTTAGTTAGGGCTTTTATTGCTGTGGAGTGATACCATGATTACAGCATCTCTTATTAAGAAAAACATTTAACTGAGGCATGATTACAGTTTATAAGTATAGTCTGTTCTCATCCTGGTGAAAAGCATTGTAACAGGTAGCCACAAATGGTGTTGAAGAAGTACTTGAGAGTTCTACATCTGGATCAGTAGGCAGTAGGAAAAAAAATGAGTCAAACTATCCTGGCTACAGCTTATGAGACCTCAAAACCCAACCCCAGTGACACATTTCATCAAACAACATCACACCTACTCCAACAACGCCATACTTTTTAATAGTGCCAGTCCCTATGAGTAAGCTCATCAGGCTATTTTTATTCAAACTACCACTTTTATCTCTATCCTTCTTATGTTTATAGCTATACCATCATGCAAGGTGAATTTAGCCCAACTTCAAAAGTTTACAGTCTATTGTACTCTCAACATTGTTTAAAAGTAAAAAGTTTAAAGTCTGTTCTGTGATGTGGTATTTTCAACAATACCACATCTACTCCAACAAGACTACACCTACCAATAGTCCCAATTCCCATGAGACTGTGAAACCATTTTCATGCAAACTATCACACCAACCTTTTGCTATATTTAATATAGACTTATATTTTCATACCCATGGTTGATCAATCTTAATAATATAAAAGTCAATCTGCATTTATCTCACATTGCTAGCAACTGGTTTCATGACAACATGTTTAACAAAAAAATACTGAAAGAACATGTTTATATATTAAAAACAATTTTTAAAAAGTAATATGCACTTGAAGAAAATCAAAGTCATCTCAGAAATTATATTTTATATGTTATTAACATATATATGAATTTATATGTTTTCATGTATGTGAATAGTATATAAGTGCATGTATATATTGGTATATTTACATTACATAAATGAATAAGTGCATGCCTAAATACAAAAAATTTTTCTAGAGAAAAATGAAGAATAATTACCAACAAAAATATAAGGATAAATGAATTTCAATAATGTAAGTCTCTTCTATAGAATATTCATTTTTATTAATTTCATTTTACTATTTTTCTTATAATTTGAAAAAAACAGATAACTGAAATTTCTATTTTTATATCCAGTACTGAAATTTCTATTTTTATATCCAGTACCATGATCATAACATGACCATCTTAATTTGCTAATAATATACTCTTAATACAATACCTTAGCCTAGCATTGACTTTCTTATAATGACAATGAAATATCAGTAGTTTTCAACATAGAGATGTTGGTAATTCTTTACTTGGTTATAGTGTCTAAGAAATAATTGTATATTTGAATATAGAGATACTGTTATTTCTTATTCCTTGTTGATTAGTTCATCTTCCCATTCTACCATTACACCATAGTAATCACAAGATAAATTGGACATTATTTGCTCCTAGCTTAATGTTTTCACACAGTAGTTGCTTAGTAGAATTTACATGAACAGTATAATAGATTCCATAGATCTAATCATGTACCATATTTTACTTTCCTCCATTCTCCTTGGGCTAAATACAATTACTTCAATCAGAGCCCTTATAAAATAGAACCATTTAATTAACTTATATTTTTATGAGGCTTAAATCAAAATAATTTTGTTTGTTTCATTCTTTTCATTTTAAAGGTCCTTTAAAATAGATTAGTCTATTTTATTGCCTTGGCAAATATAGAATGAAGAATATAATTTTAATCTTTACTAATTACTGGGGACATTAAAAAGTTCTGAAATCATCATGCTTACAATTATTATTTGAATATATTGCTGTGCATATGGGAAGCTTAGGCCTTTGAATTTTTGAGGCATATCTAGGTCCTTCTGTGTGCTATATGAAAATTGCTTTGGGAAATGAAGTGATGCTAAGAATGGATCTTACATTGATGACTTGTATGAAAAAGCAAAAGGTGGACAATAAGCTATTTCAATTTCCCCTCATCTTACCACCACTTGACTTCTTTGCAAATAAATCTGATATGATTTTTTCTACTCATGATATGTTTACTTCATTTGAATCTATTTCTAATTTAACTTTGTAGTTAAATCCACCTTAAAACTGAGAAAAAAAACAAATAGAATATCCTTTGAACATTTTACCTCTAAAATACCTACCTCCAAGGAGAGAGAATCTTCTATGAAAGATAAGCTTTGAAATTTTCACAACAGATACACGTTACCTGGGGTATATTTATTTTTAGGATTATATAGTATTCTGTATTAATGATCAAAAAAATCTTTCAAATATTCTACTTTATTTTTTTTAGACAAGTAGATGAGAGACATAGAGATAGAGACACAGAGAAAGACAGAGAATGAAAAATGAAGGGGGAGGAAATGTGGTTGTCTATTATTTTAACATATATAATTTTACATAGAGAATATACATACATTTTTCTCACAAGGAAGTGAGAAATACTACCTTAGCACACTTCTCCACAAACATTCACTTTCATTACTGTTTTCTTTGCAATGATCTTTTCAGTTTTTGCTTAAAGTATATTAACCCACTTGCCTTCAGCTACAATAAACAAACATTGCATCACTTCTACCTCTTTGTGTGTATATGTTTGTTTGTATTTCTATTAATTTTCTATAAATGTTTTTCTTTTTTTGCATTTTCTTTCTGTACTTGGTTCTTGCATTATGTCCATCCTTCAAAAATCATGCTCTGATCTTTGTATTTGTTGTTCAATTCTTCTTCTTCTTTTTGGGTTTTTGAAGCTGTCCATGATTCACTCCTGCTATCATCTTTTTCTACGAATTATGCTTTCAAGATTATACATCTCTTTTATTCTTTAGGTCAATAATGCAGAATCAAGTATATGAATTGTTTTAGGTGGGATTTATATTGCATCTAGTTGACTAGTTTTATTCATCCATTTTCAGTTTCTTATTGTTAATTGTGATATTATTTTGTTTTCTATTTATTTTCTATCTACAGGAAAAGATTGATTGCTCCATGAAATCTATGTGTACCTATTTTTGGTTGCCAGAAATCAAATACTTGCATAACTCTCTATAGATAATATAGTTATCAATTTATATAATAACAATATAAAGAAGAAAACACATCCCAAATCAACGACTACAAACCCTTTCTTCTCATTGTCATCATAATTATAACTACTGTTCTTTTCCTATTACAATCAGTTCCTAATACTTAACATTAATAGCTGAATAGTTTTAATTGAAGAAATGACTCTTAAAAGTATTCTTAAATGTCTCTTAAATTTAATTTGATTTTAATTAACTAAAACATTACCTGTTCTTTGACAAGCACTACAACTATAGAGATATATTAGTCAGGAAAATATTCTTTAATTAAAATTTGAATCATAATTCTTTAAAACTATAATCTATATTGATGCAGTGATTCACTCATCTTATAATGTTATTTATCTTTAATAAAAATAAATTTATATTAGTTTATATTAGTTTATTAAATTATTTGTCTCTTAAAAAATTAGATAATTGCAGCTATGGAAACTTAAATATCTTTATTTTTAAAAGCTATTTACTAAAAAGATTATTCTACTCTGTATCTTATTTAAAAGAAATTTTATGCAATAACATTTCTAATAGCATTTAGAGTCATATAACTTAAACTCATGGAGCATTAATTTAGAAAATAAACTTTAGTTTATTTGAATCACATCTATGTTAATCTTTTTGATTAAAACCTTGTACTAGTCCTGTAGTTTAGCACTGTTGTTTTGGGGATAATGTATACTATTATCTTATAGTGTATGTCCCAGTAATTTCCTGGACAGTGTTCAAGGTATAAATGGTTAATTCATATCCCAATTAATGGATGCATTTGCATGTGTGTTTGTGTGTATATGCATCTCTTCCCCCCCCCTCTTGTGTGTGTGTGCTACATGAAAAGTAGCCAGAAGCAGATGTTGTAAAAAGTGGAGTACAGAAAAAAATATCTCACTGTTTTTCTGCAATATATTTTCCTACAATATATGTCAATAAATATAGATAAAAGTAGAATTACACATACAACATAAAGTGCTAATACAGCATAAAATATATTTTTACTAAGAAAAAATATTTATTTGCCTAATGATGCTATAAAAATTAACTGAAAATAAATTGAAACAAGTGAGTTGTCTTGAAAAATATGCTGTACATACTTTTCAAATATATCAAATATATCAATATAGCATTTCAAATATATCCTAAATCACTGTAAAACAAGCAGTACCTAAAGGTACTCTTCACTTTGAGATCACTCTAAATAAATCTATCTTTACAAAGATAGTTCTCTATCTTCTTCTTTGGTGACATCATCTATAGGTAGTAGTTAGTAAAGTAGAATTGATCTGTGCAGTGCAATAGAAATGATGCTGACAATAATTGAGAAGGAAAAGGCAGAGAACACTTTTGCAAAAAGAGGAATCATAATAAAGATCGCTACAGGTATTTATTTAAGTGTGATCATTCTACACTTTCTTTGATAGAGGAAATATATTAGAAAAATTAATAAAAATATTATCACATATTTAGTGATGTTTTTGTTTAAATCTCTGTCTCTCTCTCTCTCTCTCTCTCTCTCTCTCTCTCTCTCTCTCTCTCTCTTATATTTCTCTAATTCTTTCACATATTTTTCTCCATACCTCTCTATTCCCATGCCTCCAAGACCAACATACACAGATACCCATAAATATGCTAACATAAGTGCTCCAAGTCCCATTTTAAATAGCCTATTTAGCTTGTAAATTCACTCAATGATAAGCAAAACTCCACGCATTTGAGTGTCCAGTGACATAGTGAGAACCTGTTCGCATAATCCAAATGCCATAATTCCATTGTCACATCCTTCAGTGCCAATGGTGTCAAATTCTTACTCTAACAACCAAAAATTCCTCCCTTGTACAAGGCCAAAAGATTGTATTGAAAAGTATAGAGAAGCACTTCAAATGAGAATTGTTAGATTTGGAACCTGTTTGCAAACGTCTCAGTTATTTATTTTTGTGTACAGTACATATTAAACAGTATTTTTGGAAAACGAAATTATAATTAAGCTGAGTTGCTAGGAAAACTTACATTAGCGACTTAAATCCATTTGTAACATTAATAGCTTAAAATAAATAATCCTATTTGTAATACTTTAAATGATTTAACTTTTAAAAATTGTCAGAATCAATGTGGGAAACTAGTTTTCATTTTAATTATCTCATACAATTCAAATGTTTGTATTTCTACATATTCATTGTCCACATGATAGATGCATACTTTGTTTTAAAAGAACCATATTAATCACTGAGCCAAAATCTTGAGTTGAAATGCTTCATTATTCACGTTCCTTAAAATACATACAATCTAATAAATTTAACTGTCATTCAGTGCTCTGCCCCTTTTCATTTTTATAAATTGTATTTTAGAACTCTGTGTCTTTATACTTTTCATAAGTTTTATTTTAAAATTGAGCATATAACAAAAGGATAGCATACAACAATAATCACAAGGCCAGTTCAGAATCAAAGGAAAAACTTATTGAATAGTATCTAGTATCTTCATGAAAGCCACTATACTTAAACTTCAAAATAATGAGTAATATTCTTTATTAGGATCAATTCATGATAGAAAAGCATAAGTTCTGTGGCAAAGTGGTTTTTTTTCTAATGAATAACATTATTAATTGAAATCTTTAAAAATTTATTCTGTAAATTCCAGATGTGATTAAATGTTGACTTTGTAAATGTTGGAAACATGCCAAAAATTAGAATAAAATTGTATGCTCTGTTGTCTAATATATCTAACTAATAGTATCTGATCTGTTTGATTGTCCTACATGGAACATATTAAAATACATAGCAGAGAACGTAAATGGGTATACATATTCTGTAGTAATTTAATAAAACCTTATTGTAAATGAAAAAAATGACAATAGCTTAAAAGCATTTTCAAATCATATTATGAGACAAGATGTGAAAAGAGATATAATATAAATGCTTTGTGATAAAATATATTCATATTATTAATGATTTCAACATAAAGAATTTATAGCAGGTGTGGTTCCCAAAATGATAAAAATGTTTGTCCCAAGTGGATGTTTTAATGAAAAGTTTAAGATAGTTTTTCAATTTTTAATAAGAAGCTATTAAGATAAAATTCACTGTGGTTTTCAGGATGAAATACTATGGGTATTATTTAGCCTCTTCATGCCTCTGTTTCTTCATGTGCATGGGAGGATGTTTAAATTGAGTATTATCTGGATTAATTATAGTTTTATAGTTTATGATAATTATATAAAAATCAAATTACTTATTCTTATTCCTATTTCCTATATTTTTTAGAGAAATGGGGATTAAACATAAGAGTTTTCAGTTTGATTTTACTTCAGCCATTTTCCCACACACCTATGCTCTTCATCATGCTTAGTTATATTCTGCAGTTCTCTTTCCATACAGACTCTTCACTTCAAGATCTCCACTTGAGATGTCTCATGAATAGAAAGGGCCAATCATCACAGAGAAGAAGAAAATATTCCTTGTAGGCCTTTGCAAAGTTAATGTTAGTTTATTTGTAGCAAACAGGCAGACCTTTTGTAATAAATGAAAAAATCACTTTGTGTTATTCTTCAGAGACTCCCAAGATGTCAGGTATATCAATGGGATCTAATACTCTAATGGCACATGTTTTACCCAAAAATAACAGTATGTGTCTAATCAGAAATTTGATAAAGCCTTGTCTGTGTCATTCAAATACCTTATAGTCTGATCCTAAACAGTGGGGCTCTATGCTTTTCAGATGATGAATCCATATAGTTTCATGTGCAAAATAATTTTTAAGTTACTTCCAGAACTCTTAACTGTTACAAGTCAATGGTTTCACCTTGATGAAATTATTCTTAATTATGAAGCACTTTTATGCAGTATAAAATTTAATGGCATGGTTTTTTCAAGGTTTTCTGGCTAAACACAGTTGTAAAATAAATAACTATATAGGATTCATCCATGAATTTATGATGGCCAACAATTTGAAAGAACTGCAGGGTGAACCAATAGCCAGAGACTCATAAGAATTGATGATAGATTTCCAGTATAAGATACAATGAGTCTGAGAGTCAGAAAGTGCTAAAGTTATAGGTTGAGATCAAGTGCAAGAAAAGCCATTGTAGTTGTTTGAAAGAAATCAAACAAGTGAAATATTTTGCTCAAGGAAGGGTATTGTTTCTGTGCGGGTAACATTTTAGAGAGATTTTTGTGATGTCCTCTCAATATAAAGCAATATGTCTTATCCAGTGTATATCTTCCAACATTAAGTTCATCATCTAATGCTTTCTCTTTGATATACTAATATGTTCAATGAGATATCCATCCATTCTTCATACTTTCATCAGACAAGTTAATACTAATTATACTAATTAGTTAAGACTAATTATGATAGAGAGTATTGACAAATCACATCAGCAGTAGAGCCACGTATATAGTAATTTATATGACAACAGCATGATAATTGACATTTTCATATTTAGGTTCTTTTGTTAACATATATTTTACCATTGCAAATATTTTCAGCATATATATCCAAGGTAAGTTTGGCTATATACATATGGTTTCATATATGTGAAACAAAATCATGACATTTGAAAATGTAGAAAGATGGTTGATGAGATGGAACAGTGACTAAGGAAACTGGCCACCAAGCTCAATGACATGAATTCAATTCCCAGAACATATTTGGTGTAAATAAATAACAGACTTCTTCAAGTTGTCCTCTGACCTTCACATGTATACACATGCATACACACAGAAACTTTAAATAGATAAATAAAATGCAATGAAATAGAAAATGTGCAAAGAAAATCTAAGGGTGAAAGCAATATTTGTTCTTAATGAATGTCTTTACAGTGAAAACTCTCTAATTTATCTTTGATAAAATCAAATTGATTAATGAAGATTCATTGAAGCCAGATGGCTGCCAGCCAGTATGAAATCAGGAAAAAGAAAATATTAGATTATCATGATAAAAGAAGATACTTTTCCAAGGGTTATATTATATACATAAGTAAATTATGGCCAGTATAGAAATAGAGTTATGCTATAGATAGATTGACAAGGAGAGAAATGAATACTATGATGACAAATATGATGCACTGAAAAGCAAATTTTATCTATTATAAATTTAATAATCCCATAATGGTAGATACATAGTATGTGTAAATACTTTTAGAAAAGTTACCTCTGAAATTGTTAGTTATAATGCCATATCCACATAATAATTTGTCAACTTGTAGCTATTTTAAGGAATTTTGCATAGCACAAAAGGTTTCTGTTAGTTAAGAATGCAAGTAGAATTTTAGAACAGTTGTAAGGTTGATTCCATGCCATAAAGTAGAGATATCATACCTCATCTAACCCCTGTCCACACATAAGATCTCTTTTGAAAACTTGAGAGATAGGCTTGTGAGTGAGTGGAGGAGGGGAGTACTGAAAGAAATGAATAGAAAAGGAGGCTTAAATATTCAAGTAGAAATATGATGCAATGGAAATTTTCAAAATCTACAAGGATGACCTGAGTTAAGGCTCCTAGAAATAGTGGATACATAGCCTGAACTGGCTGGCCATCTACCATGATCATATTGGTGAATACCCGAATTGTCATCAGAGAGCTTCTATCCAGTAACTGGTAGAAACAGATGTAGACAGCTACAGCCAAATATGACACAGAGCTTGTGGTATCCTTCCCAAAGTCCTGCCCAAAGAGAGAATTGTAGGAGCCAGAGGTGTCGAGGACATCACAAGGAAACCCACAGAGACAACAAACATGGCTCACAGGAACTCACACATTCTGAAACAACAACCAGAGAGTCTACATGGCATTGACATAAGCCACCTACACATGTGTTACAGTTGTGTAGCGTGGCTTACTTGTGGGATTTTTAATAATTAGCAAGCAGGGACTATCCCTAATACTTTGACTGGATCTTGGAACCAATTCATCATACTGAATAGTCTTTCTCAATCTGAATACAAGGGGAGATGGTTAGTCTTAGTGAAACTTGATATGCCATGGGAGGCTGATCTTTTCCGAAAAGAAAAAGAAGAAGAGTAGATGGAGAAGAATCAGAAGAGAGGTAGGAGGAGTGAGTGGAAGGTGGGGGGTCACTGAGGTTGAGATGTAAAAAATAAATTAATAAATAAATTAATAAATTATTACTACTACCAAAAATCATTATCATTCTATTTTCACAAAATATGACTGTTCCCAATCTGTATTAATATAATAAAAACAATGTCACATTTTTGTTCTTAGTGGCAATATTTACTTCTTAGCTAATTGCTCACTCTATATGATTCATTGTCAAGGCCCCTACTTACTCAGTTATCTGAATGTTAACTCCTCCATTCTATTAACCTGAGAAGAATCAACAGCCAGAACACAGGTTTCAGAATCTTAAAATTTTATGCACCTAGAATAACACTGTGGTATGTGTTTTATTTATATTTAAAATTCTATATATACAGTAGGCATAGATACATGGTTGCTTCACCACATGCTAATTTAGTATGCCATGTCAAAATAAATCACAGAAATATCCAAAGAGATATGGATTAATAATGATAGAAAATGAGAAAGTTATTTGATACTTTTATTTCTTAGAGTTAAAAATAAGATTAGAACAAGGTAATATCTGGTATAATAATAGCTCATGTAATGCAAAATTTATTAAAGAAAATGCAATTGCGGAAATTATCAAATCAAAGAATATTAAAGGAAGAAAAATCATTTCACATTTTTAATTTTTTTAAGAAGTCAAGATTTGTCTGCTGTCCTTAAAGCAATGTCTATTTCTTCCTGTAAATTTCCTCCTTTTCCATTGCTGAGCACATCTAGACTGCTGATTTTGTGCTACACACTGTGCATATGCTGAGGATGAATCGTAGAATATCGTAGACAATGAACTTGACATTATGAAACTGGTTGTCTAGTAAATGATAGAGATTAGCTAAGATGAAATTATGAGGTTTTGTGTTGATTTTTTGATAAGAAACTATTTAGTATAGAATACTTGTTACACAAACCTAACAGTTGTTAGAATATGATAGTCCTCTACCTCTACATAATTATTATTATTATTCAGTATAAGTTCATATTTGTTGCTTAATATTTGTGAGTTTTTTAAAAATCTTTTAATTTTCTCAATCAATATATTCTGTTTATTATTTATGCTATCTCAGCTCCTCCCAGTTCTTTTCCCCATTCATACAGATCCAGTTTAAAGGGAGAATAGGAGGCAAAATATTAACAAATATGTCCAAATATATTCAACAATATTGAACCTGACATATGTACCAGTTCTTCTATATTCTCAATTATTCCCTCTCAATTGCATGTGTACTTTTTAAACCAACCAAATCCACTTAGTGCTTCCAGTATGTTTATGAATATAGGGTCATATACTTAATTAGAAGTAGACTTACATGGGTTGTATAATTCAAGATAAATGTCTTTCTACCAGCAGCCATAATATCAAAGATTATATTCCTAATAGCTCACCAGTTCTTCAAAGATGATTTTTCAATGTCTACTATATTTTTAATGTTATAACTTAGGTTTCATTGCTTTATTCAGAAATACATGTTTCTATATTTGAGAACATAATTTTACACCACAAAGATTTTGTTTATTTTGCTTTATTTTATTTTTCTTTGATTGGCTGAGTCTTACCTATTATGTATTTCATTAAACACATTTTTATATTTTTAACTTACTTGTTTGTTATTTGATTTCTTTTGAGACAAAATCTCATGTTGTTCACGATGTCCTGGAACTCTTATATTAGCTAAGGGTTACCTTTAACTTCATTTCCTGTTCCACCTTCTGAGTCCTGGGCTTATAAGGATAAATTGCCAGTCTTAGTTTTCTTTTGTGTTAGGGTTATAACTGGATGTCACACCACATTTTGGGCATAATAGTCTAGCACTGTCCTAACTGTACTTTATAACCTGCACTCAGTCATACATTTTCCATATAAACAAATAAAATACACAAAAGAAACTCATTTTTAAGGTGGTGGTTACCAAGAAAAAGTACTGCTACATATGGCACCCAACATCCCACTACAAATATTCACATAAAGCCTGAGAATGCTTTTAATAAATTTCAGCCAAGTGGTAGTGGTCAACACTGTTAATCCCAGCATTCACAAGGAAGAGGCAGGCAAATCTCTGTGAGTTTGAGGCCAGACTAGTCTAAAGAGTGAGTTCCAGGACGGGCTCCAAATCTACACAGTGAAACCTTGTCTCAAAAATACTTAAAACAAACAAACAAACAGAACACTCCAAAAAACAAAAGCAAAAATATCCAAGTAATCTGCGTCCTGGCAATCACAGTCTCTAGGGTAGTCTCAGGATACAGAAATTTGGCTCTTGAGAGGAGGGAAGGGAGCGAGGCAGGGGGATACATGAGTAAAAATGACCTTTTTAAAAAATAAATTAAACATATAAAAACAAAATAAAAAGTAATTAAAAAATTTAAAAGGCCCTGCTTTGCAGCTAAGCATTTGAGCAGCTTGCACTGAGTCCAAATGCAGACTGGCAAACTTCCTAAACATTATGAAGGTAGGTGTTCAAGAAACCAAAGGAGTTGGATCTAACTTCCAGCATACCATGTGTTATTTGGGTTGCCTGAGGATAGCCTAGAAGATTAAGATTTGGTTCACATGGTCAGAAAAATGCTGCAGATACACAGAAAGTCATATTCAGCTAGAGAAAGCCTCTGAAAAGTTATATTATACTTTAAAATGTGCATAGATGGTGAAGAAAGACAAGAAAATGGGTATAGAAAGTCATAGAAAATAGGTAGTTTAAAATAATTAAGTCTTTAAATAAAAATAAAGTAATGTAAAAAGAATAAGTCGTGGAACAATGATAAATACACACAGTATGGATCCTACATGGTGTTTCATTGATTTCTAATTTTTTAAATGGTTAATAAAGAAACTTTAGCTGCTAAGAAAAATGATGTATTATGAATACTGGGATTATTAAACCAACCTATATATTTTTATGAATGTATTAACTCCAGAATGAAAGTCAGAAATGTTGCTTTGAGGAAAAGGTTTTGCTTTTGCTTTCATAGGAAACAAAAAGCTATGCATTTCTTCAAAATTAATAAGGATTATATTTGATTCTGGGAGACCTCCTGAAAAATCCTGACTGAAAAAATGAAGGAAACAAAAACTATCTACAATGCATGTGATATATATGTATCGTAGGATATCCCATCCCTTGACATGATGGAATCGGGATCATCTCTAAGACTAGATGGGACATGATAAATTTTATTGCTTACAGAGACTTACTATATTACTGTTTGCACATCAAATGGACTTATACTTTTTAAGATACATATAGTTATAATTTGTTTGTACTCTAACAAATAAAGCTTGATCAAAGATTAGAGGGCAGAGATAGCTGATGGTTAACCATAGAGGACAGGCAGTGGTGGCACACAATTTAATCCCTGCACTTGGGAAGAGGAAGCAGGAAAATAAGGAGTTCAAGGCCACCCTGAACTTCAGAAGACTGAAAACTGAAACAGAGTCTAAAAGAGAAACAAAGCCATGCAGTAGAGGCTCACACCTTTAATCAAAACGCTTGGGATTTCATGCCTTTGATCCCAGCACTTTGGAGGGAGAGACAGAAAGTGATGTGTCTGGCGAGAGAGAGTAATAGGCAGGAGACAAGAGTTTGACCCGTTCAGCCTGAAAATTTGGTAAAGGTAAGAAGTCTCTCTAGTAGCTGGCCCTTTTATTTCTCTGATCATTTAGTATTTTTCCTAATATCTGACATAGTGTTTTTATTATTAAGGTAAATTGGAATTTATACTGCAAACTTTTACCTACTTACTCAAACATAGTAAGGCACTTTTAACTGATTTTTGCACACTATACATTTCATATTTGTGTTAATTCAGATAAATATGTTATCTTTAAAAGTTTATGTTTTCAGAACAAAAGGACAAGACAGGAATAAAGATAAGACAAGTATGCCTCTCAGAATGCCTCAGTTGCAGTTTTCTAAAACATCTATATGAAGAATAATTTCAAATCTTTGTCATTATTTAGTGGGGTTGGTTACAAGTTGTTAATGGTCATGGTTGTAAAAAATTTATTGGATTCAGATATCACTAAAACGATAAAAAATGGGGGATATAAAAATGAAAGGATAAAAGGTTAGGTTATTGAATCTACTTTTAAACTAAAAGAGCAACTATTTCAATTGGTACAGATTTCTGTATACTGCTAAAAATTTATGGTTATTTTGTTATACTTCTATATTATTATTTTCTTGTATAAAGTATTATAGCTATGTAGCTCATTTGTACAATGCCATATAAATTTCTAGTCCTTAAAAATTATTTAAAATAATAAAGACAGGTTAATAGTCACCTATAGCAATCAAACTTGTCATATTATATATTCTTTAATGTCATACAGGGTTGTATTTTAAGTAGGTAAATGGTCTTCAAACCTTCAGGGACCTACAGAATATGTGCTTAAAACTTTTTAATAACAAGGCTTTACCACAGTGAAAATCATCTGCTCCTGGCAGCAACAGTTTACTTCCAAAAAGGATAATGAACATTGAAGAACCTCCACATAGAGTTTTCTTTCATTGTGGCAAGGCTACTAGCCATCTGAGGAAGAAACTGCCATTGCCTGACTGGTGTCCAAAGTGGACAATCAGGAGATGAAAGAGAGACTTCTGACTTTTGCCAAGACAAGACAGGACAGTACTTCAAAATTCCTGCTTCATAGAGAAGGCTGTCAGATATTCTAGGCCTGGAAGCCAAAGATAAATGTCCCAATGTTGCAGCAGAACCTTGAGATATTGTCCAGTCAGTCATCTGTGCCTGTCATTTTTACAGTTTGCAGCTTGTTTGCTCTTTACTCCCTGTTTACTCATGTACTATTATATCATTATCGAGTCTTCGATGGGGTTGAAAGATAGAGTTACAGTTTTCCTTGTTACTAAATAGAAAAGTATATATATATATATATATATATATATATATATATATATATATGTATACACACACACACACACACATATATATATATATATACATATACATATAGACAGTTTTGGATTAGGAATACAAGTTGGAATAAAAAGTACATTATTTACAAAATTTTGAATTTATCAAAATAGACAGATAATAGAGTACTTTCTCCTAATTTGCTAAATACAGATAGACTGGAAATTGACTGTAATTCTTACCTGATAATTGTTCATATGGTATATAGATTTTTCTATGATAGAGTTAAAACTCTTTCCTTTTTATTTAGACATAAAGGGAAAATGTTATAGAATATTTTACATTGAGTGAAGATGTGTTGTAATAAAAAGGTGAATAGCCAATAACTAGGCCAGAGAGAATAGACAGGATGTCTAAGGAGAGAAAGGAAGAAGAGAAGGAATCTAGTTGTTAGTCAGATACAGAGGAAATAGGAGTTACAGACGGAAGAGAGGTAATGACATGAAGCAGAACAGAATAATATAAATGGTTTAATTTAAATTGTAAGTTCTAACTGAGATGAGCCTAAGTTAAACATCAAGCTTTCATAATTAATATTAAGTCTCTGAGTCATTATTTTTTTCTGGTGGTTGAAAAGAAAGTCTGACTACAAGTTAAAGAACGGAAAGGTGGATTTCAGGCTAATTCTTAAATAACACCTCCCTCAACCAAACTAACATTAGATCTGAAGTGCTTACTTAAATTCAACTCAAGTAGTTTTCATTATTTCACCATGCATACTGTGCAGATTATTGACTATGAACTCAGAAAAACCAGGTATTTGTTTTCTAAACACAAAGTAGTTTCATCAAATTTTGGTAAATACAAAATCCCATATTGTTCTGTTCTTTAAACATGAACTAGAAATGCTTTTTTGTTAGTATTTTTGTTTTATTTGGTTTTTCTTTTGCTACTTGTCCCAGGTGATAGCATTTATTCACCAAAGAAGTGACCTATAGCTACAGTTCCACATGGCTAGCTTCCTTAATAAAAAAGCATAATGATGCATGCAAAGTACTAATGTAATCACAAGAAAGGTATTCTGTTTTTCATAAATACACATTTCATATTTCTGGATAAGTTTGGTGGTAGAATGTTTGCCAATCTTAATTCTATAACATGACCTGACTTCATAAAATTGCTATTGCTTATGTCAGAAAAAGAAGAAGCAGATGGTATTATTTTCAAATCTAAATAAAGAAAGTGAGCATGTCTGATATTTCCAGTGGAAGTATCTGGAGGTGGATCACTCAAATTAAAATTAAGATGTAAATAAACAGGTAATTTTATAGAGTGTCCACTTACATGCTTAAACTGTACTATAATAATCATGTTTACTTAAGAAACAACAGTGTATAATATTCCACAACTAGTATATTCCCCAAATCCAAATTTGTATAGAAAAGATTTATAAAACAACTCAATAAGGTTATATTTCCACATAAACATGTAGCACTTCTGAATAATCCTAGAATATGTATATATGCACCAAATGGCTAAAAAACATACGTTTTAAAGAACAGGAACTCAACTCATCATTTTTACTATCTAGACTGAAACACATATTCTAATATTTCTCACTGGCTCTTTCCAAAGTCAAATGGGTCCGTTTTTTGAGCAAGTTGTAAGAATTATAACTCCTAAAAATAAAGTATAGTAACTGCTATTTCTAAAACATTATTTTAGTAAATACAAGTATAGCACTATCAATTATGACCAGTTTGTTAAAAGGTAAACAACAGCGAACTTTGTCTTCATAGTAAAACTAAAATGTATAACCTGTGTGTATTTATTTGGCAGGCTGATAGTAACATAGATTAGTTAGAGCTATTAACCATGTTATACAAAATTTGTGTTCAATCAAACTCTTTAAATCTATATTCTCTTTGATATAAACCTAGACTCAATAAAGTTTGTACCAATACAATCATTCTTTCTTTGTAACCTGATCAAATCCAAATATTTATTCTACACAAAAACCACGTGCTTTCTTTCATCAGCTAAGATCTCTTTGTAAGAGATTAAAATCTTTTTCTATGTTCCAATTTTCTGCTTCAAACCTTTTTCAGGTGACATAGTCACCAGTAATCTTTCTTTTATCAGTTATCATATACCACATTTTACCAATAGAGTGGAACCTAACAAGTATTATACACCATCCATTATGTTATTATTTATGACAATAAATTATCATTACTTTAGAGGGTTATATTATCTTCTGCAAAAACAAATTCAGATACTTCAAGGACAGAAAAATATATTTAATTAATTTATTGGCAGGGAAAGCAATTATTGTTGTTTATTTATGGGCAAAATAGAAGACAGAGATGACATATAGATGTTCTTGAGTTTCAAGGAGATTTTGTCCCTGTAATTCAATCTAATAATTGCTACAAGGAGGTCATAAAATAATGCTTTAGAACAGTGGTTTTCAAGTTTTAGTTTTTTTTTCAATAATGTAAAGGGCTTATTAAAATGTGCAACGCTAATGTTTCCTCCAACTGATTCTGATCTAGCAGATCTGAAATAGGGCCTGATGATATATTTCTATCATATTTATATAGGATGCTAATGATGATGTTCTGGGGACAGTTATTTAGAAAATAAAATTTCATTTACATGGGGAATTATCTGAGAAAACAGAAAATGAAACAGAATGTCTACTGTAGTCAAAAGCAACAATAGGCTATATGGTGGACTTACATAATACACAGGAAGTAAGTGTACCATATTAGTTGTGAACTAATTTACTTCATAGTCGAGTGTGTGCATTTTTAAAACATGAAGAACAATGTCAGAAATAAATAGAGAGGGATGTGGTTATTTTTTGGTTTTTAGGTTTTGGAAAAACTTTACAAATTCAGATATGATTGCAGAAAGGTTTGTATCATATTGAAAGTTAGAAATAAATACTAAAACATTTTATTCTTTCAACACTGGGTGTTGCACAGTATGTTGGCGATTATGATGTAGTGTATCTGAGTTCAAAAGTAGACCAAAAATCAGCATCATTGTAAAGAAATGATAGATTCAAGTCAAGCTTTTCTATTCATCCTATATGGAAAATGGATATCTGTTATTCTGAAGCCCCAAGTTCAAATATAGCAATAGATTATGTTGCATGAATAAAGGAAACTCAGAGCCAGATCTCAGGGAACGGCTGAGATATCAAAGAGAGTAAACACCACAGTCAAATTTCACTTAGCTGTTTTTTAGATTCTTCACCCGCTTCCTCCTGGCTTCTTTTACCTCTTTGTCTTTTTATGCCTGCCTTAAATACCCTCTTTACTTAGTTATTTTACATCCAGGTTAAGATTAAACGCGTGACACCACCACTGCCTGCCTGGGAGCCTGGAACTCCCTCTGTAAACTAAACTGGTCTCAAACTCAGATTTTCTGGGATTAAGGGTGTAGGTCACCACTGCAGGATTTTCCCAGACTGGTTTTTATTAAATTTGAAACATATCCCTATAGATTTATCCATGTGTTCTCCAGACATTTAAGGCTATTATAGCTGAAGTAGTATTTTGGGACTTTATTAATAAGGAATGTGAAATACAAATACTGAGCCAAGTTGAAATAACCTAGTTATAGTTAGTAGAATATCAAAACTCGAGTTCATGTATTTAACATTTTATCATTGCAATGATTCCCATAAAAGAAATCTAACATTTAAATTGACTACAATATCAACTGGCATCATCCAATTTGTGTGCAAACAGGAAATAATTCTTAATTCATAATGATCACACCATTAACTTCAAGTATACATTCTCTTAGAGATATTGTAAACAGGAATTTCATAAGTAATGAAGCACAGTGATCAAAAATGACTTTCCACGGCCTCTATGGAAAATGATATGATTCCATTGGTCACCCTATTTTTTTTATATATCATTTCCAAGCATCACAATGTCTGGGATTTCAGAAACCCACTTTTATCTTCTTATAAACCAGAGAAAGTTAGTCATTTTACAAGAAACCACTATTATAGATATAATTCCTCTATGAGCTTTTCCCTGTATATTTTTTAATTTCACAAAATCTCCTGCAATTTGGTCATTCCAATTTTAGTTTCTGGAACAAGATTAAAACTGAAGTTCATTATCAAATGTTGACCTCATGCTTTAACTGCTAGCAGTCATTCACAAATAATTTTATTACAGGATATATACTTTAATATATTCTCCTCTGCTCTGCCTATGAAATATTAAGAAATATATAAATCCTTTTCCTAATAACTTGAAATTTTCCTTCTAAATTTATGGATGGTGAATAAAAGTTGCCTCCTCTTTCTGTTTGCATAAGCATCAACAATAACATTCTGCTTCTAAATTATAAAAATTAATTCAAATGATATAGTATTTTATTTAGCTAAAAACATAATTTATGGCCCTATCTTAACAAATAATAATGGATTTATAATTGTTACTTATATTTAGCCTTAGAAACTATAGAGTTTATTAAGTATGGTGATACCATAGACATATAACTGAGAATGTACTGAACTGTGAACATGGTGACTCTATAAAATGATGCCGATGTTTATTTCTGTGCAGGTCTACATTACACCACTTTTCCAAATTGTCTCTCTACCTCTAGTGTTTTTACTCTTATCAACACTCAATGACAACTTTAAAATTGATTTTGAGGGGGCTATAGAGATGGCTCAGTGGTTAAGAGCACTGGCTGCTCTTACAGAGAACTAGGGTTCAATTTTCAGCACCCACATGGTGGCTCACAACTATTCATACTCTAGTTACAGGGGACCCAGCAATCATGCTTATAAAAATTTATCTTTAAATACTCACTTTCAAATTGCAAATTTTTCAATGTAACTTCTTCTTGACTTCATTGATTATATCTATCTCAAACCTTTTAAAAATCTAACATGTAATTACTTTTGGACATGTAATTTCTAGGAAAGGCTATACTCTTTTGAATTTTTATTACTGTCTTCAATTCTGATAATTTCCACACATATACCCTCCAAGAAAATCTCATGATACCTTTTATATTATAGAAAAAATTCTCCCTTTAATTCCTTCTTGAATTTTATTGTACAAATTCTGAGTAACCATATTGGTTTTAATAGTGATTCTTACTATGAGAACACCTTTTTAACTGTTTACAAATGAATACTAACAAGAAATATTCAGAAAATATTTAATTTGAGTATGCATAGCAGTGTCTATATGTACCATACTATTGTTTTAATTCTCTATGAATAGTTTTTTAAATGTATACTTCCATTTAATAAACTTCTCTAACACAGGCTTCCTGTGGGAGAGGGAGGAATATTCTCCGCACCAATTTGAGAAGATACTATTGGGAAAATAATATGTATAAATAAGGTTTATCATTCATTAGTATGTTTTATTTCTCTCTCAGTAGTTTCCCAAATGTTTTGTTTTTATGTTAAAATATGTTCCTGTTGTTAACATGTCAATAAATTTATGTGGGTAGGCTTTGTCTTTTTCATATAATCCGATTTTTTGGGGTTTTTTTTGATTTTTTTGTAAATTTAATCTGAGCGGCCTATTTTGAAAACCTAGAGGAAAGATCGAAAGTTTTCTCTCACTGGTCATATATATGGACACATCAATAAATTTACATAAGTAAATCTTCTTATGTTTTAAACCACACTCTATTCCTTTTTTCCTTTCATTGACCACACACTTTCAATGTCAAAGCCATTATGTTATGGAAACTCTTAAGAGAAAGCATATTTGAAATGTTTGCAGGAAAACTATCATAGAGTTCTTAGAGGTTGAGTGAGGCCATGCTAGCCATAAAATCAGGTAGAACTCTTATAGACGTTGTTCTTCTCTCTTCCTCCATATCCACTACTCACACTCATTCTCACTGATGAAAAATACAACAGCTCCACTTTTTCTCCTCCCCGTACAAATTGCCCAAGGCTCCCATAGCCCACCCCCCCCCCAACTTCTACCACATTCTCAATAACTTCCTACTAAACCCCAAACCCAGCAAGCGTTCCCTGCCAACCCAAAGGCAGTTCCTTCTAGGGCAACGAGTATGCTGAAGACAAACCCACACCTCTCTTACTGATCCTGAGATACAATCTTGCGGTCTCATCCACAGCTCTAACAGAAAATATTCTTCAGTACCTCTTTATAGTCTGACACTACAAAAAATGGATAACAAACACCTTTTCCCCTAAGTCTCCCACTATCCCAACTTCCATGACCAGCAGGCATTCCCTGAGAACACACAAGCTAAGGAGAACAGGGAAACAAACAAACAAACAAAAAAACAAACAACAAAAAACCCCCTCACCACTCACCAATCCCCTCCAAATCTAATCCCCTAGTCTTGTCCTCCGATGCTGCAAAAGAAAACTAGATGCAGCCTCCCTTCAAACCTGCACACCTGTGCATTTCTCCTGTGGAACCTGACGTCCATCCTTCCTACCTCCAATAAGGTAACTTTATCCCAGTCCCAATTTAAACAGTCACCCCCACCAACCAAGAAAACCAGATAGATGTCAAGTGGACCTTCCTTCTTTCTCTTTTCATTCACGCAAACACAATACCCCAGAATCATCCAGAGTGCTGTAATAGAATACCAGCTACAGCCTTTCTTCCTCTTGTCCACATCTCCTATGGATCCTACATTCCATCACCCACTCAACAAATTTCTCCCCTAATTTTGTCACTTTATCCCAGATTCCAAATCAGCAGGCACCCTTTGCTACTCAAGGGACTGATCCTCCCAGTATAAGCAGACCCACATTTCTCCTACTGTTCCTGAGATTGAATACTTCCAGTGTCATCCCAAGATCTTTAGCAGGTTCTATTTCCTTTCTGACTACATGGCCAACAGGTCACAAAGACCTCTGCCAAATTTCCTTCCCCCAACTTATGCCTATGGGTATTCCCTGTAAGCATACAATCTAAAGAGGCCATGAGAAAAGAAAAGGGCCACACACCCATCACACACTTTGAAAATTCAAAGAAATCAAGGAAAAAAACCACCTACCCAACAAAGACAAATGCATCCATCAGCACTTAGATCTATAATTGTCCCAAATACTGATGCTGAGATACCAGCATTAAAAAAAAAAAATAAAAAAAATAAAAACAAGGAGTAACAGCCAGTAGGCTCACCTGTCCTCTCATAACAGGCCATGAATATCCCAGCAGAGCTAAAGAACAAGTAAAAGATCTTAAAACCAACTATGTAATAGGATAAAAGTTCATAAAGAGGAAATGAAAAATATCCAGTAAAGGAAACATAAACAAACAATTGGAGGAAACAAATAAGTCCCTTCAGGAAATACAGGAACACACACAAACACACACACAAACAACAATAACAAACAAACAAAAAACAGCATAGAGTAAACATAAGACCTGAAAATGAAAATAAAAACAATAAAGAAAATAAAAAGAATATTTAGAAATCTGAACAGGAACTACAGAAGCAAACTTCACCATTAGAATATATAAAATATAAGAGAGAATCTTAGGTATTGATTCTACAATATAAGAATTGGATGCATTTGTCATAGAAAATGCTAAATCTAAAAGAGATTCCCAACCAAAACATATCCAAAAATCTGGGATATCATGAAAAGTCTAAATCTAAGGACAATAGTAATAGATAGGGAGAAAAATGTCAGGACAAAGTCTCAAAAAGTATTTAAACAAAATCACAGAAGAAAATTGTCTTATCCTAAAGAACGAGACACCTGTAAAGGTACAAGAAGGCTACAGAACACCAAAAAGTTTAGACCAGAAGAAAACATCCCTCCCACAATATAATAATCAAAACACTGAAAACACAGAACAAAGAAAGTCTTAAATGCTACAAAAGAAAAAGACCAAATGACATATAAAAGTAGACTTAATAGAATTACATCTGTATTTTCAATGGAGAGAAGGGCCTGGATGAATGTACTGCAGACTCTAAGAGGCCACATAAACAAGTCCAAACTACTATATGTAGCAAAGCTTTCAATCAGTATAGATGGCTAATACAAGATATTCCATGATAAAGCCAAATTTAAACAATACCTATCTAAAAATCCAGCCCTACAGAAGGTGCTAGAAGGAAAACACCCACCTAAGCAGTTTAAGTTCACCCATTGGACATAGAAAACAATCTCAAACCAACAAAATCAAAAGAAGGAAAACACGCGCACACACAAACACCATCACCACCACCACTCCACCACCACCAACAAAATAATAGGAATAAAAAATCTTTTGTTATTTATATCTCTCAATATAAATGGAACTAATCATCCATTTTAAATACAACAGAGAATAATAAAATGGCTTGAAAAACAGAATCAATCCTTCTGCTCCATCTAAGAAACAGGCCTCAACATTAAGAATAGACATTATCTCAGGGTAAAGGTATAAAAAAGATATCAAGCAAATTGACCTAAGAAGCAAACTAAGGTAGCCGTTTTGATATTTATCAAAATAGACTTCAAACCAAAGCTCATCAAAAGAGACAAAGAAGGACATTACATATTTGCTAAAAGGAAATTTCATCAAAAAGATATTTCCCTATATTCTATCAGACCCCTATGGATTAGAGCTAAATATCAATAACAATGGAAAGAACAGAAAAGTTAGAAACTCATAGAAACTGAACAACTGTCTACTTAATGAAAAATAGATTAAGACAAAAATAAAAAATTAAAGACATTCTATAATCTTTATAAATGAAAACATCATACTTAAACTTAATGGAAACCAATGAAAGTGGTTCTAAGAGGAAAGCTCATAGCACTCAGTGCCTATGTTAAATAAAAAATTAGAAAAAAATCATATTAGTGACTTAACAGCATACATGAATGATCTAGAGTAAAAAGATAGTGATATGATATTTTGCTATACTCAGATCAGTGCCACATGCAGTCATAATCAGAATAGTTTCTCCTGGAAGTAGATGGATACAACTGTAGATACTCACAGCCAGATATTACCAGAAATTGAAATCATAAATGGAACTTATTCACCAAATCCCTCTCCCCAAAAGTTCATGGAATGTTGTAGACAGAGAGGAAGGAAGATTTTAAAAGCCAGAGGTTATAGAGAACACCAGGAGAGCAATGCCCCCTGAATCAACTAAGGTTCAGGGACAGAAGCAACCAGCACAGGGTCTGCATGGTCTACACCAGGCCATCTTTGTTTATATTATAAGTATTAACTTAATATTTTTAAGGAAATCACGACTGTGAGAAACAATGGATCTTTGGCTCTTGTGCTTGCTTTTGGGACTCTTCTGTTAGGCTTCTGTGTCTTTATTTGAACTCACTTCAATACCAAAATAGGGGTATAGGAATAGGGATGAAGTTATTCCCTCCAAAGAGGTTCCATAATATGAAGAATAAAAATAAGAAAAAGAAAGATGAGAAAGGTCATTTCTCACAAAGAAAGAATACTGCTTACACCAGTATTATCTATCGTTCTGCAAAATTTATGACCAAGAAGTGACCTGGTTGTTGATCCAGTTTTTAAGAAAGCAGGAACAAAACAGGCCACACAAGAACTCTGCAGCCTTTTTTTAATGGGATTGGCCATACCCAGTTCAGGCTCTCAGAACTCTAGAGATATGCCTCCCAACCTAGTCAGCTAACACTTGAATTCCACCACAAAGAAGTATCTCGTTGTCAAAACACCATTTAAAGAAGTGAGGATTTTCTGAGCCCTTAAAAAAAAACTTCTATTGTTGCTCTCATAGTTCTACACTCTTAGTTAACCTTTCCAAATCAAAGTGGTGCTTATGTAAAGCAGGGATGGAAATCCTGGAGACAATTTGAGAGAAGAGTAAATTTTATGTCAATTTAGTAGGTTATCATTCATGTATGTTATATATCATACTCACAGAGGAATACAAGGCTACCTTCTAGTTGTTCAATTTGGAGTTTGGAAAGAAAGGATATTTGATCAATTTGTTTGTTTGGTTATGGGTTTGAATGAACAGCTTCCATATGAACTTAGGACAAGAAGTTTTCAAATTACTTGTTTCTCATTTCTTATCAGGTAACTAGAGTTTTATATAGAGAGAATCTCAGAATTTATGTAAGACCAACTTTAAATATAGACATAAGTACTCATGTCCTAGCAGTTAATATATCGTAGAGCCATCTCAGAAATGGACCTTTTAATAAGGCCCTGTGCCTGAAATATAGGAAAATTACAAGACTATAAATGCATTCATTTTGTTTCCTTTTTAAACATCATCTCAAGATTTATAATTATAAAATAGGCATTAAAAATATCTATAGTGCTTTTAAGCATAGTACAAAAATATTTACTGGCACTCGTAAACCTGTACCTCTCCTATATATAAGAGCTTCTACTAACATTACACCTAATGACATTGTGTACGTTATTTTATTAATTGGGAAGAAGTTAATCCAGAATACAACTTACATAGTAAAAATGTATTATTCCACTTTATTAAACACAGAGAGCTTCATTCTGTAATTTCCCCCAACATCAATGTTCCTATTTTTAATTATGAAAAAAGCAGAATTAACTCTTCCAACCTGATTTTTTCCATTTATCATAGCTCTAAAAATAACAGGGTACCAGTTTGTGGAAAGAATAAGAATCACTTGCTAGCTAAAACTAGTTCTAACAACTATAATGGTTCTAAGAAACATTGGAACATTTTTCAGTTGACGCATCCCTGGGGGATTAGTTCTCAAAATAGAGATTCTTGGTGATAATGATCATAATGGCCTAAATAAGTGCTCAGAGTGAATTTGGGGGTTTAAACACTCAGCTACCTCATTAGAAACTCAAAGTGAGTATTTTAATAAGAATTTCCACAAGCTTTTCACGTAATTTTGAATTAAGGCCAAGAGTGACAAGTACCATTCTGCAGTGTCAAGATTCTGAGAGATTAGAACAGGTGGTAACAAGTTCCCCAATAATCTAGGATTGACAGCTTTCAAATATTAAGGAAGACTAATGGCACTTCACTTACAAGCCAATTGTATGTATACTGAAGTATTCAAGGTAAATAATGCAAGAGCTCCTAATATAATTTTGTGCTACTCTTGGTTCTAAAATTGAGCTGAATCAGAGTAGATTGCCCTAAGCCAAGTCTCTTTGCTCAGTATTTCCTAGGATGAACAGAGTGTTTGTATGACTAATTCCCTTGGTCACTCCTCTGACACCTCCTATACCCATGCTTGCCCACAGTAAAGCAGAGCAATCTATTTTCCCCTTCAGTTCTAAAGCCCTCTGTCAAGCACAGAAGATAGACAGATGAGGAAGTCTTTGACCCTAGAAGCTCAGTCTCATTAGAATAATGACTGGTTTGTATCTATCAGGGGCTCATTATGCATTTTTCTTGTCTTTCCTGCCCTTTTCTGAGTCTCTTTATCTGGCAGTACTTTGTCTTCAACCTACTCTTACTAGGACTGTTGAGGATAGGATTATGTCATTCACCTTTATTACCAGTTATTATTTCAAATAAGGTTTGGGAATAGATACTGTATTTAAAAGGGAGGAAGTTTATCTGTGAATAAATTGCCATGGAATCACCACATATAAAGCATGGGCAAGTGGCTAGAGAACAGATGAATTTCTAAATGTTTGTGAACACTGGGAGAAAAGGAGAAATGAACCTGCCATGGCTATTGTGACTTCTTCACTCTTGATTTTCCTTGTTATTAAGGCTTAAGGCTGCTTGTTTCCATTTAACCTAACAAAACTCATACAAATTCTGTTGGTAATATCTACAATTGTCAAGGGTGACTTGGAATTGTATTCTGATACTGAAAGGTGGTAAATGAGCCACACTGGCTGATTAACAACCCATACAAGATTGATGGGCATGGAATGTACCTTAATAGCAACCAAACCTTTGCTTCCCTGATTTATACACCTTTCACAATTACAGGCCAAACCAAATTTTAGAATTTCTGGCTACCTTGATCCAAATTTTAGTCACTTTGTGAAACTAATATTAGAATTTATGATCATCATTATAAATACATCTAGTACACTAAGTAAGGAACAAGCCTGGACATATGAATTTTTAGTGGTTAAAGAATAATACAGAATAATATGTAATTTGGAAGTCCCTTTTCTTTGTCAAGTGTAGCTATATAAACATTTTTTTCTATCCATTACTGAACTGATATAAATGGTAGTTATATACAACAAACTTTGATATAATATAACAAGATATGAAATTAATCTATAAGCAAAGAAAGTATATAGTCAAAAAGAGGCATTTTAACTGCTGGTTCTTAGTCAGCACTGATAGAAATATTCACACTTAGGAAACAGAAGATAAAGGGCTGATCTGGTATTTTAACAGCTCTTTACCTTGGTCTATTTCAGAGGGGTTTCTTCTTGCAACTGCTTGAATCTTTCCTGTTTCTGATGCCTCCATCTATAGGCAGAGGCACTGGCCCAGACCTCAAATGAAAGCTGCTTATGCTTACACAATTCTCATAATATTCTTTTTCCTACAGATAATCATCACCAAATTGGGAGATGGCAAGAGGGTTCTCAGTCAAAAACTTGGTAAATCTGTTAAATACTCTTTGTTATGTGAACCTTTATTTTCAAGTACAATTTTAAAAATGATGTTAATGTAGTTCTTTCATTCTATTAAAAAATGAAGAAGCACATAAATAGTGAGAGGCAGGCACAAAAGGCAATAGACAAAACCTCAAAGACCACAGTGACTTATTTGTTGTGGAATTCAGGTGTTAGTTGACAAGGCTGGAAGGCGTATCTGGAGTTCTGGGGTTTGGCCAGCCCCTTTGAAAAGGCTACAACAGATGGCGTCCAATTTGGGTCGATTATTAACTTAAAACCTGTGAAAGATTAGAAAGGGTTCTAGATCAAAGAAACTGAGCCAAGGCAGCTTCCAAATTGTTTATACGAAGCAGTGTGGCGTCCGGGTCACATTCAAAATGCCTCTGGCAGACTGGCAGCAGGCAGTGTAAACTGCAATTAGGCCAGTTCCTGAAGTCTCACAGAAGACTTGATAGCATGTGATTGATTTAAGGTTTATGTTTACTTTAGATAAAGAGGAAACAGAGTCAAATGGTTTCTTAGTAGCAGCATTTTCTTGAGTCTGCTCTGTTCGCTGGCTGTGAACAGAGACGCGGTCCCTTTAAGAGAACTTACTGATTCAGCCTTATCTGCAAAACCTATGCAGCTCTTTAAGAGAGTGTATTTTAAAAGCTCTTCTGGTTGAAAGATGATTAAGGATTCACAATAAAACATATTCAGATGGAAAAAAACCCTGTAAATGGGTTACAATGTGTGTAAAAGGTACATAGGCTTCAGAGAGAAAAGAAAGAGGATAGAGAAAGTCTATAAAAAGAGAAATAGAGTAATAAAAATATAAGCCACATAAAGATGAAAATAGACACAAAATCTGGATTTTGCTTGTTACTGTGTTTTCTTTTAATTTTTAACTGTTAATGAGCTAACTGCAAAAAGACAATGGATTGCAAATGCAAAGACTACTAAGTTAAACAAGAATATATATTTTAAAGGTATTTTGATTTTGGAATTTGTGTCTAAGGATTTATTGCTTTGGAAGAATTCTGCTTTTGTTTCCACAGAAGACAAGAACTTGTGGATTGCTTCCAGGAAAATATGGTTTCATCAACCAAGACCCCCTGAAAAAACCTCTGATAGAAAGAGATGGCCATATCAGCTTCAGGGCTGAAGATTATGATCCAGTCTTAAAAACTCGTGAGATTTTCAATGCCCTGTACTTAGCAGGAAGTAGTAATGGAAAACTATGCCCCAATTCCCAAAATATTGTTTATAAATTTTTTTTCATTATAACTGGTTATTGGTAATAGTTAATTTCTTTCTAAGAAGAAAAAGGGGATATGATATATCAATGATTTTTTTTTAAGTTAGACTATTGAATTTACTTAGATCAGGAAATCAGCTGTTAATCTCAAAATGTTTTACACTGGTATGGATTTTGGTTTATTGATACAAATTTAAGGTCAATTCTCTTATGCTATATGTATTTTCTACTCTTGTTTAAGATATGATGTATATGTAACTGATTTAAAATTGTAATGTATAATTAAGAAATGCATGTTAGTTAGATTTTTAGGTATACAAAGATATAATCCAATTGGATAGGTAATCTTCTAACAGTTCTAAGACCTACAGTATATGACATTTAAAATGTTTTAAGAGCTTAGACCTCTCTGGACAGTGAGACAGGTCTGCTCCTGGCAGCACTAATTTACTTCAAGAGAAAAATGGGCATCGAAAAAACTCCATATGGAGTCTATTTGTGGCAATGGTTAGCCACTGGACAAGAACCTGTTCTTATATTGACTACTTGACAGCATGCTGTTTAAACTGGACATGCAGGTTCCATAGGAAGATGACCTCTGAACTTTGGCAGAACAAGCTGAGATGGTCATTCAGGTTCCTGCTTTACAGAAAAAAACTGCCAGACATTCTTCAGGACTCGAGGAGAAGCAACTGATGAACTGTACCAGAATGGGCAGAGCAGATTTCCTGCTTCACTGAAATGAAAAGAGACTCTGGGCCTGTAGGCTGAAGATGGATGCCCCAACTTTATAAAGGAACTTTGGGTGACTGTCCAGGCAGATAGGTGTCATCTCTGTCCTTTCTAGATTTTAGAAGTCACTTGCACTTCTGGTTTACTTGGATAACTATATCTTTCTGTGGTCTTTGATGTAGTTGAAGATTAGATAGTTATAGGTACAGTTTTTCTTAGTCATTTGAAAGGTATATTGGATATGAAACTTTAGAATCATAAATATAAGGTAGATGATAGAGTATATTCTTTAATTTTGCTAAATACAAATAGACTAGAATTATAACTATAATTCTTGCTTGATGGCTATTTTGTTATATGTAATTTTGCTATGTTAAAATTGAAACCTTCCTTTTTGATTAGACAGAAAGGGGGAAGTGATGTGGGAATACCTTGATGTATGCTGTGAATCTCAGTCTTTAAATAAAGGAGCTGTTTTGGGCCATGACAGGCACCATAGAAGAAGTAGGAGGAGAAATCAGAGCATAGGTAGGAAAGGAAGGGTGGAGTCAGGGACAGATTGAGCAAACTGCCCAAGGAACAACATGTAAGGAACACAGGTGAGCCATGGGCGATGTGCAGACAGATTAAAAGAATGGGTTGATTTAAGATGTAAGAGCTATCTAACAATGTGCCTGAGCCATAGGCCAAACAGCATAAAGTTAATATAAGCGTCTGAGTCATTTCTAAGGGCCTGAGCAGCAGCGGCTGGAGGCTAAGGGGTCTGGCGTGGCAGGGTCTGGGCCTCTGGCCACCTGGGACAAAGAAACCCATTGCAATACTTGTTTAAAGGAAAAATATAACAAGTAGCTTGATCTTAGTTCAATGACTTTGAAATAATAATAAGTAATCTTGATTTCATCATAAGTGATGAGCCAGTTACATATATTCTTCCTGACACATCCTGAAGCCCATGCCTTGGCAAGTCTGCATATACATATGCTTAACTATTTCCTAACTAGCTTTATTGTTTTTCCATAAACTTCTTTTAATATATATACCAATCTCTAAAAGGGGTATTCTAAACTACAGGCCCAGTGAAATCTCCTCCTGGTAGAAGACAATAATCATCTACATCTTCTAAAAACTTGATGAACATAGAATTTCTTGGTTGTGTCAGACAAGGTACAAAAAACACTTACAGTGATTCTGATATGAGAAACAAAGGCCTAGAGTTAGGTTTCTAAATTGATATATCTGTAAGTCAGCTAGGGACAGTCGTTTAACAGAAAAAAATATAGACTACCAAGGTACTGACCTGACCCATTGCCACACAGGCTTAGGAGGAAGTAAACCTCTAGAGCATTAACAAGACATCTAGTTGATTATTAAAAATGTTGTTGCTTATACTTATTCAAACTTCTACATATGATATGTTTAAAGTCTTAATATTTACGACTTCTTACTTCTTCCTCCCCAATCTTTTCCTTCCATACTCTTTTTCCCTCTTCCATACACCATGCGATCACTATCTCTGTCCTCTTCTTTTAGTAAGACTGTGAACATCCTAATTCACAACCAAGCTTTTTCTCTGTCTTTCCAATTTGTACTCCTCTTCATATTTTTGAAATACTTTTCCTCACTTCTCCAGACAACCTTCTTTATCTCCTTTGTTATTCCTCTAACCCATCATTTATAATAATCTTGCATAATGTATAATGTCACTGCGAAATCATTGGATAATTTTAATCATCATTTAACAATTGTTAATTTTTTATCAAGAGGCAAAATTATTTATTGTGAATTATGAAAGTAGAAAGCATATGGCAGAATAGTATTTATACAATGGATCTTTGATACATGATACCTATTGCTATATTTTTATTTGTTTGTGTTAAAATTTACTTCAGTATTTATCTCTTCCATTAACAAGTTACTACTCATATCTGAAATTAATTCCTTGAGATCAATCTATCTTCTATAAATTACACATCACTATCTTAGCATCCATAACATAGCTTCCAAGGTATAATTCTCTAAATGCTTCTGAAGTTTTAAAATGTATTTTGGTAGGAAATTATATTGTCTGGTGTGAGAAATTTTGCCTTTATCTACAAAAGTGAGGCTAACTTTTCAGGCAAACTTCAATAATGATGTTATATAAGTGTATATAAACAATATACAATGAAAATAATTTTCCTTCTCATACTCAACATAAGATAGTTAATATCTTGTTTGTAATTTAAACAGCTCTAGCTACTTCCTTTATGAATATTTGTTCCTGTTAGGCATAAAGATATTACCTCAGTATTAATTTCTACCAGTTTAAACAAAAGACAGAAAAAATAGTTAATTAATAACAGTGAGCTTCTTTCACAAGAGATATATTCAATTTCCTATTGTCTCACAGAAACTAGGTGTCTGTTTTCTGCATATTCACAAAATATACATGTAGGAAGGGGGGGCAAAGTCGGGTGGCTTTCCTTGTGACAATATCTAATTTTAAGATTACAATTGATGCTAATGGGGCAAGCCCATCTAATTGACTGGTGTTTATTGAATCTTCCGGATTTTGAATCTGACCCTAAACCTACATTGTGTAGAGGGCTTACTCAGATATATCTGACCTCACTGTCTACTAATTTCTGATACATAAAATATCCAGCAAGCCTCCTAAATTCACTTAAATCTTCAAGGGTGATACTGATCTGGGAATCATACTTAGAGAACTACTACTCTGCTCTGTATAGAGAAAAGCGTGCATGTACCAATAGGAAGAGCATTGTGCTCTGCAGAAAATAAAACTAAACTTGAAATATAATATCACAGATTTATTTTTGATAAGTTTAATGAGAAGCAATGGCTACTTCTACTAGAATAATAATTGATATAAATATGATTACAAAGTTAATAAAAAATATAAACTAGTTAAATCAGGACACATATTTGAGGGAGTAACTTAAGGGCATAAGGACAATTCAGGAAAAGAAATCTAGGCTTCTGACTTGGTTTAACATAAGCTCTAGCTAAATGTTTAAATTTTTAGACCCTATTTAGGCTTTGGGTATCAGAAACTTGAGTGTAACTGCCTTACTTCCTGGTGAATGTGACTCATATGAAAATCCTTTTTGGTGACTCTTGTACAAACTGGTTTTCTGTCAGCTTGACACAAGCTATCATAATGTGGAAAGAAAGAACCACTACTGGACAACTCTGTCTTGGTGTGTAGACAAGTACATTTTCTTATAAGTATTCCTATAACACTATGGGCAGTGCTACTCCTGTACTGGTGGCTCTGGAATATATAGGAGATCAGGCTGAGTAAGCTATGCAGAAGAAACTTAGTAAGCAATGTTTCTCCATGGTGTCTGCATTAGTTTTTACCTTCAGGATTTGCTCTGCTTCTGTTTCTTTCCTCAGGGTTAAGATTCTGATAATGACAAGTACATTAAATAAAACTTCTAGTTGTTTTTGTTCAGTGTTTTAGCACAACAATGAAAAAACAATTAAATCAGTCCCCTTATGTGAATGAGTTTCAACCAAGTGGCAAGCTAACAGTCATGGTTAAGAACAGAGGAAATCTTTTCTTGAGTTAGTGCCAGAAGGATGTTATATAAAGCTGGCCCTCTTGACCTCAACAGAAGCTGTAGAGAATATTGTACATGTGTTTTATAAACCACAAATGCATGACATTTTCTGTGCTTTGCAAAAGTGCTAGACAGTGGTGCCAGAGAAAATGACACTAGCAATATAAATTGAATAGGTAAAATGGTCTAAGACATTACTAGGCAAAGTTGACTTGGTACACTTGACAGAGATAGCACTTTTAGCCATCAATCTTTGCTTTATAGACACAAATAGCTATTTTCAAGGCTCAAACACCCACATGTCCATGTGTGTTTGACAGTTAAACCTCTGTTACAAATTATCCTCTAGCAACAAGATATTAAAGGAAGAATTCCTGGTGTTCTGGTGCTTTCAAATTTACAACCTTAACCATATGTTTAAAATCAGAGAATTATAATCTAATACTTTACTTGATGTGTATGTACAATTAAGAAACTCTCATAATAGGGAAAGAGGAGCAAATTGGTACGATTCATTTCTGAAAATACAGAAATCCTAGCCTCTACTTCAGTGTATAAGTTAGAATTTTCTAATAACCTTTCTTGATTTTGATAATACAGGCAAATTTTGAGTTTTTAAATGACCATTTCATAGCCATCTAGGATAGTGAGGTATATCATGAATCCAAAAGTTTAGCTCTAGACCAAGATAGTACTTTTGTTGTTTTTGTTTGTTTGTTTGGATTTGTTTAGATTTTGTATATGCTATCATCCACTTAGAAAATTATTTTCAGTTAAATGACACGTCTTTTAGCTGAAGCTTTTAATTTACAAAATGCATCTATTCTTTGATCAGTACATAAATACTTACCTAAGGTTACTTTCTTCTTGTGTGTAGTATTCATAGATTGTATTCTATTCTACTGGATAAAATAAGTAAATCAGCAAATTCTTTTTAACATTTTAAGAAATGCAAGCTTTGTGACCTTGAGAAATGCAAACATCTTGGTACATGACAGCTCCTTCCAAACTTGGCACAATGATGAACAAATTGTAGGATGACTTCTAGAGGCTTATAGGCCTTGTCCTTATGATGAAGGTAGCCTGTCCATATGAAAATGTCTTGCTGACAAAGGTCAACTCTGCCAGGAAAATTTAATGTGTCCTAGATGACACACACCTGATTTTAGCCTTACTTGCCTTTCTTAGACTCTAGGAGATTCTCAGTTCTGTCATGAAAAGTACATAAACATGAACTCTGAACTCAGAAATATCTTTCTCAAAGACAGGAGGATCATCTATTTAGAATATAATCACCAAGAAAGATACAGCCTCTGTCTTCTAGTCCACATTGGAGGGTAGTTATCTTAACTTTGATTACTGTCAGCCAGCAGATATAACTTAGTCACATTTGCACTGGCCAGCCTTTCTACTTTACTTCTCTGGCTATATTGAGCCAACTGGTCCCTATTCTCTCAGCCTTCTTTTAATGCTTCCAGGTCACCTCTTCACAAACCAAAAGATTGAAACAGACTGAATAAAAAAGCCATTTACCTCACCTTATCTAGCTGTGATTTTGTTTACAACATATATAATCTCAAAATTACTCTGACAAATATATTATCTTAACAGCAAAATATATGAAAATTCATCTGCTTTGTTAAAATACTCAAAAGCGTACACCATTCATATCTGAGGTAGTTTTGAAAATGATTTGAATTCTTCTTTAGTATGTTCAACAAACAGACAAATTTGAAACCTCAATTATATGCTTTCACAGTAAGAAGCTGATTGTGTCATAGATGAAGACACATGTGTTCACAATTGCATTGCCTGAATGCTAGTTATGTGTATTATCCATCTCCTCAATGAAAAGAGACTATCCATTTATTCTTTTATTGATAACCACTACCATGCAATAGAAAGCACATGAAAAATAGGCAATTCTCCTCTGTAGTAACTATTTGGTAATTTGCTTTCAAATTTTTACTACTTTTATTGGAAAAATATTTACAAAAATTTTAAGAAGTAACAACTGTCAAAATTTGTGATAATGTTTGCCTACAATGGTCAGATGGATCACACTCAACAAATAACAAAATTTAAAAAGAAAAGTAAGTTTGTTTACAAAACTACTGTAAGATTTCCTTTGAAATAGTTCTTATAAGTGTCCTATAAATAGTCAGAAGAGAAAAGTAAAATGTAATCCATGTGTATATTTTCCTTGCATGGCTCATATTTAAAATAAATATATCTTCTTGGATATAACTTTTGGCACAAAATCATTCACTAAATACTAATAATTTGAAATATAAAATTTAATAACTGTATTCTAGTTAGTTAATTGACATTTGCATTCTTTTGATAAATGCTAAGTAACAACAGATTTTCATGGTTACACTTTCAAAATAATTACATCATTCGAACTTCTTAATTGCCTGTAAAGCCCAAATTGCTTAAACATTAGTTTTAGGGAAATTTTCATGAAGTCTTTAAATTCTGAGTGTCAAATTTACATTCTTCCATCATTTTAAAGAAAATATGGCGGAGATAGACAAATCTGCAACTGGAACTCAGGATTTAAACTCATCCATCTTATAACCTTTATAGTTTCTCTGTATATAAAGTCCCATATCTTGCCAATTAGCAAGACACCGGGCACTGCAAATGAAATGTCTTTATGAGAAAGGCTCAATAGAAAGTCTAGAAGAAGAAAAAAAAGAAGCAAAAACTTCAAAGAATTATCTATTTCAGCCACTCTGACAGTTAATATTATTTAACACCCTCTAAATCTACCAACTTACAGAAAGGTTAAATACCAACTGAGGTTATAAAGTATTACAGATATCTGGAAATACAGTACCCTTTTTATGTTATATAATAAAAGCAGTGTGTATTTTAACTTTAAAATTAATATATCGTCTATAAATTTAGTCTAGACAATTTTTCAGTGAAACTCATTACACAGTAAATAAAAGGCATACTTATGAGTCTTAACTTACTTTATTCAACACTGTTTTGTTGGGTTGCTATAAAAGGCAATAACATGTAGGCATTCAATAAAACATAAAAGTTATGTAATAAAATTTTATTACAAAATCATAAAACCAAAAGGTAGTTGCCCACCTTTGATACCAGTAAAACATAAAAAGTTATCAAATATACTATTTCCTTAAAAAAATCATAAAACCAAAATGTAGTTGCCTACACTTGATACCTGTTATAACATGGCCTAAATGATATGAGAATCTGAGTGAAGCTGTCTAAATGCTTCAGGAGTATAACTATCCTTATAATACCATCCATATATCCATTTAATCAGTAGCATAAGTATGTAGAATAATGAAGGCTATGGGAAATTGGCCCAGTCACATAAACTTGCTATATGAAGCTTTATCAATTTCAATTAGCTTTTTTGATTTTGTCCCAAGAGTCTAAACTATTTTCAGAGCTAGGTATTAGAATGTAGGATAGTTACAAAGAGTTGTTATATGTTACACAATATTCTTACTTTTAAAGGTTTGTTGAACTGTCAAAAGAGTGTCGTTTCTTTAAGCCTTTCATTCTAATTTCAAAAATAAATTGCCTCCCCTAACCCTTCAGATTTTAAAACAATTAGGCTTGTTCTTGTAACATTACAGATTTACGCTTTTCTTTGAGGTCACAGTGACATCTATGTCAGGAAAGTCTTTACTTATATATTACCAGAAATTTCTAGCAGGAGGGTGATGATAACACAGAAGTCTTACACAGATGCCTTGGCAATTTACCTTGTCACTCAAAACTCCACCAAGTAGAACAGAGTGGGAGAAGATTATAGGATCTGCTACATATACTTTGGGACTCATGAGTTGAATAATGGCTTTCAGAAGTTTGGGAAATATAGTTAAAGCAATCATCACTATCATCAATGTTAGAATTACCATCAATGGATAAAATTTGTTTTTTTTAATCTTGTGGATATTCATTATGTATAATATAAAATATGCATGCATAATTTGGATGTGATCTCAATACCATTTGACACAAGAGTAATTCAGATATAACATGATTACATATAACTAAAAATTGTAGCATAGCAAAGAAAATAATCAGAATAGTGAGGAAGCAGACACAAAGTGAGATCAATTGTTTATAGCTAGTTATCTTAATAAAGCTTAACATCCAGAATATTTAAGGAAATCACAAATTATAACAAAATTAATAAAGGTCAAATTATTTAAACAATACATTTTCAAAAAGCTAAAATGATATATAATTTCATTGTAGTGAGATTGATTACTACGAAATTGCTCTTAATAATGTCCAGAAAAAGGAGGTATAATACATGGTTAAAAGAAATGTGTATTTTAATAAAATCAGGAGAAACAGTAAGAGGTTCCTCAGAAAAGCTAAAAATAGATATACTAAATGATCCAGTAGTCACATTTCTGGGAAATAAAATAAAGCTCTTGCCGGGAAACCTACAGATTCAAGTACTAGTACATAAAGAATGACTAGAGATATCTATAAAGGTGTGGGGGATAAAGAAAATGTGATATATAAAAAGTGGTATTTTATTTAGCAACAAAAGAATAAAGTTGTTTCATCGAAAATATAACTGATTAAAGTGGAGACACCTTAACAAAAATGAGCCAGAGAGAGAAAGACATGCCACTGTTTGTTTCTACTAATATTTAGAAATAAAACTGGTCAATGTTCAAATAGAATAGTGATTATTATAGTTTGGGACAGAGAAAGGGTTGGGAATATACACAGGTTGCATAGTGACTGCTAAAACACAGTTAAATAGAGATTGTTTGTTCTGAAATTCCATAGCACAGAAGGATGATACAAGGAATGATGAGATATTACATTTATTAAAAAATTACAAGAGAAGAGTCCAAATAATATACACATATAAGAAGTAAATGATAAATATTTGAGTTTGTTTAGTGCACACTATATGTGCTAAGTTAATATGTATAATTAATACATGTTTAAAAAACATGTAATATATTTTAAACCTAAATCATTCACCAGAAGATTTTTCACTGAATCTCTTGTCAGTCAACCTCTCTGAAGTATATTCCATTAATATCTGTTGTAAAATATGTCAAGATGGCTATAATCTCATATTTGTATTTTTTTAATCTGGAATTTTCTTTATCTGAGTGTTTCTTTTCATTCAAGATTCTTCTCTAAAGTCATTTTGATTCCACTGTTTACCTTCTCTATCTGACCTTACTTTCTACTTTATGTACCAGTTACACTACAACTTTGACCACTTTTAGACTTTGTATTAACATTATCAATAATTATAATCTCCATAATCTCTATACCTCTTTTGTGTTAATTTAAGATCATTGTGAATATAAACATTTGCATTCTTCCTGACTGAAGTTAACATCTAAAACAAAATTTGGCACACCCTATATAGATATTCTGTATTGTTTAAATGATTAAACAAATATTAAAACTTCCAACTTCAACAGGTATTATTTCCTTTTGAACTTTATTTTAAAGCTAAAGAAACTGAGGGTAGATGGGTATAGTGGACACTCACAGTCACATACCAGCCTTATATTGTATATTTTGATCTATTTATCACAATGAAAACACAAAAGCTTGCATATATTATTCAAATGGTTCCTTAGTCAAGCACGGTCTATGCTGATCAATAAAAACTTTTTTAAAAAGTTAAAAATATCAAGAAATCAATGACTTGATTGTTCTATAGATTTTTATAGTAATATTCATAATGCCTATAATAATATTAGCTATTATCACAATATACATCATGATGTTCTACCTTGCAAGCTAAAAGACTTCTACATTACACCCTGAGTTTTGTTACATTTATTGGAGAAGATGCATAGAACAGTGCCTCTGTTTCTTCATTTTACAGTAAGAAAAGTACATATTCCTTATAACTCCAAGGATTTAAGAGAACAATGAATTTTATAGATATAAAAGCACATTTTACACACCAGAATAACATATAGATGGAAAGCCCTTTCATTGTATTTAAGATTTAAAGATTTATGTACAGGTTCTCAATAGACAATGAACAAGTAGGTAAACAATGAATGTTAGAAAAAGATATTATAAAGTAAAATAGATAGAATGCTTATTGTAAGGTAGATCCGTGTTTGTTTTCCATTTATGATTAGGCAACAGGATACATAAGTGGGTAGGTCCATTACAAAAATCACTCTGAAAAAATATATGCAAGGAAGCAGCTTTCCATCATGGTCAAATTACTTCAGATGCCTTGAATTCATGAATAAAACACTCCATCAAATTTTATGCATCTCAAGCACTTCTCACATATTTAAATTCACAGCCTCCAAGTGAGGTAGGGAAGGAGGAATATTTCATTTTTCTTATTTAGTGAAATGAAGATAATGAGGCACAAGGAGGTTAATGATAGATTTGAAGTTAATGCAATCAGTCAGCAGTAGAATCTTCAGTAGAATTTAGGTTTCCAGACTCTCAATTAGGGTTCTATTCAAGATACTATGCTAACTACATTTTATTGTTAGAAGAATTTAATGTGGTCATGCAGATATAAATGCCCACTATATTTTTTTCCTACTAACAAATCTTGCTAATAATTCAACCTCTAAAGCATAGAGTAGGTGAATTTACACTGGGAATTTCAGCATTGTGGTTAACTCAAGCTGTATCCTGTCTGTTACTCTCCCTATGAAATCTCTCTTTTCCCTGTATGCTAGAAGTGAATTATCATAGTTCATAAAATTCTCTTTGGAGGTATTGAAATGCTATGTGTAAAAGCTATTGGCCTATTATTTTATTATTTAGTTTGAAATCACAGGATTGCACTATTTCAAAAAGCAGAAAAAGGTGAGATGAGTCCGCAAGATGTAGTTTTTATAGACAATATCAGATTTTAAGATACTGACACACTTTTCCTTCATTTTCACTGGTCACTTATTTTCTCTATCTTTTTTTGTTTTGATCCGCTCTTTAAACATTTTAGAAGTCTTCTATTTTATAGTTATGCCCTTTCTTTTATGAGATTATTCTTTTTCATGAGATTATTTTCTTGACTAAATGTTATCTTAGTCCAACAACTTCTAAATTTAAATGTCTAAGTTGGACATATACTTCTCTGAACTTTCAAGAGTTATTCACTTGCCTTTTCAGTATAAAACCACTACAATCCAATAGATCTCCAAATTTAATTTGTTTTCTGGCAAATAAAAATGCCCATTTTACTTAGACTTTATCATCTCATTTGGAAATAATTGTATACCCTTCAATGAAACAAGGTAGAAACGTTGGGCTCATTCATGCTTCTTTTTTATCTCTCATGTCTTTTATTCAGTCCATGATGGAATTCTTGGTAAGTCTGCATTTAGATTAAAAAAAAAAAAAAAGCAGGATCCCTTTTTAACACTGTGAGCTAGGCTATTATCATATGTATTTGGCTTACCATAAATATCAGGAAATTTGACCCCTTACTGCAGGTACATGTATTCCACCAGAAATCTTTCTAAGACCTGTATCAGATTACCATATATAAAACTCTCCATTAGCTTCTGTTTTAAACAAGAAAGAAGATATTATTACAATGGCTTTTCAGTTCCCTTATCAACCCATTGATGCCATCCACAACTGTCTGATTCTATGTAATCTGAACAGAATGCAGATTAATTGCTAGGGAAAGCATATAGGAATGCTTATGGTATTCTATATGCAAAGTTACCTCAGCTCACTGGTTCAGCTGGAGAGAAGAAAGATTGCATGAGAAGGGTAATTGGGACCATGATGGGGAGACCCATGGAGTAGGCGGTCCTGTGCTGTTGGGAGTTTACATACTCTTATATTGTGAAATAACAGTTGATAAAGATTCATGGAGCAGATCTGGACCCTCTGAATATAGGTAACAGTTGAAAAGACTGGTCAGTTTTTGGAGTCTCTTCCACTTGGACCAGAGTCAATACCAGGTGCATCGACTGGCTTCTTGGAGCACATGTCTTGAGGGAAAACAGTTTTCTCAACCTTGATACTTGGGAGAAGGATTTGGTCCTACCTGAACTGAATATACCAGACTAACTGGACTTACTTTGGGATTTTGTAACCTCTCTAGTGAATGAACTGGAGGGTTGGAAGTGGAGAGGCTGGGGGCAGATTGGGATAAGGGGCAGGAGACAGTGACAGTGTTGGGTATGGAAAAATTTAATAAAATGAAACTAGATATTAAAAAATAAATAACACAATTAAAAAGGCTGTACAAATCTATAAAGAAAGCAAATTTAAAAGACCTAGTTAGCAATAAGCCCGAATCTTAGACTATACAGTTTATAATTAATATAAGCCTCTGCATGTTTATTTGTGCCCAAGTGGCTGTGAGACACAGGAAACTTCCAGCTACAATTTGTGCCAAAACATGGTGGCAAGAATTTCAATCTAAAACCTGAGAGAGCTTAAAAACTTTTCTAAAACAGAGCCAAGAATAGCTTTCTAGTTCATGTTGGTCATTACAGGCTGCAATACAGTGTTATGGCAGTTGTGATAGTCAGTGACAATAGGGTGAAATCCCGTGGTCTCTCAGTGGCCAGTACAAACAGGCTTCTTCCAGACAGTCTCTGGACTGAGAGAGCAACCATGGGCTTCAAAACACAGCTCCATGCTAGTTAAGATTGCTTCCCAGAATTGGGAAGGTTAATATGGCACCATCAAGAAAGACCCGCTGAAAGGTCTCCAATGGAAGCAATAGTCCAGATGATCCAATATCCAGAGCAGCTTCAAGACAACTGGATGAGATTATGTGGCTTCACAGACTACTACAGTGAAGACTTGGCCATAATTCTAAAATTTCTCAGTATCCCAATAAAATTTCCAGTGCCCCTATTCAGCAGGAAGTAGTATGAAAAGCTATGTCCAAATACCCAAATATTGTTTGAGAATGTTTATTTTTATTTAAAGGGAGTTGATTATAAATGAAATCTCTTTCTAAAGAAAAAAGGGGGTATGATATAAAAATGATTAAAGATAGATTATTGAATCTACTTTGATTTAAAACCAACTGTTAATTTTGAAATACTTCACATTGATATGGATTTTTCTTTATTGATTCAAATTTAATTCAATTTCAAATTTTGTTACACTGTATGTATATTTCTATTGTTATTTAAGGTAATATGTTTATTCAACCCATTTAAAAAATTTAATGTTTAATTAAGAAATACAGATTAATAGTCATCTATTGATAATCAAATTTATAATGTTTGTTAAGCTTTTTAATTATACAAAATATATTTAAATTAGATAGATAATCTTCAAATACTTCAAAACCTATAGAATATGACATTTAAAATGTTTTAAGAACTTACAGTTTTCTAGACAGTGCTCCTAGCAGCACCAATCAAATTCAGAAAAGATGACAGGTACTGAAGAAACTCCATATGGAGTTTACTTTCTTTGTGGCAAAAGTTATACACTGGGCAAAAAAGTGCCCTTGCCTTGATTGCTTGACAGTATGCTGTAAAAACTGAAGATGTAGGACACAAAAGAAAGTGTGAAACTTTGCCATAAACAAGACAGGGTAATCCTTCTGATTCCTACTTCACAGAAGAAACTGCCAGATATTCTACAAGACACAGAGAAAAGCAAGCCAAAATAGGTAGAACAGTTCTTCAAATTTCCTGCTACACTGAAAATTATGCCAAAGACACTAAGCCTGTAGGCTGAAGATAGATGTCCCAATGTTACAGAGGAACTTTAGGAGACTGTAAAAACAGCCACATGTCTCTGTCATTTGTAGAATTTTGGAAATTGTTTGCAGTATACTTCCTGTCTACTCAGGTAATATAGTGTCTTTCTGAGGACTTTGATAAGATGAAAGACTAGATAGTTGTAATCATAGTTTTACCCAGTTAAGATAAAAAGCAAAAAAAATGAAATTTTAGACTCACAAAAATATGATAGATGATAAGTTATGTTCTTTAATTTTGTCAAATACAGGCTAGATATTGTAATTATAGTTCTTGCTTGACAACAATTTTCTTATATTTAATTTTACTATAGCATCATGAAAACCTTCCTTTTGCAGTAGACAGAAAAGCAGAAATCTGTGGATGATCATTCTGTATGCTGTGAATATGTGCTACTACTTTTAGTTAATAAAGAAGCTACTTTGGCGTATGGCAAGACAGAATATAGCCAGGCAGGAAATCCAAGAGAGATACAGGGAGAAAAAAGGTAAATTCAGGCAATAAAAGAGGGCCATTGGTTGGGGATGAAAGATGTAATTGAAAACAGGTAAAGCCATAATACAGGTGGCAATACATACTTAATATAAATGGGAAAATTTAAGATAAAAAAGAGATAGTTAGCAATAAGCCTGAGTCATAGACCAAACTGTTTGTAATTTAAAATAAGAAATAGAAAATAGTTACATCAGTTCAAAATGACTGTCCTTGAGATAAGGACATGATATTTTTTTTCCTCACTTAGATCTTCACCCAAAATACCTTCATGATAAGTAATACCACAGTACCTACATGCAAATCTTAGAATCTAACCAAGTTTAAGCTTATACTTTGGTCTTCTGCTTTTTTCCAAAATTATTACAATTTAGAATACCTTGAAATATTATATTTTATGACTACAAGGTTACTCTCTGCAACACAAATGTGTCCATAATTGTATACTTTTTAGTTTAATTTTGCTCACTAATGGTATACTGTCTGACACATGATAAGGGTTCAATATTTGTGGTGACTAGCCTGAGGCTAGATAAACTAATGTTATCTTACCAGTCTATAGTTTATTCTAGAGTATTGGAAATTGAGCAAAGATGATGAAGGTGGGTCCATACAGATGAAAAAAAGAAACAAACAGTGTAGGAAAAAAAGGATACATAAAATACAATGGAGATAAGTGATAGTTCTGTCAGATTTAGTCCCCATAAGGCAGGAATATAAGCACAGGAATGGAAGAAAGAATATCATACTAAAAGGACTTTTTTAATTTTAAAAAGCCTAAGATAAATTACCTAACTCTGATATTATTTTGAATTGTGAATTAAATCTCAATTTACCGCTGTTTTTTCAGGGTTACATCACTTCCAAGGTCTTAAAAAACAAACAAACAAACAAACCCTTTTGAGTACTGACAAGTAGGTATGAGTAGGTGTGTATTTTTCCTTGCTTGAGAGTAGTTTACTTTAGAGGAAGGAGTTTCAGGAAATAGGATACATGGGAGAAGATATGTTGGTATGAAATTAGAAGGAAACCTTAGAGGTGAAAATTCATGCTAATGATTAAAGGAACTTGTACATTCAATCAGAAGAAAGTATAATAATATTTGATTTTATTGGCTTATGTTGGTAATAAATTATTGTTTGAGGAATCTTAGTTGATACTTTTAGTGTAGTGATCACAGAACTGTTTTAGAATGCCAGAACTGTCTTCTATAAGTTTAAAACTGCACATTTTGCTTTCATTCCTCTAAAAAAATGCTAAAAATATAAATCTGAAAACACAGAAGGGTTCTGTAATTACTTAATTTATATCTACTGTTGCAAACTAAAACCTATTTAGAAAATATAAGCAATGGGCTTGTTCTTATATGGTTCTTCAAATTATAGTCTACTAGTTCCATCAGTTACAGCAATAATATAAGAGATGTTTATGAAAAATTCTCTAAGACTAAAAGTGATCACATGCAAACATATGGAAATAGTTTTCTTAACACAATAATAAAATGTGCCTGAAAAATTCATGCTTTGGGAGAATAAGTAATGGTCACTTAATCATTATATTAAGTTGTTAATTTTTTTTACATGCATGCTTTATTAGCTATTTAAAGTGCTTTCACACCAAATCAAATGCTATTGAATATTTTATGTTAATTCAAATATTTAACTTTAAATTTCAACTACAATATACACCTCATTTAATATTTCATTTGCAGAAATAGCAATACACATAAACTACAAAAATCAAGATCAATAAAAACAAACATTAATATAAAATGTATTCATTATTTTGTGAACAACATCTTATAATTATACATTAATTGGAATTAGCAAACTAAATTGCTTTGAATTTATGAGGTTAGTATTAATTGATTGTGAAAACCACTAAGAATTTTCTCACATATTAAGTATTAAACACAAAGGACACTATATAATTTATATGTGAGTACTGGTAATTTCTAATATTTAATTTGTCATAGGTGGGAATAAATAGAAATCATGCATGAAAATCCATCACTAACCAGCAAATGTATTTGTTTTAAATGATTCTTTTTATACAGATTTGAGTTTTACTTTGATTTAATATCAGGTGTGCCTCTATATGTGCCTGTGCAGGTGAGTACAGGTATCCTTGGAGTACAGGGAAGTCACAGCAGGTTGTATCCTGCTCAGCATGGCTGCTGGAAACTAAATGTATTTTTACTCAGGAAGAGCAGCATCTGCTAATAATCACTGAGTCATCTCTCCAGCCCCTGAAATATGTTTTTTAAACATCTGGTTTCCTGTAGTTTGGAGAATACTAATACTATGCTCTCTCATTCTGTTCCATAGTAGTATCCAAGCCATATTTCTAAGTATGATATTCAATGAGCAAAAAACTGAATCCATTCATAGTAAATAATCTCTGTTGGTCTTATTTATTTCTTAGGCAATTGGTAACCATTTACTTCCTTCTTAGGTTACTTTCATTAGGCCATCTTTTTCTTTACAAAGAACCCTCAATTCTTGGTAGTTAAGGTTTAGATTCAAATATTCAAGAAGGAAATTAATGCAAGTTAAAAGGAAATGTGGGCAAAGACTGAGGAAGCTTGGGAACAATAGGCATGAAAGGTTGAGTTTCAATAAAGCACAGCCTGGTTTTGACTGATTCTTCAAAACACAGGGTCAGCTTTTGTGAAATACAAACTAATTTTTAAAATTATCCATTCTTTAATATATAATATCTAATTCCCTGATAGATGATTATAAGCTTTCCCTATTTCTTCTGCCATTTAGAAAATAATAATAATAATCTATTATCTATAGCATCATTATCATAGATAGCATAGTTATTTTAGTTTATTGTGGCCTCTTCAGTAAAGTCACGTAGAATGCTAAGTTGTACTATAAAAAGCTTGTAATAAAGATTAAGATCCAGAAATTGTTTTCCTCACTAATTCCTCCAACCTGCTTCATAAATCTCAATGCCAACCAAAAAAAAAATTATGTTGGCTATTAACAAAGACAAACAACAACACAAGAAATTGCGGAGAACACTTCCATTCCAAAGTTAAAGAAAGCCCTTCAAAACCTCTAAACTTCTCATTTCAAAGTATAAAATACAGAATTAAATAATGAGAAAAGAAAACGATAGTCAAAGAAAGCTATGACCCAGGGTAATGAAGCAATATATCCACAGAGAAAATGCTAACTTGCCCACTACACATGCCATCCCACTGTTATGCTCAGTGACTGAGAAGGGCAAGTTGGACATTGATTTATAGGCTGTTTCGAGTTTCTTAGAGAAACAGCTACACCTTAGAACTGTCTGTTGTGGGACACTCAACCAAGCCATCAATCTGGATGATCCCCACTTGTTGGAAAACCTCAAGACCACACAATGCCGTTTTTGTATGCTTAGTCTGTCACTACTGCTGTGGTTCCTATATGTTGCTCTCTCATGATCTATACTCTCAATTATTTTTATTTTATGACAAGTAATGATCACTAATTATGATTCACTGAGAGCTAGCAGCACATATTCTGATTTGGTATATATGTGTTTGTCCAAAATATCTATTCCTGCATGTTAATTGTCTTTTGATAGACTAATGTACCACATAGCCTGAAGTCATCTCAAATCCTTTTCCTCAGTTTCAAACCAACACATTCCCAGAATTTTAAAAAGAGTGAACTTGTTTCCACCATATTAATAACTGCCCAAAATGACACAATTCATTTACATTTGTCTTTGCTAAGCTACAAAACACAAATATTCACATCAACTTCTAAGATGATTTTTTTGAGATATCATCTCTCTACATCCCTGTATGTCCTGGAACTCACTATGTAGACAGGACTGGCATCAACTTACAGAGAGATCTGCCCGTCTCAGCCCCTTGAGTGCTGGGACTAAAGGTGTATATTACTAGGCACAGCTTGAAGAGTTCTTATAAAGGTAGCAGAAAATTATGGCTTAAAGTCAAGTATCACACTATATGCTTTAATTTTGACTATCCTTGCTAATTTATCTCTATTCTTTCTCTAAATCATCTTAGTTTTTATTTCCTGGTATAGATTAGCTGTAAAAACTTATCTCTGTCCTTCGTATCATCAACAATATCTCAACATCCCTGAGGAATAGTAAATATCTGTTGTATAATGATGTGGGAATGCCTTTCTGTATGCTGTGAATATCAATCTTTAAATAAAGGAGCTGTTTTGGCCCATGACAGGCACCATAGAAAAAGTAGGAGGAGAAATCTGAGCATAGGTAGGAGAAGTAGGTGGAGTCAGACAGACCAAGCCCAAAGCCCAAAGGAGCAACATGGAAGGAGCACAGGTGAGCCACAGGACACGTGGCAGACAGAATGAGAAGGGGTTGAGTTAAGATGTAAGAGCAAGCTAGCAATGTGCCTGAGCCATAGGCCAAACAGCATAAAGTTAATATAAGCATCTGAATCATTTTGGGGGCCTAATCAGTGGCGGGCAGCTAAGGGGTCTGGGGCTGCAGGTCTGTGGGTCAGGACCTCTGGCTGCCCAGGACCAAGAAACCTCACTGTAACAGTATAAAAAGTGCATAGTGGGTATGTGCTAAGAATTAGGCAGAACAATTCATTTTAGTCAAGAGACTTTTTGTGTGGCAAATGTGATATTTAAAATCTTGAAATTTAGCTCCTGAGCATTGAAGACATTAAGAAAAATTACAGTTCTGTTATTTTCCTGCACTGGATTTAAGCCAAGTGTCTAGCATGTAATTTAATAGGCACTAGGCTGATTTTCACTGTAAGACAATAAATCCATTGTCTATAATTTACTGAATTGTATTGTTATTAGTCCATCAAAAAGATATCCAGATGTCCTATCACTTACTAAATGATTAATTAAGGATCCTAAAATATTTTTTTTTGGAAACTGTAACAGCTAATATAGCTTCTGAGTTGCTATGCCTGTTCTGTGTCAAACCATATGTACTAGAAAATCTAATACTACGATTAGTTCTCATTTTGTGTTATTTTCTAAAAGTGAAAGTTAAACAACAAAGGCAAAATATTCCATACTAGACACAAAGTATTCACAGCCACTTTGCTAACCTAGGCTGCTGCCCCTTTTCTGACCACATTGAAATTGTCATAATAAAACCAGTGATACAAAGACACTCTATGTAGAGATATGTATTTCATAAAATTAATTTGAAATATCAGTTAACCACAGAGCCCAGCTACCAGGGAGAGGAGGGTTGATCAACAGCTCTAATCCTAGTTTTAGGAATGTGGAAAGAGGAAGTTAAGAGAGCAGGGTGGAGCAAGAGAAAGGAGTTTGTCTGCTTTCCCAGAGACATTACCTTTTCTTTCAGCTGAGGACTCAGAGGCAATCAGTTGGAATGATTCATGAGAGACAGGCCTGAGGTGTTGGCTGGATGGTTTGTATTTCAGATTAATTTGACTAGATATATATCACACAATGATATATATTGTTATTAGATCAAATGTTTACAGAATGAGGGAGTTGCAAGTTCTTGCATTCCTTAATTTCAAATAATCATAATTATCAGAGTTAGAAAGGCAAGCCAGCATTACAACACAGAAAGATAAAATTAGTAAGTTTAATATCTCTAATTCATTTGTTGTGCATCACAGGGAAGGTTAGTGATATATTCATGATTATTTTATAAAAAATAGTCATTTATGTTACTGATTAATGACAGTTCTCCATCTTGATTGTGATGTTTTTTAAACTATTCATGTGATTAAACATCATGGGATAACAATAAAGGCCTGCAATAAAAGGTCACACATAAAGTGAAATCAAAGTAAGATGTGCAGTTTACTTTTTCATCTGACACTGATGTTAATTTGAGGGGTCGATATTCTTTTATTTCAGACAATACTATTTAAGACAATTAGATGATGTAAATATAGAATTCTCTATACTGTTTTACTTCTCAGGATTCTGTGAATATCTCAGCACAAAATCTAAACCATTTAAAAAGCCAGTACAAATACAGCTGGCATTTTAACAGAGAGGAGATAATGAGGGAAAGTGAAAAAAAGATGGAGTCTTGGTAATTTCTATTAGAAATGTAAAACAAAAGTTGATGTATGAACAAGTTTTAAGAAGTCTATTTTCTTCACAAGGCTTAAAAAAGTGTGAAGAAATTTTCTTCATGCAAATGAAAAATACATTAAAACAACTTAGTCTACATTCATTTGTATCTTCTGCTTATACACTACCTGTATAAACTGACAATAGGTAGTCATTTATCTTAAGACATGACTGAGTTTACAGATTTCAAGACATGACTTTACTAAAACACATGTGAGATCATAACAGATACGAAACATATTTAGTCCTTATAAAATTGAGCTGAGTTGTTCTTAAGTTGTTTAGGAACAAACCACCTCATAAAAATTAAATATAACAAATTAGAATACTTGAGTTTTAAATGATCCAGTCACATTTGCTTTTCTATGTTTCATTTTACAAGATCATCCCTTGGATGAAGTATTTAAATAGTAACATAAGAAAACCTTCAACACTGAAATAAAATTAAAGTTTCAACAGTAAAGTCACCTGAGAAAATTCAATCATTACAAATCTGTTGTGGCTGCGGCCATGGGAAGTCATTAAGAAACCACTTTTCAAAGTTTATTTTTATGTGAGTTCTGTCATTAAATTATATTATATATTGCTTTCCAAGTTATATTGGTAAGTAAAAGGAAAGTTGAAATTAAGCAACAGTATCACCAAATTTACAACATGAAATTCAGATATAACATGTACTGTAGAACAGGAATACTCATATTCTTGAGAAATTTATCCTTAAACAGCTTAAGTAATAATCTAAGGAAAGGAACATAGCAGGATAGTTCCCATCACTATTATTCCCTGCTTAATATTTAAAATTGAATGTTTTTAATTCCCACTTCTGATGACCTCAGTCTGCTATTAGTTAGGAGCAATTGGTGTGCAAAAATTGCAATTGTTACTTTCCTTTCATGTCTGTGCTTCCTGGGGTGTTTAATTCCTATTTTAAAGGAACTTTGGTTCAGTATTGTTTACAATTTAAAAATCCAGAATTCAATTTAGTAAAGAACCAAATGCACATGCATCCATACACACACACACACACACACACACACACACACACACACACACACACACACACACACTTTCTCCTTCTCATTCAATATTGTGCTCTAATTCTTATTCTTTCTCTATTCTTCTTATTCTTCTCATCTTCAAACAAGATCTTATATAGTTTTCCACATAATTAACACACACGTGCAGAAAATGCAAATTTCAATATAAAACAAATGCATTTTTTTTCTGTTTCATAGGCAGTGGTGAGATTTTAGTTTTCTTTTGATGATAGAAACATGATGATAATGGAGAGTGGAGAAATGGAGGTAAAAGACACAATATATGAATATATATAATAATTTCTTAATTTATTTATCTTTCATTTAATATATGGCGAGGGTGTAACTGTATTTCCTTTGTTGTTAAAAATGGAAAACTCTGGGGCCTGGCAAAAGGCTTAGGTGGAAAGTGGTTTTTCAATGCTATCAGGCAGCTCAAGTTCAATCCCCAGAAACTACGTGAAGGCAGAGGAAAAGAACTGACTCTACATGCATGTTGTTCTGACTTTCTCTGACTTCTTCATGCATGTTATTTTCCACCACCATTCATACACACAAGAACAAAGAGGGAGGTTATATGCATCATGGAGAGTAGAAAGAAGTCTGTGAGCTATGGAATAATGTTACAGGTTACTGCAAATGGAGGCAGGATCCTCAAAACATGTCATCAGGCTTCTCATTGCATGTAAATTCTTTCTTGGAGCCCTGAGCCAATAAAAATGGAAAAGAACTACACAAGGGAATACTTTCTATAAGGAGACACTCAGCAAATTATCTTAGAGCTAGCTGACTACAAGCGGGATTTTCTGGTTCTTCTATTGTTGGTCAGTCTCAAAAGATTACATATACCATTTTCCCATCTACTTCACTCTACCTTAATTGTCTTATATGCTCAAACTAAGTGAAAGCTTTTTGTTTGTTTGTTTGTTTAAAAAAGCTTTAAAATTTGCTTCTGTTATTTGCACTTGCTCTTTAGGACTTTACTTCTATAATATATATATATATATATATGTTATATTATATATATGTTATATATATATTAAAGTTCAGAAGATAAAGGAAAACAATGGTAAATTCTATGCAATGGATCTTGTCTTTTCTTTACTAATGCAGATATTACTGTACAAGCAATCTTATTCATTCCACAATATTATAAAACTGATATATCTTCCTTTGCAATACAGTCTTTAAATATAGACAGATCAAGGTCTTATTTTGCTCCTTTATTATTTCCAAGTGAGTATGGGAATATTATTTAATTTTGGCTACTCAGGATCCTTGTTGATTCATTAAATCCCAAAATAGGTATATAATTTTTGAAAAGATACTGCATGTAACTGCATTCAACATATTTGATATGAAAAATATTTATCATGATCATTAATGAATCTACTGTATATAGGATCTAGATTTTTTCTGAGTCTTTTTGTTTGTTTTGGTTTTTGTTGGTTCTTTGTTTTAGAGACAGGGTTCTCTGTGTAACAGTCCTGGCTGTCCTGGAACTCACATTGTAGACCAGGCTGACCTCAAACTCACTGAGATCCACATCCTAAATGATGGAATTAAAGGCATAGGCCACCACCACCTGGCCCTGCTGAGTCTTAAATCACCACTTAAAGCAATTTTTTATCTGATGTTTTCCAAATTATTCAACATCATTTCTATTGCATTATCTTCAAAGTATAACAACTTTTATCACACTGTTTAAACTATCTTTTTATTGTTTATTCACTAAGTTTATTAAACGTTTGTGATCTCAGCAGAGTTGCAAACATGGGGTTACTTATGTCATTTTTATGTTGTATGCTTGACACCTAACATGAACTCTAAACTTATGAAAGAATCTTAATATAAATTAACTGAATATTATTAATAACACAGCTGAATTTATTTTCCCAACAATATTCTTTTTCTAAAGAGATGCAGTTTTATGGTAATGCACTTTCTTAAATTCCCATAGCAATCTTTGGTCGAACCAGTCATTTTAGAATATTCTCAGCCTAATGCTTTTCTCCAATTCAGATCACTCTCAAGAACAATGAAATGCTGAGAATCAAAGTAGGCCAACTTATTAGGCAAGCAACTGATCCTGCACTTTAATCTGATGTGATTCAAATAATGTTGACTAATTTCATGTTGTAGACTGTCAGAGTATTTCTGTGTGGTTAAAATCTTGAAGAAATTCATGTATGCTGTGTCTACTAGATAGTAGCTACTATCCACTACTAGTTTTACATTCAGTGTAACCCAATCCTTGGAATTTTCATGTGACTATGACGCTTAAGCAAATATAGATAGTGATAATTTTCTGATCAATTATGAAGATATGACTATCATCTCCCACAGATTTTAGGCAAAAATATCTTTATAAAATATTTATTTATTATGTATTTAGTGTTCTTTCTGCATGTATCTTTGCAGGCTAGAAGAACAAACCAGGCCTCATTATCGATGGTTGTGAGCCACCTTGTTGCCAGGAATTTAAATCATGACCCCTGGGGGGGGGGGGCAAAAAAAAGAAAAAGAAAAAACAGTGCTCTTAACCTCTGAGCTATCTCTCCAGCCTCCCCAAATTCTTTTGATCTATTTTTATTATGAAGATACATCACACTATTCTCTGGAAATACAGAGATCCCTAAGGCAAAATCTCGACGACCCAAGTATAAAAGATGCTGCCACTGGTTTCCCAGGAGCATAGTGCTGTTGTTACAAAAGCCTCTCAAATAAATCATTTTTAAAGCTGAACTCTTTTGAATTCCAATGCAATGGAATCTTACATTGGGTTTAAAAGAACAATTAGCCTGCTCTGTTTTGATTGCTTAATGAGAATGGTGGTGAATTTTTCAGCAGATTTTCCATGAAACTAACAGGAAAAATAAGCAAAAATCCTTGCCATATATGTTTTATAATTATAATAATTTTCAAATTAACAGTTATAATAAAAGTTTGGAATACATTCAAAAATATATTTTTGTCAATGAAAAATGGAAAAGAAGATAATAAATAAATTAATATGGCTAAAGAGATAATTTAACTTTCATTATATATATATATCTTTGACTGAAACAACAGAAAAATGGTGATTATTATGATCAAAATATATTGATATTTGACAAGAGTTAATAAAATTATTTTTTAAAGAACCTAAAGTTAGGATATTGCTGAACCTGGTCCTATTATTGCTAGCAACAATACAATTTGCAAATTTGTGATGTATTTCAGACAAAGAATATAAACAAAACTAGTGAGTAGTTTTAACATACTTAATCATTGTTCCTTTTACTACAATATACCTTGTTGTACCTCCAAATGAAAACAGTAAGTGACATTTGGCAATATCTTTTTAAAAAGATTTGCATTGAGTCAGTAGTGGGAAAAAGATTTCCAAAGAATAAGAACAAACCCTTAGTTTATATGTTCTAAATAGATTTTAGACTGCAACAGTAGATATAAATTAAGTAATTACAGAATTCTGCTATGTTTTCAGATTTATATTTTTAGCATTTTTTTTAGCAGGAATGAAAACAAAATGTGTAGTTTTAAGCTTATGAAGACAGTTCTGCCATTCTAAAAGAGTTCTGTGATTACTAAACTAAAAGTATCTATTAAGGCTCCTCACACAGTAATTTTAAGTTCAGTGTAGCATGTTAAGTGCAGTAGTGAACTGCTCAAAGTCTTTCTCCTGTGTTACATTGTGAAAAAAAAACACTTGTTAATTTTTTTTTTTGCATTTGTAGAAGCAATAAGTTCACAGAAACTATATATTCACAATTTTTAAGAAAATAGTGATTTCCAAAGAGCTGGGGAACACAAAATAGCAAAACAAAATTTCAATTCTTACTCTAATAATTTATCATATCTATATGATTATAAATTTACATTATAATAAATGAAAAAAAATCCCATAGGAAGAAGACACTATTTTACAACTTCTTGAAAATCACAATTTGAAAGATCTAATGATGTGACCATAAATTAACTTTAATATTAAAGGGATTTTTACTCATATATTTAGAAATTTCCAGTGACATAGTTAAAGTTCTAAGAAAAAGATACCAGAATATTTACTTCTTATAATATATCTAGTTTTTAGGGATATGAAACATTAAAAGGCAAGTGAGGAGAGTATAGGAAGAAACAAATGAGATTGTGCATCTCTACTGGTTAGAAAATTACTTCCATGTGTGCATAGATCTCTCATATGCCATTTATTCTCAGTATGGTTTTCAACTAAAATAAAATAGTAGTACTATTTTTAACTGCATATTTCAAAAACATATTCCTAATATTAACATGTAGATCTATAGACATAAATAGTGTCATGTGGAGGGAAGAAAGAGAGAAAAAGAGTAGGTAGAAAGGATGGAGAGGGAAAGAGGGCAAAGAGAAAATGAAGGAGGGAGAAAAGAAGGGAGAGAGCAAGAGAGATACTGGATAGATGGTAGGAAGGCTCTACAGGTAGACATATATATCCCAATACATAAATATGAATACATATAATATTTTGAGAATGAGATTTAGTTTTCTTAAGCACATAATAGGATAGAAATAGTACCCAATTTAAGAAAATATTACAAATATTAAGTTAATTAACCAGGGCACATGGTAGTAGATTAATTAGCATTAATCATTTTTACTATAATTGCAATTTTAGTGTTTAACAATTTGACATATAATTTATGTAGTTCTATGTATGTACTTAACACAGTCTGGCAATGAACAATATAATTTATTATATACCTTCCGTGTATAAAACATTGATGTTTTATTTGCTGCAAGCTAAATAATTATTAAAATAATCTTCTATGATATGTTTAGTCTGCCACCAAATAGATGAAAAAATTTCAATACGTAAAGTGCTGAGTTGGACACTTTCTTAGACAATCATAGAAAAAAAATATCAATCATGATCAATTTGAGTTCCAGAACTTACATTTATTTGCTGCTCAACTTTCTGGTCCTTATGTTGCTCATCATAGTGGCATCTACATCTCAGAAAGTTTGTTACTAAGATGAACTAAATGAACGACTGAATATGAACTGAGCACCAAGAACAATATAACACATCATCAGTTCCGTTCATACTGTAAAGACTAACAATGACATCTCACCTCCTGTTACTTTTATTACTGTTATTATTTTCTTCTTTATCACCATGATAAAAATCCTCATCTGTACTGTTCTAAAGCATATTGCATTGTCATTTCATTAACTGTGTGCATATACCTGTCTTATCTTAAATACTTTAAGTGGTGCTGCAAACTTAGAAAATTTGAGAATGAATCCACAAATATTGTGAATAAGCCAAGTATGAACTGCTTATCATCATTTTGTTCACTATATATGTGTTGGTTACCAGTGGTTTTAAACTTAATACATTGTAGATTCATCTATGGGACCAAGGATGTGGGAATGTCTTTCTGTATGCTATGAATATCAATCTTTAAATAAAGGAGCTGTTTTGGCCCATGACAGGCCCCATAGAAAAGTAGGAGGGGAAAACACAGCATAGGTAGGAGAATCAGGGCAGAGTCAGAGATAGACCAAGCCCAAAGCCCAAAGGAGCAACATGTAGGAGCACAGGTGAGCCACAGGCCACGTGGCAGACAGATGAATAGAAATGGGTTGATTTAAGATATAAGAGCTAGCTAGCAATGTGCCTGAGCCATAGGCCAAACAGCATGAACTTAAAATAGGCTTCTGAATCATTTTGGGGCCTGAGCAGTGGTGGGTGGCTAAGGGATCTGGGGCTGCAGGTTTGTGGGTCCGGACCTCTGGCCATCTGAAACCAAGAAACCTCATGGTAACAGACCAGCTTGGGAGTTTCTAGGGTAGGTTAACTAATGTGGAAAAGCCCACCAAACTATGTGCAACAATATTTTATGGACTGGCACCCTGGACTAGATAAAAAAGATCTAGATCACTAACATTCATCTTTAAATGCTTCTGCTTCATGCTACTGCTTCCGTCATTTCTCCAATATTATGAACTATACTTATGCACTGCTAGTTGTTAAGAAATTCTGTCATGAAAATAAGAAAAGCAAATTAAAATCATCTTTTTATTAGTATAAAAATACATTGCTTAATATTCTTTAATGATGTCCTTAGGGTCTAAAGATGTTACATTTTGATTTTTTATAAACTGTGTGATGTAAAGAAACACCTCCCTTAATTTTTATATTTAAACTTGTATATATACAAAAAAAGACAGCACATAGGTTCAATAAATTTCAAAATACAGTAAGTATGGACTCAAGGCAAATATTGTTTTAGGAGTATTCAGCCAAGCTCTATTCAAATCTATAAACAGGAACTCAGAAGCCACAATGTTGTTGTTTGAAATACTTAGTTAATATGTTATCTAAGGTGCCATGACTAACAAGTGACTAAAGAGCTGTTCAAAAATAGAACTCTAGTCATTCCTAAAGTATCATAGATTCAACTCTATATGTAATATATGGCAAACAATTACTATATATTTTCTCAAACAATGATAAATATTTACATATAGTTTGAGAGAAAATATAAAATACTCTTTTGATTATGCTTTTAAGTAAAAATACTCACACTTTTCCACTTAGACAAGTTGCTATTCGACATATATATTCATTTTAGAAATTAAAAACCTGAAAACCTAAAATTATCATTATATAAAGAACACTGCTATGTTAAGAGGAATTTATTGAATTTCTATCTCATCATGTTTAAGGTCCCTTTTTTGTATTTTCTAACTACACAATCTTAAAATAATTACCTTTTGTCTATTCTTAGGCTTGCCTTCTTGAACATATTTGGGAGGATATTAATTGGAGCATTAGCATTTTATCAATGAGCAAACCAAGAAAGAATATGATTTTCCTCTTCTAACCACAATTAACTGTCAATAGTTGGGTTTGTGAGCCTTTCCACTTCCCATTACAAATGTTGGCAGGCCCAGTCTTATACTGGTCTTCTTCAGGAAACTAGGCTGAATGGAATCTATGGCTTTCTGTTTATTTTTATCTCACACTAACTATTTTCTTGAATTTTGAAAGTAAAAGTGGTATAAATCTCCCTATTTAGAATACTATATCAACCATTCTGTGAGATTTCTAATTTGTGCAAAACAGATGTTATGACTATATGATTATTATTAATTTAATAATAAATACAGTTATAAAGAATGTGATAATGAGAATAAAACTGATTTTAAAAATTAATCTATTTCCTTATTGGTAGTTACATGTTTATTCACTCATTCAATAAATTTGTGAGGAATAAATGATTGTAGGGCTTCATCCCAATTCAGCACTTACGTATGAATTAACTTAAGTAACTTATTTATATTTATTTTTATTTTGCATTTCATGGGATATTCTCCTTTAGTGAAAAGATCATTGTCAACAGTGAAATTCTATTATAACAATACTCTGGCAGGCCATAGACTTTTCTAAATAAATAAGTAGATGCCTACAAAATAAGTTATTATAAATTCCTAATCAAATACTAGTTTAGTATGGTTTCTAGCAGAATTTTAAAAATAAATTACATGTATATGCATGAAAAAACTTATACTCATTTGAATGCTTCTGAAGCACTCTTTCCAAAAGTCAATAATGTTTCTTAAAAATAGTCAAATCACATAATTTGCTAAACATAAATCACAGCCATTTTACAATTCAGAAAATAATTTTTGAGCATTATAAAAACATTTCACTTGGTTAGTGTCCTCAGACAGAATTCTCTGATGTAGTTATGCTAATAAAATGACAAATTTTATTTTATGGTAGTCAGTTAAAGAAAGAAGCTTTTCATAGATCAGTGCCTAACCTGATTATCATAAGAGAGGCTTCTCCTGGAAGCTGGTGGGAGCAGGTGCAGAAACTCACAGCCAAACATCAGGCACACAGGGAGAGAAAGAAATATAGTAGCCAGAGAGATAAAGGACACCCACAGAATCAACTAAGCAGAGCACATAGGGACTCACAGAAATAGAGTCAACAATAACAGAGCCTGCATTGGTCTGCATCATGCCCTCTGCATACATATTATATGTGTAACTTGAAGTTTTTGTGGGACTCCTAACAGTGAGAGCAGGGATGCAGCTGACTCTTTTCCTGCTCTTGAGACCCTTCTCCTCCTCCTAGGATGCCTCATCCATCCTTGATATGAGGAGGTGAAGGGAGGGGAAAATGCAGTCAGGATGTATTGTGTGAGAGAAAAATAAAAAGAAAAAAGCTTTTATTCTCATCAAGAACTACAAAATATGAAACTAGCAAAAAAGCTAAGGCTGAATACATTTGAAGCAAGCTAAATTGATCTGCTGAGTCTAGAACAAATGTCTCCAATGTTTTCTTCTGAGGAGTCAAGCCTAAAAGGATACATGCAGACAGCTATTAAGAGTCGTCTAGTGAGACAATAGTTAGAAACCTTTCTCTTTTATTGCACAATTCAATACCTACATCAGTACCTCTTGTTCTCTTCACAGGAAAGTTACATCATTCAATACTCATTACAACTCTTTGGTTTATATTGAGACACTCCAAAGAACTAATAATCAGAAAACAACTAATATTTAATAATTAAAATAACTGCCAATTGTTATTCTTATTACTTTATGTGTATCATTTTATAGTCCTTTTAACCACTCTATAAGGTAGGTGTTATTAATGTTCCCACTTATGAATAATTGATTAGTAAAATAATATCAGGTGTATATATACATTGATAATTTCATATATTATGAATATGCTATAAATATATGTTAATATACTAGAGGAAGAGAGCATAAGTTCTCAACCCTTGTCTCTGAAACCCTACTTTGACATATTCCAGCAAATATTTAGGGATGATGTACCTGTTTTTAAAAGAACCTAAAAAAGTTGAAGTCCAAATTATAAGATATTAAACATCAGCAGAAAAACTGTCCTGCTTTTCAAAAATAAATATTTCATTCAAACAGGAAAACAAAACAACAAACAGGCTAGCAGAAGTAAAGAACTACTTTTCCTACTTATCTTCTAACTATGGATTATTATGATTCATTAGAAATTTGTTGTAGTAGTGGGGTTCTCGGGTCCCGGGCAGCCAGAGGTCCAGAGACCCATAGACCTGCCGCCCGGGACCGCTTAGCCGCCCACCGCAGCCCGGGTCCCCAGAAACGACTCAGATGCTTCTATTAACTTTATGCTGTTTGGCCTATGGCTCAGGCACATTGCTAGCTAGCTCTTATATCTTAAATCAACCCATTTCTATTAATCTGTTGGCCATGTGGCCCGTGGCTCACCCGTGCCTTCTTACATGTTGCTCCTTGGGCGGCTTCAGCTCGGTCTGTCTGACTCCACCCTGCTTCTCCTACCTAAGCTCTGATTTCTCCTCCTACTTATTCTATGGTGCCCGCCATGGCCCAAAACAGCTCCTTTATTTAAAGATTGAGATTCACAGCATACATAAACGCATTCCCACATCAGAAATTGATACAACTTTCCTTTTCTGAGGAATGAAGACTGAGTTTAGGAACTATTCACATACTTGTTAAAGGATCTGGAGATGAATTTCTGTCTTCAATTTCTCCAGTGAAGAATTTAGCCAAGTTTAATGGGTAGGATGAGAGTTATAATTTTTTTAATTGCCTGAAAGAGGCAGATTATATTTCTGTAGCTATTGCATAGGAAGACTATGAAATTATAACTTTTATTCTAGGACATGCCATGGAACTTCTGTGCTAAGGTACATTTCCATAATCATTGACAAACCTGGTCAGCCATAGAGATCTTCATTCTACGTTATTTAATCTCTAACAAGGACAGCTGTTAAAATTCAGTCCAAATATGTGGAGACCCTTAATGTTAGATATGGAATCCATCTTATGTCAGCAAATCAAGAATTATTTTGTTAGTTTCTTGACCCTTGTGAACTTATTTTTTCAACTTGGTTACATTGGTACTTCACTGACTCTTCATTATTGAATTATTGCATGAAAATAAAATTGTCTTCAGGCTCTATATTATGTTTAATTTTTTTCTCTAAGTAGATAGTGAGCAATAGAAACTTCTTTAAGCCTTGGAAGAGGGGTTTTCTCAATAATCAAAAAAAAAGACTATTTTGACAGCTGTGCTCTGTGAGCACATTTGCTATTATGTACATGAATTTGAAGTGCACTTGCAAACACACAAAACATTAAGTACAATCTTAAATTTAGTTTTAAAAAAATAATTTAATACTCAACAGAATAATGAAATAGAAGTTTTCCCCCATGGTTTATCATTATTTTCTTTAGGATAGATACCTCACATTGGCCATGCTAAACTGTCCTTCAAATTCATCATACGTGGAATTAAAAATAAGAAAACTGTTAGAAATTTTTTTCAGTCTTTGCATGTTCATATGTATACATGTGTATGGTGTGTGTGTCTGTGTACACAATGCACTGTGGAAGTCAGAGGAATTTGCATTTCAGGCCTTTGCCTACCACCTCATTTAAGACAGAGTGTCTTTATTGGTCACTGCTGTGTACACTAGGCCAGCGGACTAGTGTTCTTCGGAGGATTCTCTATTCTCTACCATTAATTTCACCATAGGAGTTCTGGAATTACAGACATAGCTACACTGTTCAGCTTTGTATGGCCTTTGAAGATTCAAACTTAGGTCCCCATATTTCCCCAGTACATACTTTATGCACTGCACTATTCCAACAATCCAGGAATCATGAAATTTTAGAAATAAGAAAGTTGTGTAAGTCCATCACATTCATATATTACAAAAGCTGTAACTATTATTCCTTTAAACTGTTTGACTTTCATTTTTTGACAAGTTTTATTCCTCATAAAGATATAATTATCCTTGATGAGCTTTTTGTACTATACAAATAGTTCATAAAAAGCCTAGAGATATAAGAAATGTAAATGTTTAATTAGGTTTTATGAGAGTATAATCTGGAAGGCAATGTTCTGAATCCTATACTTATCCCTTGACTTACATTTTTTTACAACACACACATATGCACCCATGCATACATATATTTTTATATTTAACTTCACACAGAAGTATGCCCTACCCTTTCTTTTACTGATAATAAATATGTGTTTATAATTTTCAAAAATCAAATTACTCTTGGATATTTATTTTAAGATCATATTAGTGACTGCTATTTTAAATTAGAAAATATGGTTTTTTGTAAAATTAAATGTAACAGAATACATTCTTGAACATTCTGGACAATATCCACCACAAATAATGTCTGAATATCCACAGATTCTGACTTATTTAAAAACAAGGAAAAAATCCTAGAACATTTCATTGTATTTGCAAACTTTAAAGTTTAATAAACATTAAGATACAAATATTCTTTAGATGTTTATTTTAATATAAGCCGGGTTGTCTTTAGGATATTTTCAACCTATGAGTTATGACCTCTCTAGGGTCTAAAGACTTTTCCAACAGAATCAAATATCATATATTCTGAATATCAGATATTTATATTACAATTCATAACAGTAGCAAAATTACAGTTATGAAGTAGCAACAAAATAATTTTATAGTTGGAGGTCACCACAACATGAGTAACTCTACTAATGGGTCGCAGCATTAAGAAGGTGGAGAACCATTGGTCTAGAGAATAAACAAATCAAGAGTAAAATAGATTTGAGTCCTTCCACCCATCGTGAATGTAGTAAGTTCTATCGTTCCAAATAAGAAATTTACATTTATAAATTTAGAAAGATATTTGTTGATTATACTTATGAGATGCATTTCTAGCTGCAGACTTTCTGATAACTATGTTAGTTTAGTTAAGAGAAAGCAAGAAAGAAAGGAGGGAGAGAAAGAGAGAAGAAAGATGAATTCTAAGAGTATTAATATACCTTTTATTCTCATTATTTTAGTTCTTTTTTAAAAGTCTATATGCAGAAAATACCTTCAGAATTATCTTAGTAAGGAATATTTAAGTAGTAAAAGAGCCCTCATGAGGAACACTTTATTATTTCTTAACAAGTCTTACATAGCTTTCATATACAACCAAACTCTCCCCTACAGCAAATAAAATACAATAGCACCAAGGTTTTAAGCATTATAAACACCGATAGACTAAGCTAGAAATTAAAAGAAAACAACTAACTCTCAGCTATAATTTTTATCACAGAAAATACAAAGCAGAGTTCCCAGGAAACGACCTAATACACATTATGGTTCCACATTGATGCAATATTCTTAGTTTGTGAAGTAATAGTGTGTATTTTAAATTAAGTTATCAATGATTTGATACTAGCTTTTGGAACTTTATACGCACAAGTATCCTAAAGAATTCAGTGTTTTCCTCACAAGACTAAAGCAACAGTGCATGAAATTGAACTCAAAAAGAGCCACCATTCTGTGTGATTTCTTGGCTGACACAATTTAGATATTTATAGCTTTACGAATGGGCCACTGGAGAAGAACTTGAAGCTTTCTCTGGCCAGGAAGGATTAATGAACGTGTGCACCTGGTAATTACACCACTCCATCTTCCTGATAGCCCTCACGCTGCCTCCGTGGCAGAAACTATAATGAAAATGCATTGAAAAATATCAATCTACAATTTTATAATTTAAATCTAAATAATAAAACTTGGTATCATTTCTCCCCACACGTTCAAGATGTGATATAAATATTGACAGCATTTAAATTTAAAACATAAAAGCTGAGTGTCAGCCTATTATTGAGCATGCTTTATTTCCAAAGCAAACCTCATGCAAGGAAAAAGAGATAACAAATATACCAAAAAATTTACAGTATTCAAGTGTACAACAGAGAGCCCATAACTGTTCACCTTTATTTAAACACATCATACATTATAAATAATCCCCTTATTCAGACAGGGATATTTTCACAAAGAAGTGTAATGGTGTTTCTGAGTCCAGTTGCCAATTTTGTCTATCTTCTAAACTCTCACTAAAAGTAAAGCCTCGCTTAATAACTTTTATAATATAAACAAAAGATAAATCATTCTATTTCCATGCTTAACTATTCATGAATTGTAAAACTACTTGATTAAAACCTGATACACAGTGTATGAGTTCCACTAAAATGAACTGTCACAAAGCAACTAATATATTAAAACTTGAACAAATCAAACTTTTGACAAAATGCTTCAATTTTTCCACAGAGATAATGCAACATTGTGGTTCAAAGTAGTATTTCTCAGTGGAGTGGCACACATAAATTATATATATATATATATATATATATACATATATATAAACATATATATATGTATATATATATGCATATATATGTGTCTTCTGTCTTTTAAAAATCAAGGTGTCCTAAAGCTAAGCAAGGCTTTATGATAAAGTTTCATGTTACTCACATTAACAACTGTTTTAGTGAAAAAGAGAGACATTTTAATGTAAACACTGATACTAAAAGTTAATCAACACTTTATTGCACAGGCATCAAGATTCCCCTAGCAGGAATTTCTTCAAAACACCTTTATAAAGCAAAAGAGGCAAATGCTTTTTGGGGAAGTGGGGGGAGTTGCTAGTTACTGTTAAACTCTATTGTTCCCTGATGTAGTACAGAAGGAAGAAATGTTCCAGGAGAAGGATGTGGATATGAATTCCCCCCTTCAGAGGTGACAAACAAACTGTCTGTAAGAAGGGACTTCAAAAGAAGTCCAGAGGCTCAAACCCTCACAGAACTGGGCTACTTGCCCTCACGGCTGCTTTTTTATTTTATCTTTTCAGTTTCTCTTACAATGATGTGGTTTAACTTGCGAGAATTAATAGAAGGAATCATTTTTTTTAATGCTTTGATCTACTGCCCTTTTGCTCACTCTAACTAGCTATTGCAATATCACTTAATCCGGACCTCAGCCTTCCAAGTACAAAAGCATCTCCTCCCACCTACTGCTCACACGCTTGCTCCTGCATCAGAATAGAAGACTTACATAGAGGCTGCCAGACCTACGGAAGAACACTTTCCTCTCAACAGATGTCTTCAGGCTTTTTGGCGCACTCACACTCAGACACACTTGCCTACCTTATAATAAGGTGTGCAAAACCCCCTTCTGGTCCACACTGATGATTTTAGCTCAGAACAGCCAGCAATGCCTCCGCACAAAGCTTTGCCATTGCTAGTGTGAAGAGAAAGAGCTGCTGGGATGCTGAATGGCACATCAGCCAACTTTGTGTGTAGCAAAGGCTCTAAAGAAATCCTGGGCTGAAGCTCTGCTGGATCATGGATTGGACTCAATTCCACTCCACACACAGCCTGCACTATTCAATAGAGACAGTTTCTGCAGGCTCTTGGTGCATAGTTTAGCAGATAGAGGCAGACCCATATTTTCTTTTCTTTAAATCACTGTGGCAAAATAAACGTATGATACATAAATGAAGATCACTCATTACAGACATTCATTCATTCAAGGTCCATTTAAAATCTAGTCAGGATTTTAAAGCTATTTATCCAAAAAAAAAGAATGTTTAACTAAAGACAGGATCAAATTTGATGTCAACATTTTTAGGAAGGGAAAGTGATTTAAGCAAACCTGCTGATAAAGCAACGTGGTAATTTGTTGAAATGAAATCAATTCCTGCTATTTGCTTATTCCCTCAGTCATTCTTAACATGATAGTAGCTCATTGTAGTGATCCTTTTCTCAATAAATGAACAACTGATTTTATTTTATCTCATCAATACATATTTAGAGTCAGATACCCTAGGGGATAAATTTATGTATTAAGCCCAGGAGTCAGTCATCAAGCTTTACACAAAACCAGAATGCTAGACTGAATAAAACACCATTCTTCAAGAAAAAAAAAATGTTATTTCTACCATATCTCCTCCATGGCCCTAAATCAATAGGTACCTTATTTCCCATTCTACAGTTCTAAAGCAAAATGCAAGCTGACAAGCAGCTGTGAATTAATACCTAAAGCCATAAGGAAAGATTCTTTTCATCATAGTTGCTTCTCACAGTCATTTCCACGCATGGAAGCAACTTCTATCAAACGTCTGTAATAAGACACAGGGTATATAGATGACAATAGCATGAAAAGGGGCATTCTTGAGTTGATAGGTCCCTGACATCTCAGATGGTGTTGAATTTACTGTGTTGTTCATGAAAATCCATACAGATTACAATATGCTTGTTTCATTAATGAAGTACTCAAGCACACCCTCCAATTTCCCCCCAATAGAAAGGAATTTAAGTGGTTCTGAACTGTTTACTTACCACAACTGAATAGTCTATTCTTTATTGCTCACTACTCAGTCTCTAAATGTCCTCTAAGGGAATCCTCTGCTTACATGAACTTATTATGGGTTCTGAGCATAGTGATATGCATGTTTCAGGAAGATCTACTCACACCTGGAGCCTCAGTACACATTGCTATATTCATAACAACTGTGCAATAAACACTTGATGAATAATCAGATAAATGGTAAATAAGGAAGGAATTCGTTGGTATTTATATCTTCAAGATTGCTAATATGGGAATATGAGTTTTATAAGAGTTGATATTTGTGTTGTCTAGTTTTTCAATATACTTTTCTCTCACAAAATAACATAATCAGTTGGCTTACAGATAGATGAAACTTGATGAACCTTAGTATTTGAGTGTCACTATAGTGTCATCTTTGGAAGACTAAGTATCTGGCATGACAGATACAAAACTATTTTTCTTGAGTCAGTAAATCCATATTGCACAACAGAAGAAATGAAGGAAACACTTTATTTATAATTAATATGATTTTTAAATTTAAACAGTTCATACCAGCCCTTGACTGGATGTGGGCTAGTCTCTCTTTTTTTTTTTTGACTAATTCTATGGTCTGAATAGCAGAGTTTATCAGAGAATACTTAGAATAATGCAAAGTAAACATCTTGAATTGCAAAGAAATGCGAACACTTAATCTAAACATTGTTTAGACCTGCCATTCATATTTTTACAAATTAGAAAGCTTGAAAGAGGAAGACAAATTAGAATTTAAATGAAACTATACTTTCAAAACTAGATATAATTGTTTAGATTTTTGCCATATTTAGGCTTCTCTTATTACTGCATCTTCTCCCACTGTTAAAACAGTAACTAAGTAGGCGAGAATGAAGGCCGGAGACTTAGAGTTCCTGGCTCACTTACCTACATACTATTTGTATTTGACTTCATGGAAGTTTTTTCAACTTTCTTAAAATATCCACATCTGGGAATGGAGTTAATAATATCTCATCAAGCATTTTTTCAAAAATGTAATGTGAACAGGGTTTCCTGGAGAAAAAGCTCAGCTGTTAAAAACTAAACTCACAAGCATAATGTTAAAAATATAATACAAATCAATGGGGGAATATTTTTTAAATTATCATATGACACACTAAAACTAAAGTGTTGCTCTGTGGGTAACAATCATCAATGCAAATCATTTTTTATTCTTTCAGGTCATAGTGAATTTGTATTTGTTTTACAAATTTTTCTAAATCAACCTTTCACAATTTACTCAACCAACAATTACTGGGTACTTATTCAAAATGGGTTCTGAGAATAACAGCATTTTGCAGACTGTAAAAACATATTTGTCTCCAAGAAACAACAGATTTTATGTGAAAGCCACTGCGACCAGCAAAAAGCTTAAACACTAAGGATACAAGACATCTTACAATCTACATAGATGAAATTTACTATTTATTTTTATAACTAACATAACTGTCTTAGGCTGGAGACTAATGTAAGGAAATAAATCCACATTTCAATACACTAACATCTTCCAAAGCTCTGCCAAATCATTAATTGAAGGACTCTTGATAGAATCAATACTCCAATCTTGAGAATTCTTGGAATTAAATGTCTGTTTTGTTATTCTACCAAAAGTTAATAATGATATCATGATCATAATGCAATATGCTTTGAGCCAATGCATAAAAGACATATTGTGGGGATATTTGAGGTATACTCCAACAAATAAAGTTTCCTGAAGACCAGAGGACAGAGCAGCCACAGAGTTAGCCATAGAGTGAGGAAGTGGTGGCATACACTTTTAATCTCAGCACTCAGGAGTCAGAGGCTGACTGATCTCTGTGAGTTAAAGGTCACCTTTGGTTACACAAAATTATTCCAGTTTAAAAGAGAAACAGAGCCAGGCAGTGATGGCTCACACCTTTAATCCCAGTACTTGGGAATCACACATCCAGCACTAGGAAGGTTGAGACTGAGTCGAGACAGGAATGTAAAGCTGGTGAAGATAGGGTCTCAGAGGCATTCAGCTTGATGAGCATTCAGTCTGAGGATTCATGAAGACAGGATCTCTCCTTTTTGGGTGAGAAATTGGTGAGATGAGAAGAGGCTATGGCTTATTCTTCTCTCTCTCTCTGATCTTTCAACATTTACTCCAATATCTGTCTCTGGGTTTTTATTATGGGACCAATTAGGATTTGTGAAACAACATATCTAAAACTAAACTTCAAAATTTTAAGTATATTCAAGTTTATTCTTCCTTGTTTAAAGCACCCAAAATCTGGGTGCATTCGGAGCTTCCTGTATTATCATAAATAATCCTTACCAACAAGTTGTGTTGGTGATATTTTGAAAGCTGTCTTTGTGTTTATAGATGAAACAGACATGTGCATCAAAATCATATAAAAAAGAGGCAATGATTGAGTGAGATAGACTAAGGTAAACTAGCATCTTTATGAATTATCAAATTTAATATACAACTAAAGTAAAATTGGTGTACTTGTTTTTCTGCAAACTTAGTTTCACAATTAAACCCATTAACCTTGTATTTGCTTACACAAGCATTTTAATGGAATAATTGGCAGCATTCTTGACTCTGATTAAGGATGTAATAAGTATTCATTTTGAATACTATGTTGGAAACATTTGAGAGTAATGTTAAAGAAAACTGAGAGCTAGGAGTGGTGGAGCACACCTTTAAGTAGCCAAGTATGCAGACAGAGGGATCTCAGTGGGTTTGAGGCCAGCCTGGCCACATAAAGAATTCCAGGCTACACTGAAAGAACCTGTCTCAAGAAAACAAAAAAATGAACAGACAAAAAGACTAAATAACAGAAAACCTTCTGTTGATGCCTGACTTGGGCTATAACTTAGAGGGGTTCAAGAATTGAAGAAAACTAAACAACTGGACACATGCAATTTCATGTTTTGTTTTTGTTGTTACTGTTTATTTTGTTTTTGATTGCTTTTTGTATAAAATAAAGAAATATCTTATTTGGGTAAAGCAGGTGAGAAACTTGGAGATCACCCATAAAATAACAATCCATCATATCAGCTTAAGTAACACAAGTTATTGCTACTGAGATTAAGGTCAACCATCCAACATTATTTCTATAACCCTGAGCTCTCCTTTAAAAATGCACAATCTCTGAACATATGCCAGATCAGAGTTGGCTTACTGATGGAAGGCTTCTGCATGCCAGAGATTGAGAATCATTCTGAAAATGGTATCAAATAGGTAGGTCACAGTAAACTCTTCAAGGATCTAAAGCAAGCAAGTGACATTATTAAATCTGCATTTCAAAAAAAAAACCCAGTAATTTTGTGCTCATTAATTTTCTCAAGCCATTGACCTGGGAGCTGAGAATTTAGCTCCACTTAGTGTGGATTATATGAATATTCTTATTCTGTATTCATTTAACTAACATTAATTTTATATCAGCTTTGCTTTGACTTCTCCAAAAGTTTGATTTAGACCCAAGTAAGTGTACACTAGTAACTGTGGTTTTGAATGTTATCAACTTTTTCTGATAAGCATGCTGTAAAATATCAAACAATTTTGTTGATGCAGTGTTACAATGTTTTTACTTTGATGATTCTGCTCTATGGCAACTTGACCCAAATGCAAACTGAAGTAAAATATATCAATCTTTATTGGTTTTTAAAATTAAAAGTATGATGTATACAGCTTGAAAATTTGAACATTATGTTATAAATATTATACATAAGACTGATTCTCTTTTGTTTTGCTGGTTGGGTTTTGTTGTTGGGGACTGAAATGAAAAACGATAAATCTTAAGATTCTAATTAGCAGAACATCTCGCTTTTTATAATGGTGAATGTCTTATCTGAACATGCATGAATTTGCTGTGGTGAGTTCTTTAAAGCTAGCTAGTCTGTTTAATGAATATCTTCTCCTTGCTTTTTTTTTTTTTTATAGAAAAACATACTAAAAGAAGTAGACTGTGGTCTCTCAGACTTAAGTTAGCCATTCTTGGTTTGTCTGCCTGTGTTATCTTCCAGATCAGAATCATTGTAAAGTAAATTAATTACTCTGGCTAAATATAAACCCAGTAAGTCTCTCACTTTAGTTTTGGTCGTGAAAGCCTCATTCTTCCTACTCCTGACTGCCTCTCCCAAATTGCTGTGGTACTTCTAAATACTATTTCATGCATTCTCACACCCTCGAATAGTTTGAGGGAGGATGTGCTAACGTTACTCTCAGTGAAATGAGTTAGAAGACAGGCAAGAAAACTGAGTTACTAGGACATTATCATCTGACTTTGTATGTAATTCCTTCCTGCACAGACCTTTTTGTTATGAATTTCCAGCTAAGTCAATTTAAATGATAAAGTGTTACTAGTTGAAAAACTGGAACATGGGATGCAACTAGAGTTTATTACTTTTCTCATGCTGTGACAAAATATATGACAAAAGTATAAAAAGGAGTTTTATTCTGGGCTACAGCTTCAGGACCAAGACACAGAAGGAACTAAAGACCAGCTGGTCACATTGTATCCACAACAGGAACATGTGCCTGGTGTATAAAACTTCTAGGTCCTTTCCTGGTAACAAGGTAAAGACAGCAGTAGAGATTTCACAACTTTGCCAAACAACATCTCTTATTCTGGAGACTAAGCACTGATACACATGAACTGATGATGGATGTTTTACATAATATAGGTCAATGGTAAAATAAAGCCTTCCATAAACAGCAACTGTGGATGTTTTTACAGGACTTTAAGCTTCTATTGATTTTTAAAAATATATACCAATGAAAATAAAATGTTGCAATTATTTGGAATATTATGTACAATAAAATGCATATAGCTTTTTGGAACTTGTTAATTTCTCAATAAATAAAATATTCTCTCTAAATTCATGTCAGTGTTATTTAATAGAACCCTGGGAAATAAAACTTTATCTAAATACAACAGTTAAAATATATCTGAACATATGAGTAAGCTGAATTAAAAATGAATTATAAAAAATATTCTGGAATGAATGAGTTGTGCATTGTATTAATTTTAGCAAAACACTCTCCCAGAAAGACCTAGAAAGACTGAAATCCCAGAAGATAGTGACCTTTGTTCTCAAAATCATTGAATGTTAGGGTTAAAGATGTCATCTCACTACCCATTTAGCCTCTGAAGATACTAAGAACAAGTGGTGTAAAAGAGCATGCTTATGGTCTTGGTTAGAGAACAATAAAATGAGAGTTGAAGCCTAGTGAATTTTATGCTTCAACAGGGAAGAAAAGTTTACACACGGAGAGAGAAGCAAGGAGATGAAGGGCAGCTATGGTCTAGATTAAAATATTTGGCTCCCATTGCATGTGTCCTCTCCTCAATAAGATATATTGTTCATGTAAATGGGAGACAATCTTCAGCCTCACCTGTGAAAATGCTATGAACAGCACAGAACACCAAAGCACACCTACAAGCAGGAACACAAGAAGAGGGTGAATTTTCACGCTCTCTATGTGTCAAGGACAATAGAACTGTTTTATAGATGTACCTTTCCCATACTGAAGACAGGTCACAAAGTTCAGTGAAAGGCTCACTTAACACTACCATACGAAATGAACCAAAAGAAAATACGAACAATTAGCAACAACAAACACTATCCTGAAGACCCCATCTGAGAAGCCTTGCATTCAAATGGTGCATAGTTTAAATGTTTTTATACAGATTAGTCTCAAGTGTTGAACTTCAGCCCATAAATACTCCATGAATTCTAGACTTGCATCCAATTCCACTTTTTTATAATCTTGGTAGATTCTCATAAAATCTTTTAAAGCTACCCATATTCTAAAACTAAACATTTTTTTCCTATGATCTAACCTGAACTTTCTATCATTTACTCCATACTGTTCAATCTTGTTAACTTTAAATTGTCTTTGATTTGGCTCTGACCTTCATAACTCATACTTTATTCTTCAACAATCTAAATCTTCCATCTTTCAAATATTCCTCAAACCGTTCTATTTTGTTTTTGCTTGCAGTGAAATCACTTTTGAACTAAACTAACTAACGTCAATGTCCACTTGACATCATGCTAAACAATATCTTCCTCCTAATTACCTTCACTACTGTAGTTTTCCATGCTACAACTGGGCTGCTCTCTGTTGCTCTCTTGGAGCCTAAGGAAATATGTCTAATTTTCCCTAAACAATGAGTCCAGTTTTTCAAATTTCTTGGAGAAATAAAATTACTTTAAAAATGGGTTACTGTTCATCAGGATTGGGAAGTTATTCCCTGTGCTGGGATTAAAGGTGTGAGTTATCACTATCTGATCCTCCTAGATGGTCTGTGGGTAGATTCTTCTGATATATCCGACTGTTTTTTATTGTACTTGAAACATATTCCCACATATATATTATGGCTTCTATTTTTGTGTTTGTATGGTTTTGTGTGTGAATTTTCTTTCATTTTTAAAATTCTGGTTTCTTTTGTTTGGCTTGGTTGCATTCTAAAAAGAAAGGAAAAAAGAGTGTGGAGCCTTGTGGGTGAGGTAGTGGGAGGGATTTGGGAAGAGTTTCCGGAGGGAAACTCTGATCAGAATATACTGTCTGAAGAAAAATTCAGTTAAACAATTCGACCTAATCATAAAATCCTACCAACTAAGGTAAAAGCTGCTGCCTGCATACAGGAGTCCATGGTTCTCTTCTATCACTAAATACTTTCCTGTGCTGAAGTATGCTCTCCTAAATTTCAACCAAAAATAAAAGAAAGGAAATGGTATTTTTAACATTCCCCAGTGTTCCTCCTATGTGAATAAATAGGCGATAGCCTTTAGAGCCATGATTAGAAATGAACAGAGGAAAAAGTAAACATTTAAAATTGTTGTTTCTCAAATATTCAAAACACATTTATTAGCCCTAAATTTATTATTAAATTTAATTATAAATCATTGTAAATATCAAATATTCATTTACTTGACATATATCAGGCACTAACAATGTACCAGGAACTGAGAACTGAGTTTGATTCTTGGATTACCATAAGGTGCAAAAGATTCTTAACTCATTATAATTTGAACAAAAAACTCAGCAGGGTCAATAGAATGTAGTACTATGAAATTCTAGCTTTGTGCTAAATTATTATTTCTTTTAATACTCAAAGCAATCCTGGAACTCATCTCTGTTCTTATTTCCAAATTACACCTGGAGAAAGTACAGGTTTGATACATTAAGATGCAAGACCGAGGTCAGAAAAGCAGCAAGTATCAGAGTGAAAGTTTAACTACAAAATGAACCTGAATTTAAAGGGCACGTTGTCATCTATGCATTACCTTTCTCATATAAATACACTGTCAAAGCTTCTTCAATTCTAAGGATTTGTCTTCTTACTCAAAGCATGCAGAATAAGACCATAATTACTTATGTGTTATTTCAGCTTGCTTGTACATGAAACATTATTTTTAGACCAACCTTTGAAATGTAGCCACACTAAATTCTTCTGTTCATGAACAGGCTTGATTTCAGGATTAGGTATGCCTGATTGCACAGGTAGGAGAAAAGGCAAACCAACATGATTGTTAGACAGAATCTAGCAGATAATTAATCAGGTGCCTTTCAAATGTTCAGAAAATAATTTTAATCTGGGAACAGCTTGTATTGATTTTTCCCATGGAAGTTGTGTGTGTGTGTCTGTTTGTTTGTGTGTGTGTATGTGTGTGTGTGTTCTTATATCTGTATTAGAATACTACATGGTAAAACATATGTGCATTGTAAAATTAAATAAAATTACTAATGATGTGTTTTACTTATCATGGAATCATGAAACAATTGAAATAAATTTTTATTTTGCCAAGTTGTTTTTAAATAGTAACATGAAATTTAATTAATTTAGCCACATTGATTCTCATTAAACCAATTTACTTGATTAAATACTTTCTAGTACTTTTACTTGTTCTATTTGTTCACTCATTTATTTATCCGTCAAGAATTTCCTAAGTGCATACTGTTTGCCAGGAATTAGCACTAGCAATTATAGTACAAGGTGCCTGAGATGATGATTCAGTGCTTAAGGGAACCTGGGTTCAATTCCTGGCATCAACATAGTACTTGACTTTTAGAAGGTTGAATGTACATTTCTTACACACACAGACACCAGACATGAGCATGTTGCACAAAACATACATGCAAGTAAAACATTCATACATTTAACATCAAATAAAAAACATTTAAATCTGAGTTTGAGGCCAGTTTAGTTTACAGAACTAGTTCCAGGTTCCCAGGTAGGCAGTGGTGGTGCCACACCTTAACTTAGCAAGGAAGGTGTTTAATTCAGCCATAAAAAGACAGAGCAGGCAGAAGAAGCCAGGAGGAGCAAGGCTGAGGAAGCTGAAAGACAGCTGGGTGAGATCTGACTGTGGTGTTTCTTCTCTGATACCTCTGCCTTTCTCAGAGATTTGGCCCTGAGTTTCCTTTATTCATTCAAGGCAGAAGAAATCATGGCTCACACTGTTAGTCCCAGCACTTGGGAAGCAGAGGCAAGAGAATCTCTGTGAGTTCAAAGCCAGCCTGGTCTTCAAAGCAAGTTCCAGGACAGCCGGGACTGTTACACAGAAAACTCTGTCTAGAAAAAAAATCAAAAGACTGGAAGAGATAGATCTGTCTTCTGATATCTCTGACTATTTTTAATATATTTGAAACATACCCCCCAATATACAAGCAAAAGAACAGTAGGGTAAGCAGGTTGAAATTCATTTTTCCTCTGAATATATTATTGGATCAGTAAGCTACCTAACTGGTTGCTTGCTTTACATTTTACTGTAGTATTCTCTGAAATATATGAAGATAATTTTAAAGGAACAGCAATCTAGAAATAGTGGGGAATATTTGAAATCTCAGTACCATATTAGTTGAGGCTGATGGATCACTTGCAAAGTAAAGCCAGCCTGAGATACATAATAAAACTGCTTCAAAAATCTTTCTAAACACAAAACTACAAAACACAAGAGAGAGGGATGAACAAACACTTGGGTTATATAATAATCTCTTCTTTAATATTTAACCTTCATTTTCCCTGCTGGATACAAGAAGATTACTTTATTGCCTTTGATGGCTGTTGCAAATAATTGGCCCCTCTTCTTCTTTATTGACTCCTTGACCTATTAAGTTTTAACTTGATGTTTTCTCATGCACAAATATGCCAGAAACATTTACCCATGTCTAGTAAATAACATTAAAAATTAATACATATATACTGTGTAATATATGCTTCAGTCCTTGCCAAATTTCCTAAAGACATATGTTTTCTAGCTGTATTATTGCACACTTTATTTTTTATATTGATCTTTACTTGATTTTATTGGACACACTTCTTTCGTAGTGCCCATCTATGACTTCTGTATATGTATATATATATATTTATATGTATATAGAGAGATATCTATATAATAAAGTGGACTTATGTTTTAAAATATAAAATTATGATGAATAAATGTATAACAAACCATTTTATTGTTAATCACAAGATATTTCTATAATGAAGGATTGAAGCCCACATGTTAGTTAACTCTATGAAGGTAACATAAATTGGTCAGAACTAGACACTCATTACCATTAATCATTTTGGATCTCTGGTTAGAAAAATACTGATGGACAAGGGCAGCCAAATGGTCTATATATGCTTATATTGTACATATTGTTTATCACCATACATAATTTATCTTATAGATGTGTTTCTCAGGTTCTTTAGGACCTAAGCTCTCATGGTCTTCTGACAGTTTCCTATCAAATACAAAGAAATGTACTAAATGATATAAAAATTAGTATCACAAATTTACATGAGTTATATCTTCATTCTTTAAACTTTAATAATGTGTGACTCCTAAAGAATGTAAAGTAGGTTGAATATTTGAGACTGTTTTATTTACCTACTGGATTATATTTCATTCTTTACTAAAATTCCAGAATTCCCAGGTAATTTATTATCAACTTTTATTTGTAACAATGCAATGACTAGAAAGGGATGAAGAAAATTGGAATCTGTTCTGTTTAAGCATTTAAATATGATTATTTTCTCTAAACTTCTTACTCTTATCATTGACTTCCGTAAGATGCTGCAAGTGCAACTTGGAAACACTCTTGTAACTATTCATATAGGATCAAATTCTTAACCCTAGCTTTATAAGATAAGGTGTGCCTGGCTGGGTACACTTTGCTTATATCCCACACATACAATAGTTCTTTAAAATAATAATTCAGACTGTTTCTTCTTTCCACAATAGCCATTAATCTATAGTTTGTCATCTAGGGATATGACAGTATGTAATTTCCCTTTGTACAACAACATATGAGCTGGTGTAATCATTATGTTGGTCTCAATAAGGGAACCAAACACTTCAGAGTTCATTGGTGAGATTTTTCCTATGAACTAGTATCTTTGGACTTTTGCTCTTTCCGTTTCTCAACCCTGTCTTCCACAATTTTTCTCTCAGTCTTAGGTTTTGGGGATGCTGTACAGCTATAACAATTGGAGCTGGGCACACCATTCACATATGAGCAAAGGTACAATAACGTACATGGTTATATATACATATCTGTGTATTCATATAAAAATAATAATTGAAGAATAGATGATGAATTTGGAACAGGGAGGGAGAAGTTGGAAGGGGTAAATATGGGAATAATATAGATTCAGTGTTCATGCACCAAATTCATAAATAATAAAACTATGTAAAAAAGAAGGAAAAGTGTAAATTAATAGCAGAATGTCTATATTAATTCAAAAGTAAGGTGATGCTGATTGCCTGAGAAAATATTGACAATATTACAGGATAGTGCTAACTCGAGTTTCAGTGATAATAGGAAAAATGTTTTAATAGAAGTAATAAGTAAAGCCAACCTATGGTATTATCTATCCATAATCCCATGCCATATGCCCCTTCTCTAGACTTGCCATAGAAAACAAATATTCTAATGAATTAGTATCAATTAATATCTTACCTAATTTCTATGTGGAGAAAATATTGTTTCCATCTTCAAAGCTAACTGAAGTGAGAGATCTAGAATGTTATTTTCTCTATTGTTTCACCATGAATCAATTAATTTTTCCAGTACAATTTGTATACTTTATGCTTAACATTAAGATAATGCCAACAAAGTGGAAAAACCACCATACAAATTCTTAAAGAAAATATCAAATAAAAATTATCAAGCAAATTAATTTCAGTATGTGTGATGTTAATTTTTTAAAATATCTCTGATAATGTCTACTTAAGACAGTATGTACCTTTTATTTTTTACTTTTGAGAAATTATATGTCATTCTAAGTAATATTTGTGCCATACTACTGCCATATATGCTACTTTTAATATAATTTCTTGTTTCAAACAAATAAAACTGGGCATTCAATCCTAGACCCAGACCTTAGGAGATATAGTCAGATGGATCTCTGAGTTTAAGGACAGCCCAGTCTACAGAGACAGTTGCAAGACAGCCAGAGCTACACAGGGAATCCCTGTCTTGAAAACAAAAACAAACAAACAAACAAAACAAAACTAAGTAGCATGAGGCAGAGGAGGAAAGTAGAAAGGAAAGAAAAACCATGGGAGGCTGATAGCATCCTGATTGATAAAACAATGTTAGACAGTTTCATTTCTACTAACTTTTATGCTGTAAATATTTTATTTCAAAAAGTTTTTAAAATATTTTTAACCCCCCACTGTTCTTCCTCCCTCCCCTCTTCCCAGCCCCTCCCCAGCTTCCCCATCCCATCTTTCCATCCATTCCTAAGGGAAATAAGGACTTCCTGTGTGAGTCAATGAGGTCTGTGGTAGGACCAAGCCCTTTCCCCCAGCATCAAGGCTGAGTAAGGTGTTCCTCTGTAGTGAATGGACTCCAAACAGCCAGTTCATGCACCAGGAATAAATTCTGCTCCCATTGCTAGAGGTCCCACAAACTGCACATGCCATTCAACTGTTATCCACATTCAAAGGGCTAGTTCAGTCCCATGTAGGTACTCTAGCTGTCATTTCACAGTTAGTGAATTCTCAATAGCAGGTCAGCTAGCTGTCTCTGAGGGTTTCCTCATCATGATCTTGACTCCTTTGCTAACATAATTTCTCCTCCCTTTCTTTACTGGAGTGGGAACTTGACCAATGAAGAAATGGGATAGTTGAGTTGGGGGAGCAACAGATCAATGAAATAGATATCTTGATAGAGGGAACCATTGTGGGGTTCAAGAGAAACCTGGCAATAGAGAAATACCCAAAAAACTCACAAAGATGACCTCAGCTAAGACTCCTAGCAATAGTGGAGAAGGTGTCTAAAGTGGCCTTCCCCTATAAGCAAATGGAAGACGTCCATTGTCATTATAGAACTTTCAACAAGTGGCTTGTAACTTTCTATCCTTGGTAAGTACATTTCTTAAATTTTACTCTAGTTTGATTCCTAATAGGAATACCAAATAAAATACTGATTTGCACGCTGGAGGAAGAAAGAAATTAGTATTTCTCCCTATCTTAGGTGGTACCTTTATCAAGGGTTTTACAGTCTCTGTGGTTTCAATGTAAAAAAATAATATCCCTTGGCTCCCACTCCCTAGTATCAGAGCTGTGGCATAGTTTGTCTGGTTCTCTAGTCCTCATAATATCCATTTCTCCTGTTGTTTCTATAACCTCAGATAATGGTGGGCCCTTGCCATTGCTGTTAACTACTGATCTGCCTTACTATTGATTATGTAACATTATAATGACTTCAACAGTCTTGTAACTAATTCCTCATATCAATTTCTTTTCTTGTTGACTGTTTAGGGATATCTGTGCCTCTACCCAGTAAATGCAATTTAACAACCAAACATATCTCTCCAGATATTGACAGCTGTGCAGTGTGAAAGAAAATTGTGTCTAGGAGAGAACCACAATCTAAAATATATAAAACACTGTATTCACCTGACAGAATATTATTCTTTCAAACTACATTTACCCCATTATCCATGAAAATACAGAGGGAATACATTCAAAGGACACTATCTCTCTTTATTTGAAGAGCTGTGATATTGGCAACCAGAAAGTAATTTGTTGCTAACACAAATTATATAGTGTCAGACACTATATTGTATGGAGAGAGTATCTAAATTGAAGGTCTCCATTGGGTAGCTCCTCGTGGAGCTCTCAGAACTCAGGCAAGAAAGATTACAGAGGACACCAGGAAAACATGACACACTGAATCAAATAAGCAGAGCTCATAGGGGCTCACATAGACTGAAGAAGAAAGCAAAGAGCTTGCAATGGTAAGTTCCAGATCCTCTATGTTTATGTTTACAGCTGTTAGCTACTTTGGCGTTTTTGTGGGACTCTTAACTGTAGGAGCTGGAGTATCTCTGATTCTATTACTTGTTCTGAGGACTCTTTTCTTCCTATCTGGTTGCCTTCTCTACCTTGATATGATGGCTTTTGCCTTGTCTTATTGTATCTTGTTTTGTAGTGTTTGGTTGTTGTCTCGTGGGTCCTGGTGTTTTCTTAAGGGAAACAGAATGGGACTGAGTCTGGTGGGGAAAGATGAAAAGAACCTTGGAGGAATAGAGGGAAGAAAAATATTAAATTAATTAAAAATAAAAATTAGAAAAGAATTATATGAAAAATGATACGTAATACTCAAATCTGTTTATAGAATATTTTAAATACCTAATATACCTCCAAGTAAATTTTAATAGTGGAAGCCAATGTGGGGTTGGAAAAAGACTTGGTGCTAGGGAAACCTCCAAAATTTCATAGGATATCCCTGGCCTAGTCTCCAGAAAATAGTGGGAGAGGGGTGCTTGAGCAGGACTTCCCCAATTGTCAGGTGGGTGACCACCTTGGGTGTCATTGCAGAACCTACATCCAACAGGGAATAGAAGTGGGGGCAGAGATCCATGGCTGAATACCGGGCAGAGCTCCTGGTCCATCTGGGAGCAGTGAAGGGGTATCTGTGTGAGCAAGACAATGGGGATTGTGAGAATAGTTCCTTCAGTGATGGCTAGCTGGAGCTCCAGGGGGGCTCAGTGAATCAGAATTGGCCACTGAAGATCCTTCGGGAAAGGGAGCTAGGCCCTCCAAGGGTAGGCTACTGTTGAGGCATGAACAGTGTGTGGAGCCTCTAGGGGTGAGATCAGACTGTGCTCATGTGTGTGGGCTGACACCTTGGAGCCCATTCCCTGCAGAGGAACACCCAGCCCAGCCTTGACTTTGGGATGAGTGGATCGGACTTGCTTGAGTGGATATGCAGTGCTTAGCTGACTCACCTTGGGTCTTCTTGCCCTTTGGGGGGAGGGGATGCGTGGATGGGGAGAGGCAAGACTGAAGGCTGACTGGGAGGTATTGGGAGGAGGGAAGGGATGGTGAGCAGAGGGATACATAGATAAAAACAATATTTTAAATAAAATAATTTAATTAAAAATAATATATATGTTTAAGAATTATAGGGTCTAGGAATTACTTCATTTCTTTAGATGAGTTACAAACAATGGTAGTTAAAATTAGGCATGTCTTAATTTAAATTCACAAAGAAACCTAATAACATACAAAATTAATCTTGGTCTTTTCTTCCTTACCTCAACCTATGTTCAAAATACATTTTCCTTAGCACTAATGTTTTCTAAGAAAGATTAAAAAGTGTCATAGTCTTCAGTTGGTACTTATCAACTAAACTTTTAGTCTTATTTTTATGTTGTTAATTTTTAATTAACTGCATTCTTATTAATGAAAATTAAACATAAGGTCGCATACTTGCATAATATGTTACCAATATAACAAAGAATTTCAGTAAAGTCACATTAAAATTCTGTGTACTTTTTTTGTAGCTGTTGGAAAGAACTGTCTAATTTTATCTAAGTGATAAAAGAGAAAGGAACTATGTAGATATAGAATACCTAGTAGGCATAATAATAATAATTTGTATACATAATAGCAGGCATTTTTGCATTGACATATATTTAAATTTATACTTAAGATAATTTGCATGTTTAGTGTATAGTTAAAAGTAATTGTTGATCTGATATAATCTTCAACAGTCATTTTCAATCTTCCTAATGCTGTGACATTATAATACACTTCTTGTTTGATGACCCAAACTATAAAATTATTTTGTTGCTACTTCAGGACTGTACATTCGCCACTGTTCTGAACTCTAATGTAAATATCTGATTTGTGGTTCACAGGTTGAAAACCACTGTTCTACAATAACCTAAAACAAGAGCCTTTGGTATGCCTGTGAGAGGTTGAGATTAAAGTAGTTGATGTTGAAGGATCCATATTAATTGTAGGTTACATATTCATTGGCTGGGGTTCTAGACTGAAAGAAAAGGAGTATAAGAATTCATTGTTGTAATGTTGTGATAAAATTACCTGCCTCACGTTCCTGCTCCATGACAGATTATCCCATCAGGGTTGACTATACCTTCAAACTTCGAGCCAAAATAAACTTTACTTTCCTTAAGATGCTCTTGTTGGGCTTGTTAGGCATTTTGTTTTGGCAAACAGACAGGTAACTGATAAATTTAATAATATTTTTTTAACATTCATATGTCAGGCAAACATGTGCTACATATTAAGGGTAACCTTAATCTGATCAATTTGTAGTGCACATTTATCAAAGAAATATAATGCTCTCTTGCAACTGTTTCTCGACCAGACTGAAAGGACTTAATTAAAACAGATCAAATTATCTTGAATGCAAACAAATACATTACCTAAGATAGGAAAGAACTTAATAAATTAAACATATTAGTAATTAACACAAAGAAGTACAGGTATTATTAGTAGTATAAAATGAGAAAATGAAAGTGTAAAAAATTAGCAATAGTTTCAGCCTTAATTTGGGAAATTGCCAAGTGTATGACTGATTATTCATCTTAGGATATGTAGGGTTTAAGAAATGAGACAAAGTTAAGCAAAATGATTAAAGTTGTACAAATTCTTTGTGGACTATTCTAAGCTTAATATTTTTTTTTACCATGTGGCCTTTTAAAAATAATCTGATATCACTTTTTACAACGACGAGAAAAAAGAAAATGAAAGAAGATCCTAAGTTATATGGAAATTCTCATTTAAATTTTATAAGGCATTTACTTTTAAATATTTATCATTCATGTCATATATACATGTAATGAAAAATACATTTTGTTAACAAAATTGTTTCCCAAAAATATCACAAAATTCTTACTATGGCACTCTTTCTCTAGCTACATAAACCTGATTATTTTTCAAACCTAAGTTAATCACTAGCTATATGAAGAATTTCCTAAGCCTCATAGCCAGAACTGGATGTGTCACCTATATGCCAACTTCAACCTCTATTACATAATTTTCTCAATTTAGACTTACAGTATTGACAGTTTCCTTAATACTTAATACTTGCCTTAACATAGAGGCAGAGACTCTATGTTTTCTGATTTTGTAATAATGAGGATAATTCTATCCAATTTTGCTTATGTATATAATGGTTATTCACAATGCACTTATGAAAATAAATTGAACTAAATATTTTAATGAATTTGCATTAACACTTGACTCCTTTATCTCATAAAAGTAACACTGTGGCTCTAAAAATATCACATGATATGTGTATGGTAGTTTTAATGTAAAGGCTCCCCATATACTCATAAGTAGTAGTATTATTTGGAGGTGTTGCTTTGTTAGAATGGGTATGGCCTAGTTGGAGCTAGTATGTCACTGTGGAGGTGGGTTTTGAGGTTTCATATGTTCAGCATATCATGTAATGTCTCTGTTGACTTCCTGTTGCATGGAAGATGTAGGTATCTCAGCTACTACTCCAGCACATCTTTCTGCATGTTGCCGTACTCACCCACCATGATAATAATGGAATAAACCTCTGAAACTGTAATCAAGCCACTCCAATTAAATGTTTTCATTTATAAAAGAGTCCAACATCATGGTATCTATTTATACCAATAAAATTCCTAACTAAGAAAACATGGAGTACACAAATACCATATAGTTTAAAGTTACCTGAATGACCTAAATTGTTACATTTTTTAAAATGCTAACAGCTCACCAAGAATTTTTTTAAAAATTTTGTCCTAATTTGACTTTTGAGATGACACTCTTGACAGTAACAGTTATGTTTTCTCTATGTGTGCACATATTATGTATACACACACACACATATATGTAGTATATATGTATATAAATATTCTATATGTGTGGGGATTTAATAAAAGCTCCAAAAGTTTCAGAGATATCAGAGGGAATCTACCCACAGTCTATGTGGTGATTTAATTAAAGCTCCAGAAGTTTTGGAGATAGTAAACGGGATCTAACCATAGTCAGTCTAGGAGGATCAGAGAGTGGTGATTCACACCTTTAATCCCAGCACAGGGAGTATTCTGGGAGTGGTGACCTACACCCTTAATCCCAACTGAATTCAAGGTCATTTTAGTTTACAGAAGTAATTCCAGGCTCACAGGCAGGCAGTGGTGGGGCCATTCCTTAATTTACCAAAAGAGTATTTAAGGCAGACATAGAAAGACAGAAGCTAGAAGAAGCCAAGAGAAGCCAGCTGAGGAAGCTGGAAGACAGCTGGGTAAAATCTGACTATGGTGTTTACTCTCTCTAATAACTCCAACTCTCTCAGAGATCTACCTCTGAGTTTCATTTTTTTGTGAAACATATGTATGTGTGTGTGTGTGTGTGTGTGTGTGTGTGTGTGTGTGTGTGTGTGTAGATAGGGGAAGGAGGAACAGAGATTGAAAGAAGTATACTTTGATGTTTTCAATGACACCTGTCTGTTTAGAACATATTATTTTTGTGACTTATTATTTTGTGACATATTATTTTGTGTCACGATAAAGACATCAGAAAAAAAGATTACTCATGAACATAACAGCATCCATGAGGAAACAGATGATATTCGAATTTAAAATGAAGTCATATAAGTGTTTTGAATAAAGAAATATGTAAAAAGCAAATAATTTTATTCCTGCATACTTTGGTATTTCTTGAGAAATCATTGTATACACTTAACTAACCAATAAACATATTCAAGTTTTAAGGTTTTTGGCTTCTAAACATAAGTCAAAATGTAATGTTTGTATGCTTCCTTCAGTATGCTAGCAATTTATTGAAAAATTGAGAACTTGCATTCTTCTCCTGCATTGACTTAAGATGACTCAATCTTAACTTGACTATTCTGCTGCATGTTTGTATGAAGTACCATAAGATGCTATATGAAGGAATAAGATAAATAAATGAGGTAGCATTGTTTATACTCACACATTCAATGTGAGCATACATAAAACAGATAATATATATGTAAATAAGTTTACTGTTAATTATAATGGGAAAGTAGACAGGAGAAGTGAGTCTTTGTTAAGATAAAAGATCAAGCTACAAATTAAAAAACTAGAGAGTTGATTAACCACTGTCTGATTGAGAAACAAAAGGCCAACTTGCATCATTGTAATTATTCTGAAAGAAAGAATATTGCAAATCCATGTCCTTTATTTCTGTGAAAGTAAGATTTCCGGGGATGAAATAAACATGATATATATGAGTTTTATTGTGTTTCTCATTAGTAGAGTTACAATTATTGGAGCTTACAATTAATTGCACTTATGTTTTATTTTTCTTAATAAGAAATCAAAGAATGGATAATAGGAAGGGGAGGAAGAAAAGAGAGAAATTCCATTTATTTAGTATTAGTTTCTTTTTATAGGGTTCCTCAAACAGTTAAATTCTCACTGAAAATTTATTAGAGATTTTCAAACTACACTCCACAAACCTGATAGTTCCCCTTGTATTTTTAAAACAAATTCTATTCATTCACAGATATACATCTACCATTATGTGTTTTCTATGACAGTTTCTTTACTATAACTCAAGTATAATCGAATAGCTGAGAATAACAAGTTATACACCACACTTCCCAACACACACACACACACACACACACACACACACACACACACACACACACACACACACACACTACCCACTATCTTTGTGTTGGGTAGAAGATCAGTCAATAAAGGGTTTGTCTGTAAGCAGGACCTGACTTTGAGCCTCTGAATACAATGAAAAATCCTGGTTTAACTCAAACAACAACATAATATTGGTTGTGATGGCATATTGTTGTTATCCCAGTGTGTTGGAAGGCCTTTTGCTGGTCAGAGGTTGCAGACTATTATGGTCTTGCAGCTTTATCCAAGTGTTCTGAAACATGGGGACTCTCTCCATCCCCATCAAAAGTTTTTGCTCTCTACCTTCCATTATCTGGAGAATATCCCTGGAACCTGAGGACTGACCTTATCTAAAAGCTGTCTCTCTGCCAAATGCCCGATATGACCCTTGGCATATTCCTGATAGAAGATTTGTGCTAGGAGCTAACTGCCACATATGAAGACTCTTGATAGGAATGTGCTACTTAATGCAAATATGGATTTATTCCCAGGCTCTTCAGTCCTATATAGTCCTTACACTCTGGAGTAAAGTTGAGCTGATTTGCTGAAGTCTATCTTCCAGAAGGTTATCTCCATCATACCCACAGCAGTCTGAACCCAGTTCCCTGCTTTTGTACCTTCCATCCTCATGGACCAATGAAGCTAACAATATAGAGGAAGAAGCATGGCCCAAGTAGCAGAGCCACACCAGTGCAAAAATTGAAAAATAATCTAATTGGTGAGTTCCAGAATAATGTGTCACTTCATTTCAAAGGACTATGGGTCACTCCTGAATAGGACATTGAAAACTATACTCCGACTTAAATACATACTTACACAAAAATTAAAATATTTAATAACTGGCCCTTTTCATAATATTGAAAGGTATTGGTACCTGTTGATGTGATAATAAATAAATAAAATATACTTTCTTACATCTGTGGGGATATGTTTTAAATATAATAAAAACAGTGGGAGATATCAGAAGACAGATCCACCTCCTCTAGTCTTTGGGGTTTGTTTGTTTGTTTGTTTTGTTTTGTTTTGTTTTGTTTTGTTTTTTACAGACAGAGTTTTCTGTGTAACAGTCCTGACAGTTCTGGAACATGCTCTGAAGACCAGGCTAGCTTTGAACTCACAGATTCTCTAGCCTATGCTTCCCAAATGCTGGGACTAATAGTGTGAGTCATGGCTTCTGCCTGCTCTGTCTTTCTATGCCTGCCTTAAATGCCTTCTTTGCTCAGTTAATGTGTGGCCTACCACAGCCTGCCTGGGAGCCTGGAACTTCCTTCTAAACTAAGATAACCTCAAACCCAGATTTGATTGGATTATGGGTGTGGGTCACCACTCCCAGATACTCCCTGTGCTGGGATTAAAGGTGTGAGTTACCACTGTCTGATCCTCCTAGACTGATTGTGGGAGGATCCCTCTGATATATCTGACTGTTTTTATTATATTTAAAACATATCCCCACATACATCTATTTTATTTAATAGTAAATTTCTTTCCACATTTTTTTTTCCTGGAAATCGGTTAATTTAAAATTTCAAAAAACAATTGAAACAGAAGTAAAAATGCTTGGTAGCCTAAATATCATGAGGTTTGAGTGTGCTCCAAGAAGTATACAAGATCTGAAAACCAAAACCTGGTATTTTAAAGAGAAATGTATGGGCAAATTCTCTTTGAACTTTGGAATAAATCATTTTTTTTAGTGAGGAAGACTTCATGTATGAAAAATTAAAGTTTACATACAAATATACTACTAGCATTTTTGCCATAGCAATTCTGTAGGGACACACTTGGCTCTGGAAAAAGACATGATGGAAACAAGTAAGGAAGTGAAATAACTAATATAAACTTAAACTCATGTGCACTAATGAAATATAAGTTTAAACCCAGATTTCAAATAAGAGTGTCTTCCTGCTTCTTGTGTGATTTTCTATCCCTTGAATAGTCCCTTAAATTTTACTTTTGGATGCTAGTAAATTTAAAGTGTATATGACCATATGTATAACCTTTATATTAATTCATCAAATTCATTAGCTGATACTACCTCATACTCATTTTGCATAACTATCTTATCTATGAACATTATTTTCTAAGTAAATGTTTCTGACACTTTACTAGGCCCATGGAATTACACACCAATTAAGATATTTCAAGCAGTGTTTCAAAATGAGAATAATACTGAATCATACTGATCTGTCTGATAACATGTCTCTTTAGACTAAATAAATCCTCTGTTCCCCCACAACATTGCTGATACCTGATTCGTATGATCATCCTTAAAATATAAAGCTGGTTTAAACTAAAGAGCTCTGTCTCAATTGCTACTTATAAGAATGTTTTTTCCATTGTGTCCTTAACTGTCAGCATCCTGTTTCTCCAGAGGGTCTTACAAATTATCTCCTCATGAGGTCTCAGCATGAGTTTTAAGATTTTTTTCCCTTTGTATTACTATACAGTATTTTCTGTCTTCTAAATTGCTCTCTTGGTTAAATCTGAGCTTTTGGGGAGCGTGAGTCTTTTCTATCCTACATCGGGTGTGTGTAAGATAGTGCTATGAGTATGGTAGGTACTCAGTAGGTATACAGATGGATTTATCTTGGAAATGTAGGTCTCTAAGTGGACCATATGAGGTGCTAAGTATTTTAAGGAGTAAGTTAATTTTTCCTCTCATCAAGTTGTTCCTAGATTTATTATTTTGACAACAAAATATAAATAAGCAATTGCACTACTCAAGGAAAGAAGTATTTGTTTTAAAGCTAAATATTGCTATAACTTTTTATAGAAAAAATTAAGAATGTCATTATATCAGGGATGGTGGAGTCAGGGAAAAATTATTGTAGGTGACATATAAACTCAGTATAAAAAAGGAGGTAAGGAATCAATATATTAGGCAAGTACTTGTTGCAAAGAATTTAAGTCATAAGTGGCTTAAAGAATTCGGACAACAGATTAATCCCACAATGGTCAACTTTTCTTCTGACATCCACATTTGCTCTCATTGTATTCTATTATTCATCCATAAATTTTACATAAATTACAAAATTAGAAAAAAAAATTCAATGCCATTTTTTGTGAATGCTTTGTACTCATACAATTAATTGTTAATTAGATTATCCTACAGAAATAATTAAATATCTATTCACTTAATTCAGTAAAGGAAAGTGTTATCTCCCTTTAAAAATGATCAAAAACTAAGATTATAGTTATTATAGTTACTTAGGCCCATTTATTCCTTCAGACTTGCTCTTTTCTAAACCATTCTGCATATTTCCTCAAGAAAACTTCTTTATTTCACAGCTGTTTCCAATACTCTTGTCCTCTTCCAATCCCCCAGTGCATTCCTAATCACTTTCTCAGAAAACAAACAAAAATTAAAAAATATAATTTTAAAATTATATACAAAACACCAAAGGATGCTTCAAGATCTAGATTTAGCGTCTCTTAAACTTTGTTTCTAATTTTATTCTATCTAAATTTATTTGGCTCTCCCATCCTTTTCTCCATTTAATATTTGAACTCTTCCTTTTAGGTATATACTTCTGCATAAAATATTCCTTTCTGGTGCCCCAGTGTTTTTATGTATTTGTTTATTTAACATCCATTACTTTGTCTGAATATCAATTGTTTAGAGGAGCATCTCAGACTCAGATCCATGTCATACTTTTGATCCAACTCAAGTGGGTCTCATCACTTATTTCCTTCTCTCTCTTCCTCTCTTCTTATACCCTTTCCCCTTTTTTCTCTTCCTTTCTACTGCTCTGTCATCTTATGAGACTCATCATGGATGATTATTTGCAAATGTCTGAAATGGGAACTGTGATTATTTATCATATTTTCATATTTATCCACATAATCTAGTAATAAGATCTAAGTGATACAGACATAAAGAGAGATTGTGTGAATAATTATAATATAAAATAAAATGATGTAAAACAAAAGAATAAAAGAATTGAGTATAAAAATGTTGGTGAAAGACATAAGATAAATGCTTTGAGAAACATTTTGGAGGTTGTACTGACAAGACATAATTAAAATTTAAGAAGAAAGAGTGAAGACAACTGTATTTTATTTCTTCTTTGACCAGGAATGGCAAGATGATGAAATCATCAGCTAATATGATAAATATAAGAGGAAAATATCTTTGAGGATCTTAGAACTGACAAATTTTGTATTAACTGAGCATTTAAGAACTCCAAGTTAAAATATGTAATGTTTTCACAGATATGAGACTCACCACATTCTCTAAAAAAAAAAAACCTTAAAATCATTTATTGCAATTAAGTTGAATAATAATAATGGCAGTAAATTTAAATGGCATTATCAGACTTATTTACATTATTCTTTTTTGAGAATGAGCATTGTTCTACGAATTCCATCCACAGACATACTATTTATTCCCTACATGTTGTAGTCCAGGATATTTACATATATTTATTAAAGAAAATGCATTTTTTGAATTAAAGGGAGTCATAACTAAGGAATGTGGTTAACTTAATAAGGTGACAGTTGTAATTTAGAATGACTTCTAAAGAGGCTATGGATCTCTTTGGATATATGCCTAAAGGTAGTATTGCTGGATGGTATGGTCAATCTGTTTTCAGGTTTAAAAGGAACCTCCACACTGATTTTGGTACAGCTGAACTTGTGTAGTACCATCAACAGTGAAGAAGTGTTCACTTTTTGATTGGTTTGGTTTGGCCCCTGGCAAAACTTCCTCCTTTTTACTTTATTTCCTTTTTCGTCTTTAGCATTTTGCACTGTAAAATCTCTAAGGCATTATAAAATAATTGCATTATCATGGAAACTACTTTTTAATACAAAATTATCAGGTAGGAAAATTTACATACACGTTTAATTATATATCTATATCTATAGTTATATACTTCTGAACTGCTGATATTCTCAAACTACACTGTTTTTTACAATGTTATTTGTATGAAATAATATTATCAGGCTTCAGAGAAAGAGCTTGATGCAAGTAGATTCTTCAGCCTTTAGTAAGAACTCATGAAAATACTAACAGCCATAGGTATAATGCTTGAACATATAAAATCAGATATATCTTCCAAATTTATACATTATATATGAACAAAATTTACAATAAAATAAATGTATAAAATCACATCAGGTACATTATAGTAAGACAATAAATGAGGCAAATAATAATTTATTCATAAAATAAGAGAAAATTTAAAAATATTTCACATTAACGGGAATGTTTCCACATTTTAATGTTTGACAAAAGAGAGACAGTCGTATCTGTATGTTACAATAATATGTAGTTTCAATATTTTAAGTCTAATTGAGAAAAACAGGATTATTAAGAGTCGCCATACACTGATTCTTTTCTAAATATTTATTTCTTTGAATCTTTCAAAGATCCTGGATAAGAGGCCCCTTTTGCAGAACAGAGAGAGAATAGAGTTTTTGAACAATGTGCCCAAAAGATAAAGCTTGAGTTAAAAAACCAAGTTAGTTTAATTCCAAGGAGACTTTTTTTTATATATAACACTATTTTTAAGATTTCCATTTTTCTTTCTATCTTGAAGTCTGCCAAATTATCCATAATGTTATCAATGGCCTGACATTTCATCATATGCCAATTGAATACAAGTGTAGCTTTTTTGGATTTTGGTTATGTCTCAGGAGTCTGGTTGTATTATTTTAGTTTATTCAGAACACATTTGACTGATATTCTATTAAGAAAAATAAACTGGAAAAGATAATTGCCTGGGTATACATTGTAATGAAAGTTAGCCTTGTTTAAATAAAGATAGGCATTGATTTGATATATCTATTAAATCTAACAATACCTTACCAGAAAATATTCAAACTCATAGCTATGTTTTCCTATCATATTGTTATTATTGTAATATTACCTAATACTATAAATATAAATACAGACACACATAACTATGAGAGAGAGCAAGTAAATTAGAACCTTAAATATATATTTACTGCCAAGGCACTAATTTGTGTATGTATCGAGACCAATTGTTATTTTATATTTTAATACTTCTGATATTTGGAAAATAGCATATCATTTTTATAATTGTACAGAGAGTTCTGAACTAGAAATAATCAGAAATAGAAACTTTGAAACAATAACACAAATGTCTTATAAATCATGTTACTCATAACAGTTTCTCTTTTAAAAAATCAGGCTGACCAATTGGAATTTGACAGAACTACTATAAAATATCTCATAGGATATGAACCAAAGATCTTAAAATATTCCTAATCATGTAAACCATAGAAAGAATTCTAAAAATCATTATTATTTGCCATTCTTATGAAAGTTATTGTAATATTATTAGTAGTATGTGTGGAAATATAGGTGTGTGTGTGTGAGAGAGAGAGAGGGAGAGAGAGAGGGAGAGAGAGAGAGGGAGAGAGAGAGAGGGAGAGGGAGAGGGAGAGAGAGAGAGGGAGAGAGAGAGAGGGAGAGAGAGAGGGAGAGAGAGAGGGAGAGAGAGAGAGGGAGAGAGAGAGAGGGAGAGAGAGAGGGAGAGAGAGAGGGAGAGAGAGAGGGAGAGAGAGAGAGGGGAGAGAGAGAGAGAGGGAGGGAGAGAGAGAGAGGGGAGAGAGAGAGAGAGGGAGAGAGAGAGACGGGAGAGAGAGAGAGGGAGAGGAAGAGAGAGAGAGAGAGGAAGAGAGAGGGAGAGAGAGAGAGGGAGAGAGAGAGGGAGAGAGAGAGAGGGAGAGAGAGAGAGACGGGGGAGAGAGAGAGGGAGAGAGAGAGAGGGAGAGAGAGAGACGGGAGAGAGAGAGAGGGAGAGGAAGAGAGAGAGAGAGGAAGAGAGAGAGGGAGAGAGAGAGAGGGAGAGAGAGAAAGTGAAAGAGAGCACTGAAATATTTTAGCATCAATGCTATTAATATTTCCATTTTAAAGGTGTATTAATATGTATTATTCAAGTGGTCAGAAAGTAATTGAAATAATTTATTAGAAGATCATAGGAATGTCACTTTTGCATTGAGTCTCTTTTATGGCATGTGCTAGATGTACAAGGTTATCCATTGTCAAAGCTCTCATTTATCATTGACCTACAAGTTGAAACATCATGAAGCTTTCTATTCAGGTTTGATTGAAAGATGTAAAAACTACAAGATTCACAACCAATTATATTTCTCAGGCTTTAAAGTCATAATCTCCTTTTGTGTGCTCTCTACAAGTAACATTAGAGGATGAAAAATAAGCAGATGGCACAGAAACAGGAGGTGAGAGAAAAGTTGTAAACCATGCTTTTTTTTTCCTCAGGCAACTTAGTTTTGGTGAAGAATGTGGAAGAAAGTACATATAATTTCAATTATGCATGCCTAATCCTTTAAAAGTCCTTAGATATGTTTCAGTTACAAATACTATAGTATGAAGAATACTGTTTAAGAACTTCAGAGTCATTACCTATAGTATAGAATGCAAATTTGTGATGTGGTGATGAAGCTTACTTAGTTGGAGGAGTGTTCACCTAGTATGCATGAGGCCCAGAGTTAGATCCTAAACCAGTCACAAACTGGGGATAATAAAGCATGCCTGCAATTCTAGCATTTGGTGGGGTTGCAAGCAAGAGGCTGAGAAGTTCAAACCCATTCATGGTGTATCTTCACAATTCAATAACTATGTCTTGAAATAGCACATGTTGTGAGAGGGCCAGGCAAATATCATGACAGGCTCTTAAGTTAAGACCTAGGCCTCAGTTCCGGTCTCTTGAAACTGAATACGACAGTTTTTAGGGAAGATATGAACAAAGCAATCAATCACAAATGCCCCTGAGAGTAAGGAGAATGCCTGTACTAGACCTGGGCCAATGCTCCTCCTCCCAAATGTCTTAAGGCAATAACAAATAAGGACAAAACTTGAAACCTGTCCAGACTTGCCCAAGAATGAAAAAGCTACATACAGCCTGAGCCCACCCCTGCAAGCCCTAACCAATTAAAAAAATACTAATATGTCACTTGCATAAGCCAAATATAGGTAGAATTATCTCACTGCCTTAAAATTCTTTCAGCTGTGTGTAAAAGGAGCCTGTGCACCTCTCCCAGGAACCATTTTGCCTTTTATGCCTGAAGTATGGCCTCAACATGCAGGTAACTTTTATTCTCAAGATAAATAACAAAGCTCTTTCTAATTACATACATGGATGATATCATTTGTGGGACTTGCCAAGAACATTAATAGCTGTAGTTTGGGGGGAATATTCTTATATATACATATATATATATATATATATATATATATATGTGTGTGTGTGTGTGTGTGTGTGTGTGTGTGTGTGTGTGTGTGTGTGTGTGTGTGAGACATATATATATATGTCTCTAAATATAATTTAAAACTTTTTTCTTTTATCTTCTAGATTTTGAATTACTTTATTTTGGATACAAATAGTCAATATCAAGAGACAGACTACACAATGGAAAGTGACTGAGTCAGAAAGTAGAATTCTCATATAGTCTCAGAATTTCTATCATCTGTATGTTTTTCCACATTCTTCTTACTCTTTCACACTAGCTGGACATCTTAGGATGAATTTGAAAGTATGAATGAATTCTAAGCCCTACTTTTAGGATTTGCATTAGAGAAACATAGACTGGAATGTGGATACTGGTGAATCTTGATGTCTCTGCTTAATTCTAATGTGAATTAGAATTAAAAAGTCACTACTAGAATGTCTATTAATACAATCTTGAAACAATGAATAAAAATTCCTCCATGTTAAGATATTACTAGTAAATTTTTAAAAGTTTATTACTTAAATAAAATAAATGCTATGTTTGTGATTATAAATCTTTAAAAGATGCTTAAAATAAAGTGATTCATTGACATATGGATAAAGGTAAAAAGACCAGTAGTTCAGGTTATCCATTGCTATAATAGCTAATCTGAGATCAGACTGGGTTATATGAGAACTTGTCTCAAAATAAATGGAAAAAGAAAAAAAGACTTAGCCTAAAACAGAAGGATTAAATAAATAAATAACACAGATATGTCCCCCAAAATGCATGACATAGAACTCCAAAATTGTTACTAATGCTCTATGACACTCTTAATTTTATATTTTATGCAGTTGAATGCATCTTTTATCTTGAGACTCAGAAGTGCAGTAGGGTTTATCGAAGAGGTATTAAAATATATCTAATGAAACTGTGGTCAGGATGTATTGTATTAGAAAAGGATTAAAGTCAAAATTAATAAATAAATAAAATATCTAATGAGAATATCTAATTGAATATGTGCTGCGATGAATTAAATTACCACTAATTATTAATCCAAGAATTTTCACCTTGGGGGGGGGGTAAAACTGTTCAGTGTACAACTTGTCCAAAAACTTGAAACATATTTGTTAATAATTATTAATTTATCCAGAACTTTGATCTAAGGTTTCTTCTTAAGTACGTATGTCAGCAGCATTTCAGATTTCGTGCATTGAAACTGTTTCAAACAGCAAACATTCTCTACTCAGGACACACAACAAAATGCTATTTTTAGCTAAAAAAAAAAGTAAGAGGCAATTCTTAAAATTGCCAATAGATAAAATAATTTAAATATTCAGAAAAAGGAAACTCATCCTTGTATACTTTAAACTAAAAATAGCACACATCTATATTGCTAGTACTCAGGCAAAGGGAGAAAGACTCCATTGTTATGAGGTCAGCCTGAGTTACACAGTGAGATAATGTAACCACAGAAGAGATAAAAATCCTGACCTATTGACCTATCACATGATTGTTTTTGTGTTATCATGCCACAATAAAAAAGCATAGGAATGTATTTTACTACTCTAGTTGATTATGTATAGACTTATACTTTTATCTGCTTATTTCTAATATATTTGACTAAGTTCACTAACTCTTTTTGTTAATTATTTGTTAATTTAACCTAGTTCCCCACAACACATGTGTACATCATTTTATCTTATGCAATATAAACAAGATTACTTTATCTTGTAGCCACCATTTACTTGGAATGATAGGTAAAGAGCATTAAACAACAAAGCAAACAAGCACAGTCTGCAGAGATCCTATCTCGAAAGTATTTAACTTTGTTGATTTTAAAGACAAGTAATACAATTATCAAGAGAAATCAACACATTTGATGGTAGCTTTTTCTATTTTGTTTGTTAATGTTTATTATATCATTTGGAGTGATGTAAGGCATAAATATCTATATTACGGGATATATGCATTTTATGAATATTGGTTCCTTCTTCAAGTTCAGTTTACTTGGATGATTTATTAAATGGGTGTAGAAAATATATTCTGGCATGAAAATCTGTAATTTTTACTTCTGAAATCAGTATGCCAACTGGAAACATACTGTTTATAAATGCACAGCTGGGGCAACATCTGTGGGAAGCAAGAAGAGAAGGTAACTGCACAAAAACAAGGAAATGTGCTATTATGGAAAATATCAGTGTATATGCTTTCTAAGACTGACTCTCATTTGTTCTCCAATGTCTATGTATCTAACGAGAGTTCAATAATAGTATGAAACTTACTTTTTAAAATAAAACTTCCCTTAAAACTAGAGAGTTCAAGGTTCAGTATCAATAGATCTAAGGCATGAAAAACTATTGGGGAGAAATATTCTGATGCTTTTTTGAAGAACTATGCCAAAAATCAATATTTTAGACACTTTGAAAATGTTCTCCTTGCTTTTCAACCTTTTACACTTTGGATTCAGGGGATATGTATGTTTATATTCTCTCTGTTTCAAAAATAAATCGTTTTCAATTTGGCATCTCTTTTATAGAATCACCTACTGCAAATGTCAATTTTTGTAATTGACAAAGACCATACCATTGGGAAACTAGAGGAGACAAGCATACAGATGTCATTCAGGGACATTTTGCTTGATTGTGTTACAAAAAGGCATGATATATCTGGCACTTTAATTCTTAAAGACACTCACACAACCGTCACGTCTCCCTCAGGAAGTTTGAGCCAGAAGTGATCTAGCAGTGAGAATAAAAATGAGAAGATAAAAACTTTCTTTGTGAAAAGATTTACACATTTTTAAAGGGCTACATATGTCTGTTAAAATTATTCCAGAACATAGTTCTCTGAAGTGTAGTAACTGTATCCAAGTTAGTTTCTGCTGTGAAAACACCAATATGAAGCTCATGAGGAAATTTAATGGCATATGCTGCCAATGATTTAAGATTCATGTGCAAAGATGCCAAAAACCAAGAAAATGGCTTTCTAAGAAGTACTTTGAATGATTTCTTGTACGGAGGTGTGAATGGCTGTGCCTATGGATGTGTGTGTTTGTGTGCACACACGTATTGTAGGCAGATCTTTATGTTTGGTTTCATAGTCAGTTGTTCTTGACTTTATTTACTTATTTGTTTATTTATTGTTTACCAGTTTAGAAATGGATAACTTACTGAATGTGGAGCAAATTGATTTAGCTATGGCAGCGACCCAGCAATTGCCAGATATCCCCATTGCTTTTCTTCCTCAGCAACATTATTAAAGATGGTGTCACAGCACATGGCTCTTTATATGTATTCTGTGGATTGAATAAAGTCCTTGTTTTTGTGTAGTGAGTACTTTATCAACTGCTACATTTTCCCAGTTCCAGTTTAAAATTTTTAAGCCACAAAACATTTACAGTAATTCCAGAACCAGATGTTCTGTTTTTCTTGCAGTCTCAATTAAACATAAATTTCTAGGGGAAAGTAGGTGATATAAATTGAAATCATAACAGTGATATTTAAATTTTTTTGTCAGCAAATGTAAATAAATATCAATGAGGTAGTATAGAATTTTTAAATGTTTGAAATACAGTTTGATAATTGCAAAGCAATGATGTTGAGATACTGGAGCTGAGGCAAGCTTGAACACAGAAGAGAGAAATAACTCAGCAATGGTTCTCAACCTTCCTAATGCTGTAACCCTTTAGTACCTACAGTTCCTTATGTTGTGGTGATCTCCAACCATCAAATTATTTCATTGCTACTTTATAACTGTAATTTTGCTCTTGTTATGGATTATAATGTAAATATCTGTGTCTTTAAATAGTCTTAGGCGACCCCTCCAAAAGATCTTTTGATCTCTCAAAGGTGTCATGTCTCAAGGTTAAGAGCCATTAGTTTAAGGTGTAAATACTGATATGACATAGCTGTATTACTGTGATCACTGTATCTTGTGAGCATTTAATAAGTAAAGACACAGACTACCCAAAGGCAGGTAGGACCAATATGTCTGACTGAGCCAATTATTAATTGTTCTTTGCTTCATTATGATGTTCTCCTTGTATCATGACTCTTCCCCGAGTGTGTGCTCTCACTGTGGATCTATAGCCATCTAACATACCACAACCCCCACAAGGGAATAGAAAAGGGAAACAATACTATTCCATTAAAACTTCCCTCTGTTCCACTCTTTCCTGTAATTCCTTTCATGCAATTTATCAACTTGTGGCTATTCTTATTCTTTATTAAAGTTGTTTGACAAAGTTATCCAAGACTGTAGCAATGTGACTTTCTTTACAAACTCACAATCCTTCACAAATATTACTTCTAAATAGTCATATAATTTACTGGTTGTTTATTCTGTCACTTCTTCGGCATTTAATTTGTCCATATACCTGGTTGACGTGTCAATATGAAATAACTGTCTTTCAGACCACCTCAGGCTTAACCAGCTAGTAACAAACTGTATGTATCTCTACCAAGGATGAAATACATTACTGAGTGAGAAATATTTTCATAAAAGAAATCAAATCAAGTCCTGTCATAGTATTCATGATAAATAAATATGTATAGTCACTACTAATGAGGATTAATATTTTTATCTGATCATAAGATATTAATTAGTCTTACTTGATGTATTCCCTTTGTGTATAATCTTGGTATGCCATTATAAACATTCAGTTTTTACTTTGTAAATACTTTCTGTACCTCTGAACTTTTAAAATTTTATTTACACTTACTTTTGATATATATATATATATATATATATGTATATATATATATATATATACACATTAACAACCATTTCAGTCACTGTGCCACTTGTATCTTTTAGTTTATATCTCTTCTTAAAACTCATCTGCCCTCATAATCTCAATGATGTAATTGCATTTATTTATAAATTTATACATAAATTGCAAAAGAAAGTATTCTTCTGTAAGCATATATGTATAGCGCAGGTCACAAGTAAATGACCAGTTATAAGATGTCACAAATTAAGCCAAAGGAAGTAATTAACATAAAAATGAGGTACCTTCTCTGTTGCATTTTGACATCTTACTTTCTTTTCTGTGAACTTATCATATTATTTCCTAAGAACTTTTGAAATAAAATGGTTCAAAACATCAAAGGCTGTTTGAATGGAATTGCACTAAATTGAAATGTTAATTTGGAAAGCATATTCACCTTAATAGCTCAAATATTAAATCCCAGTGCTAACAGAATGTGTGCCTGTACATACTGAGCTCTTAATTATACTTTTAATTTCTTTTTTAACTTTCTTATGGTATTTTCCTCCAAGGAACCTAATAATGTTATCCTTAGGTATATTTCTCCAGAATCTGAACATTAGTATTATTATGAAATGATCATTCAGCTGGTAAGTACACATCCAGGATTTCTATCCTCAAACTCACAAAAGATCAAACTGCTAGCTAAAAGGCTTCCATTTATTGATCTATAGCAATTATTGTATCAGTAATTATGTAGTCAATTGTATTGAGAATTAGGTAAAATACATAGCACACATTAGCTTCTTTAAATGTACATCCTTAGAATGACTTGGCCATAATAATTGTTTTTTTGTCAGATATGACTTTTTTCTTGGGGAAAGTTTGGCTATGTATGATATATTTTTATTGTTCTAAGAGAAAATTATATTGACATGCAAAAGATACCATTCAGGAATGTTATTAAACAACTTAAAATGTGCAGGCCATCTACAATATCAAAGAGTGATTGGCTTGAAAATGTCATGGTTATAGAAAAATGTCTGCATAACTATATGCATATGGGTTCTGAAGTATTTATGACCAAAACTTCATGGGAAATAATTTAGAACTCTCTGATACTTAAAATTTGCCTAATTTAGGTTTGTACTCATATCAATTTCTTCTCTATGTTCGCTCAAATCATTTATTTGTTCATTTGCACATGTTTTTCACAATGGGTTTACGATGGTGCTTTCATACATGCTTTTTTGTAATTTTTCCTATTCCTTTCTCCTAACATTTGACCCTCATTCTCAGTGTGCTTCTGTTCCTAGCAGATCACTTCCCTCTTGCATATAGCTTGTATTCTCATACTCTTTCCTACTTTGTAGCTTTAAAGACTTACAAAAACTCTCCATTGTTGTCTAGCTAGGTACGACTGACTCTGGGTGAAGCCCTAAAACACAGCCCCAGTCGGCTTGTGTACTTCCCTCTGAAATGTGAATTCTTCTTATTACTAATTTGTTTCTATCAGCTCAGGCCTAGAATCTTTCTCATTTAAAGAAGACTCCTAAAATAAAGGCTTTCAAAATTCTAAGGATCTTTAATTTCACCCTTTCCAGTCACCAACATAACTCATAAATCCACCTTAATATCCTGCAGATCCAAATTTTTCATCCTCTACCAAATCCACAACCATGACTTTCACCAATCTCTTCTAAGAAGTCATGTATTATACAGCTCTTGATGGAGTCCTTTAGAGCTGCAACTCAGATAATTTTGATTTCTGTATTTCTTGAGGCTATGTACAATAATACTAAATTCTCAGCTGTGTAAGAATCTTTCAAATATTTGAAGATAGCTACCATATCTCTTATTTATCATGCTAAACTTGCTCAGACCCTTTGTTTATTAAATGGAACCACTTCAAGGACTGTTAATCTCTGAGGAACTTAGAGCTCTTCTGTAACTGAACAACATTTTAATGAGATTTGATGATTCTTTCATTTATTTTATCCAGTCAACTGAAGGATTGGGGAAAAACTAAATGAGAATAAGGGAATACAGTTTGTTAAATTATTTAGATGTACTTACAAACTACAATGGTAAGTTTACAGAGCATTATTACAGGAACAAACAGATCCATTTCTACTCTACAAGTTAGGACACATCAAAAAATCAAATGAAATACTAATTCTTAGAAGTGAGAATCTACAGTAAACAATAGGACACAATAATTATGAAGCAATGAAGGGGAGATCAAAGGAAGTTTGAGGCTATGTTGGTCAGCATAATGTAAGTATGTTTCACATGCACACACTCTCTCACACACAACTTGGGATTATAAGTATAAAAACAATAAAATATTACCATAAGAAGATCTAGATTTTAAATATCACCGCATATAAGACACACAGTCACAGATTGACAAAAACTAGTATTCTTCACGTTAAACATCAAAATCCTTGTTATTTTGGCACATAGTTTGCAGACAATAAAATAGGTTGCTTCAGGTTTCTGGGCTTCAAAGTGAGACAATGTCTCTAAAACAGAGAATAACTTTTAAAATAATAAAAACATAAAATCAGAAAGTAAAATTACTGAGACATTCATAAAACCGATGAAACAATTAGGACTACAGGACTGTCTCTGGATGGCATAGGTATTATCCTAGAATTTCAAACAAGCAGTGAATGCTGGTCACGATGCTATCATGTCACCTTTTAATAACTATGTTACCTACCACACTAAGATGGATAAACAGCTATGAACACTCTGAAATGAATAAAATTTACACCTGGTTTAAGGAAGAAGTTTAATGGCTCTTAAAATTTGTAATGTAAGAATAAAAATGGAAGCCTACTCACATCTTCCACTATTGCCCAAATAGCTATTGGACAAAGGAAATGTGCACAGACACCCAAGTCAAGCAGTTGCTTTTATATGCAGAATGACTTGTTCAGGCCTGCAGTAAATATCACATGCATCTAAGAGATATGCACCTACTTCTTCAGCTACTGTGTAGCATCATATAAGAGTACATTTAAAATTACAAGTTGATTAGTGATACATAGCACAATGTTTACAATTTTCATTTTAATTTGACTGTCAAATGGCCCTTATACTCTGAATGTCTGTGAACTGTCATAGTCATTTTGGTATACTTAATAGTATACGCAGACAGTTAATGGCTTAGATGATATATTTTCTTATCTATTTATAAACTATATCCTATAGTGCTTTCTTCAAGGTGTTTTAGGACTGGATCTAGATATGAAATATTGATATAATTACACAAGTTAAAATTACTCTTACTGTTAATTTCCCTCTAATGATGAAACACAAACATACACCAAACACCTAATACACCAAACACCTAATATATTAAGTTTTAAAAATTGAACATATCCATGTCTGGTAACAAAATTTGTTATATTTTTATTGTATATGCTTTCATAAGTTCACGTTATTTCTAGCATACTCTTACATTTTGTGCATTAATTTAAACTAAAAGCTCAATGGCCTGACCTCTGCCTGTGTACTAATAGTGCTCTTAGTGTGTCACCTTTGCTTTTCCCTTCCTAACATGCCTTCCAGAAATAAGTCTTGAGTGTCAGAAAATAAATACGATGTTATTTTTTATGTAGCACTCTTAAAATGAAAAGAAGGAAGAAGAAAACATGTTTTCAAGAGTAGCTATATTTTAGTGATCAAATATAGCAATCCATTTGACATATATGTTCCATTTTGATGTCTTGAGTTTTTATAGTTATTAAAGTCTAAGGTAGAAGTTGTAACCTTGACATTTCTGGTTAGGATTTAGGAGGGTATTCAAATACCAGGAATGATATTTTTATATCATAAATTATAATTATATTGTTTTAGAATGAATACCTTTGCTTTGTTTGCGAGATATAATTTCTACATTGTCCTTATTAAACTCTAGTTATATGCTCACCTCAATGATCATTGGCCAGTGAGACATTCTGTACCAATTCTAGATTACCAGTTTGATTGTTAGTAGGATTATGTTTGAAGATCACAGTAGAAAGAACTGCATAATGATGTTTCCTGATCAAGTATAAGTAAATTGGAAATAAAATTGTGTCAGCACAAAGGAAAAGTTTAATTCAAATTAAATATTGGAGATAGATGTTAAAATGCTTTATTTGCCTATAGATTAGATACTAGGGAATAAAAAGATGAACTTGTGTGGGCTAGTGTAATAAATGTGGAAGAGCATTGTTTTAGAGCTTAAGGGAAGTGAAGCAGCAAGTGGGTGGTGCTTTTAAAGTGAAGCAGGTATGTTGAACACATTAAGTTACTAGAGAGGCAGTGCTTCACTGCTCTTAATTTCTTTATGTAATTGTGAAAAACATGCACTCAGAGTAAGTTTTGCATGGACCATATTGCAAGAGCCAGACTTGAAAGAGATAGATCAGAAAGCAACATTAACAATGCATTAGCAATGTTGGCAAAGCAACCATGTACTACTCTGTGTCTTTCCAGGTAACAACTGCCTGCTATTGTTAAATGTCTGTTCTATTTATCTGTGTCTTTAAATATTCACATTCACATTTGAAAGTACTCCATGAAACAGATAGGTTACCTGTCAGATTTCAAATGTTACAGAAACTATTTTGGAAAAAAAGTACATTTCAGGCATATTTCCACTCCTACACAATGGGAAAGTATTGCTAAGTATGGCATTTAGCCATTAATGCTGTTTTTCAATTCCATATAATGTAAAGAAATAATAGGCTTATGACAACCTGGACAATACATTCATGTTTCTACATTATTATTGTAGACATCAAATAAATTTCACTTGATGGTAGTTTTCTGTTCCTGTTGTACTATGTAAAATCTGCCCAGGCCTTTCAGAATGAAAATCAGATGACAGTCTAAAGTTTTCAGAGTTTTTCATCTTGGCAATTCATCTTACTACACAAATAATACAGACCATAGATTGTCACTCTAATATAACTTAAAAACAATTTATCAGTATGTATTCCTACATTTTTGTGATTATTATAGATTCTCTATATAATGGTTATGTGCAGATGAAAATGAACTTTTAAATAAATATTTAGAACTTTCCCTTCTCACAGTACCATTTTCTCCCATCTATTAAAAAATAATATCATTTCCAGTTGTCACACACAGTATTAACTTCCTTAAATGTAATTATATTTTATTATTTTTCAGAAGAGATATTTTCCCCACATAACTATCTGTAAACTTCTTGTTTAGATTTTCTTGTACCTTTCTGTTTATGGGAGCATTTATATTATTTTTTACTTAAGCTATAATTGGCTCTCTTAAACCAAATTTCAAATTTATTGGAATGGCTGCTTATTACTATCATATCAGCATTTCGAAGTCTAAGTCAGAAAGACTGTGATTTTGAAGACAGTGTAGGGTACATGGTGAATCTGGATATTCACAGTAAAACTTTGTATAAACATGAAAAAAAGAAAGTCTATGAATTTGTAGATTAACCACAAATGTATTAAACATTCAGGAAAAAAGCATTTTATTTAAAATTAATACAATTATTTGTCTATAAAGTATTATAATTAAACTTTTGAAAACTTTGTAGCACTTGGTTTTCCATAAAGGTATTTTTATTTTCACACTACCAACAATTTTGGCTCAGTTTTACAAGAGAATGAAATCAAAAGTGGAAAATTATTTCTTAATTGCTGATATTTACATTATTACAAGACTGGCCCTTGGATACCCCTGGGAATGTGGATTTCAGAAAGATTATTACTGTGCTCTTATGAGCCCAGGTGCCTATGGCAAAACTTTTTTTAAAGAATACTTTATATTTTAAATATAGTAGCATATAAACTTGTCCTATTGGATTTAAAGACTAAGTACCTTTAATATGACAAGTATTTATTTTAGATTATTCAAAACTATACTAATTCATAGACCATTGACTTCCTACATAAGAAATTCTTGCTGTGTCTTGAATAATGTATTCTCATAAGTAGAAGGGCAGTTTAGAAACTGACCGTCAAAGAATGAGAAGACCCAAATCAACAGACTTCTGTGGAGCGTCATTGTGGAAGAGGACATTTGCCCTGAAATTAATGCCCTCAATCCTGTTCAAATCAGAGTGGTCTGGGCTGAAATCCAGAAAAAAGTTGGAGTAAAATATTTATGCCAAAAGAAAATATTTATTTTAGTAATCAGAACACGGTAAGTTTTCTCATGTTAACAAAAGAATGTTAACTGTTCTAGAAAATATGTTCTTCTGTTACCTATTGCAATTATCTCATTTGCTTTAGTATGACACAGAGCACCTTTTCCTTACAAAGTTTATGTCTACCTACAATCTCAGAATGTGATGACCTTTAGAAATATGCTCTTTGTAGATTCAATTATATAAATGAGGTCATAGAAGAATAGGCTTTCTAGTTGCAGACTTAAACTAATGTACTTATAAGCATTGAAGTCAAATACAATGATAAACACATATGGGGATAGCAGTTAGAGTAGAAAAATTAATTAAAATAGTTCACATATAACAGATCCTAAGAAGATAGTGAGAAGTTGTAGGGGTTTATAGAGACTTCAGCGAATGAATAGCCTCTGTGATACATTAATTTGAAAGTTTTGGCATGTAGCCTGTTGGAACAATGTCACATATAATGCTATCATATCCATAGTACTTTATTACAGCAGTCTTAGGAAATGATCCACAGGAGTTCCTCTGCTTAGACATCAGAGATATTCACTGGAAGTCAACACAGATTGAGCAGTACATTTTTATTTTTCTGCAAACATTACCTGAAAATAAGCATTTACTTATGATATGAATACAATCAAGAGAGGACATTAGACTTTGTTCTGGAAGCATTCACAACAACAGTGTTTTTGTTCATGTATAGAAATAACATGTTTTTAATTTACATTATGTTTGTTGATTTCTTATTTTTATAGTTAATCACAATTTGAAACTGCAATATTCATTAGTCTTACTGGTTGAGCTTATTGTACTTATTTATTGTATAAAATGTAGTATAAAAGGTACTACATTGTATATATAAAAGCTAATTTTATAGTGGCATTTAATAGATGTCTTTTGTGTGTGTATGTGAGTGTGTAGAAAAAGAGAGGAGAGGAGAGGAGGGGAGGGGAGGGGAGGGGAGGGGAGGGGATGAGAGAGAGAGAGAGAGAGAGAGAGAGAGAGAGAGAGAGAGAGAGAGAGAGAGAGAGAGAGATCGGCATGCAATGCCATTTCTCAGGAGCTATTTTCCTTATTTTTTGAGAAAGGGACTCCCTGGGGTCTGACGTTCTCCCAAAATTACTGTACACATTCTTCTAATCATAGAATACAAGAGATCCTCCTGTCTCTTCCTTCTCAGAGTAGGAATTACAAACATAGACTCTCATTGGTTTCTTTTCCATATGGGGGCTGGGGTTGGAATTCAAGTCCCTATGCATGTGTGGTAAGTACTTTTCTGACTGACCTATCTCTGGTTCTCCAACTAGGTGTCTATTTAAACCCTATACATTTATATTCTGTATTTCCTATTATCATTTTGAAGGCTTTATAAGGTTTAACAGCACAGATAAATGGATACATGTTTTGCAAAGTAAAGAGTCCCTGATCTGAAACTATTTCTAGTAGCCCTCTGTTGGTTTGATAATAAGTCATTTCATCTGGGGAAGGTATGCACTTTTCTTGACATAACATGGTAATAAATCTGGCCATTTAAAGCTAAAATCTAGTTTTAATGACCTATTAAACCTAAGTATATGCACATCCACTGCTAAGGTCACCAAAATATTCTTATTTCCAGCGTTTTATCTTTTATTTTGTTTCTGCCTTTGAATTCCATGATATTACTAATATTCCAACCAGTTTTCTTCTCAGATAAAGAAGTTCCATTTTTTTGGAAAACAATAGTACTTAATACATAAAGCACAAAGTATTTGATGTTCCCTGGGTTCTGGTCTGGCACACATTAGGAGTTCTATAAACCTTTGAAAATCTATACTAGAAAGGAAAGTGATTCAGGTTGTTTCAAGTACCAACAACCAAAAAAAATCTTTAGATAGTTTCCAAAGTGCAAAATTGAATCTAAAGCCAAATGTATTACTCAGTGCTATAGAGCTTACTTAGCCAAATAAATAAATAAATTGAATTAAATCAATAATTGTACTAAGAAAAGAGAATGTCCACTGCATGATAGCCAACATTTTATAAAACAGGCCACAAACTCTAATCTATGGATTAGAATAGATGAAAGACATACATAAGCTTCCATGTCCCTGACCTCTATTTGAAGTTGTATTTATTTGTGTATTTTTTATGGGGATTATAAGATACCAATCAAGTGTTTTATGAAAACAAGTGGTATTCTTAAACGTACGTTTTCATATTGCATCCATAATTAGTCATTTATATAATTTTTAAACTAAACTCATAAATCTTATTCAACAAATTTGCTATACTGTAATATTTTTCTCATATCAACTAATTGAGTTTGTCTCAATGAGTATATAATGATATAATGGGATAAAATTACAGAGCGATAAATTTGATAAGTGCCAAAATTACCCATTTTTCATCATACTATTTAAAAATGGTAGTAAAATCAACTTGAAACATTTTAATAAGGCTAAAGATACCTGTTCCTATTGGTACTCATGCTTTTTTAAAAATTAAAATCACATTTTTATACAGTTATCATAAGAGCCCAATCTTGATATATTCAAAGTGATTTATTTACTTAATTAAAGCTTTTAAATGACATTTTCTACATTTATTTCTCTATATGTGTGCATGAGCTTATGTGCAGATAAGTGCTGTTCCATGCAGGTAGAAGTCAGAGGATAATAGAGAAAAGTTTCTTCTTTCCCTTTATACTTTTTGTCTTTTAGATTAAACTCAGGTTGTCAGGCTTTGATCAAATACATATATGTGATAAAATATCTATCCAGATGAACTTTTACTTACTTGAATAAACAAATTTTAAAAGTATATATTTATTGTAAACCACATGGTATTTTGAAATCTTTATAACTAGCAGAATGATAAAATCAAAAATTAGCATTTTCATTACTTTTGTGCTCATTATTTTTCTGGTAAAAATCTTTATAATCCTCCCATTATCCATTTCCACATATAAAACACTTTATTTTCATCTGTAGTCACCATTCTGTCCAATAGAGTGCCTATTTAACTAAATATTGTATCTATTCACAAGCATAACTCAAATGTATCTTTTGACACAAACATACTACTTGTGTGTTAATTACATCGAAATTGTCAAGATTATTATTGATGTGCTACTCTGAATTTGTAAGCTTGTTTCTCTTATATTTTCTTCAGTAAAAAAGGAGTTACGAGTATTTGAGCTATAGTATAAATGAACAGCTCTGAACTTTCACAGGAAAATTAAAAGTAGATTAGAACCTATCACATTTTATCTATGTTCCAAATACCCATAAAGGACTAGGAAGGGTACTATCTTAAATCAATTGTAATTATTTTTAATAGTCTGAAAAAATGTCTTAAAACTAAAAAAAGAACTCATAGAATGATTCTGTGTTCCAAAAATAATGACATGTAATTCCAAAATTTAAAAAATTCTATATTTCCAGGGGAAGAAATTAATTGTATTCAATATAGAGTAAAATACTTGATGTACTAAGTTAAAAAAACTACTTAATAAAATATTGCTCTGAATTTTATAAAATATTAAACAGGTTCAAATTTATCTACTAATTTTATTTTGCAATAACTCATTTTTCCTTTTAAAGAAAATTTTAAGCAAACATGTTTTGATCTTATTCTGCCCCCACAGTCTTGCTTAATCCACCCCTCCTACCCATGCTACTTTTAGTTTTTTCCTCAAAAAACAAACAAAACCCCCAATACAATAAACAGAAACCTCAAAACTTAAAACGGGAAATATAACGACACCCAAAAGAAAGAAGGAAACAAAAAGAAAAACAAAACAAAATGTAAACTAACAGAAGTACACATATTAAAACAGAAAACCAAAATCCTGTAGAATCTATTATTTGTTTGTCAACTACTGCTCAACGTGTGACAGGCTTGAGAGTATCACTCCATTGGAGAAATCTGATTTTCCATCAACTCGTTAAAAGTGATATTTCAGTTGTTAACCTTTACCCTGGTGGCTAGGTTTTCTCCCATTCATTTTTTCATTCACTTTTCAGAAATGTAACACAATAAAATATATAAGCTAAAACAAAAACCTATCACACTGATGTTGGGAAAAAACAAACCAACAACAGGAAAGGTACAAAAGAAAAGATTTGAACACTCAGAAATCTCATAAAAACACTAAACTGAAAGCGATAATATAAGCACAGTGGACCTGGTGCAGACTCATGCAGGCTCTGTGTACGTTGATTCAGTGTCTGAGTTCATATGAGCCTTGCCCATGATGATTTAGAAATCCTTGCTTTCTTGGTGTACTCCATCCCCTCCGCTATCAATACTCTTTCTGCTTGTTGTTTAGTAGGGTTCCCTGACCTATGAGGAGAAGGATTTATCATACCATTTAGAATTATATATTCCAAGGGCTCTCTTCCCTTTTCATAATGGCAGGCTGTGGACTTCTGTTTTGTTCCCATCCCTAGTTATACAAGCTTTTGTTTTCAAACAACCTTTGAACCAGTTTTGTATTGTCACTGACAGTTTTTTATCATGTTAAATCTACATTGCATTCTTTATGATTCATATGAAAATTATGGGTTTTTTTTTAAATTTCCCTTTGGCAGTCTCTGGTGAGATTATGGAATTCCCTTTATTCTCTGTTTTCAAAATAGTCCTTACTGAGAGTCTCTGATGAATTCATCATACGAAGGATATACATTTAACTGAATTTGCAGCCTATGAAAATCTGCTTTTAGCTTCATGTTTCATTTTACATTCAAGTTTATAAATAGCATACATAAGAAATTAAGTGATCAATCATTACTTACTGTTTTCTGATTCCTTCACATCAGTAGTTCAGGTGGGAACATTAAGGAGACTAACTGAAGTTTGAAGATAACAGATTTGTATGTATATTGACATGAACTTATGAATGTGCTACAATAGGCAAGTTAAGAATATCAGGCTGAGGTTCATTATGCTCTTTTCTCATGTTCTAAATGAAAGACTAGAAAATATTGGCTAAAATTCAATAATTTCCACAGCCAAGAAATACAATATAATTTGGTCATTGATTTTACTTGAGAACCTTTCTCCTTAGGCAATATCAAGACAGATACCAATAATTAGTAATTCAGCAAGGGGCTGAACCTCAAATTTCAAGTGTAGTAAACTGTACTTGAAACTGCAACCTTCCACACTCATTCAGGCATTAACAACTGCCAATATTCCTCCCTTGTTTTACTTAATTTTTTTTTTTGAAAATGTGTGTTTCTACTCAGCTCTGAGGAATCCAGAAACACTATCACGGGTAAGGTACAGTAGTTTGTAGTTGCAAACTACTAAATGATGCTGATTATACATGTTTTATTCCCGTGGAAAACTTTGAGGAAGGGGAGTGGTACCAGCAGTATCAGAGCATCAATATTCACAATCCTTACCCCCTAATCATGTTCCTGCACCAAATTATCTTGTATTTATCATAAAATCCCTTTGTAAATGTAAAAGTTCAGAAGAACTTTAAAGTTGTTTGCATTTGTTTTCTAAAGCAGAACATAGACTGTCTTTTATTTTTCATTTTTGATGAACAGGTAGTATTATATAGACTTAGCAGATTACATTTAGGGATTTATATGCATATATACATCATACATGTATTAATGAACAAACAATACAGTAAAAAAAAACATGAATTTGAAAGAGAGAAAAGGATATGTGAAAAGGTTTTGAGGAAAGAAAAAGAATATAAAAATGATGTAATTAAATTATAAAAAAATACAAATAAAACATAAATCTTGAAATTCAAAACAAAATGAGAAACAGAAAAGTTAGGAAAAGAGTGTCATTGGGAGATAGTGGTCACTAATCCTTTCATTTACCAAATCTGTACAATTATATTTCCTACTATCTCTTTAAATTAACAATACTTAATTATTTTCCTACAAGGTGTTGAAAGCTTGATGGTTATCCAAGTGAAACATATTGAAACTAAACAAAAATACATCTGTGAAATGCTGTTGGTCTTTTTTTTTAAGTCAATAAATTAGACCTCCATAATAACAGTGACTGGCTACAAGCCACATATTTTACATACGATGCATATGTAGAATATTGCCTTTCTGTTAAAATTTTAATTAATTTGAATAATGTGAACAGAAAAATTGTATTTTCTACTATAACCATTTCACAAGGCAAAATGATACAGGGAAATTTACATTTAACAAGATATTCTCTTTGATTCAATAAAAGAAAAATATTATGTAACCATTTATATAAAACAAGTATTCTTCATTTTATATTAAGTTTTTTAAATTTGTTGTCTGTGTGTGTATTTGTTTATTTATACATGTCTGTGTGTTTCTACATCATATATATATATATGTATATATATATATATATATATGTATATATATATATTCTACCTCAATTTGGACTAGTCACAAATCAAGAAATTGTTCCTCGATATCATATGTGCAATGAGAGAGTCATGATTTTTATGGAAGCGTTAAGAAAATATCTGTGTTCTTATTAGTGTCATGAAAGTGAACCACTCAAAAGATCACTTTTCACAATTAAAACCCATTAAAGGGGCTTGAGAGACAGCTCAAAGCTTCACAGTACTTCCTGCACTTCCAGTGATTGGAGTTTTATTCGAAGAACTTCATCAAGAGATTCAAACAACCTAACGTGTAACTCCAGCTCTAAGGATCCCAACACCACATTCTGGACTCTGAAGGTGCATGCACACTCATATCCCATATACAGACATAGCACATTAAGGTATTTTAACATCTAGTAGGTCAGTGTTGAAATGGCATTACTGAAACGTACCCAAGCAACAAAAATAAAGATATTATAAATAGGTGCTTTTGTACCTCCCTCTCTTTAGCTGTCAGACTATTGAAATAATTACCCCTAAATAAACTATATTTTGTCTCAGAAAAAAATATTGCTGGGGGAAAGAATGTTTGACACCATAGAAAAACCGTCATGAGAATCTGCAGTCAGAGGAAGATCTTGTCTCCTAAAAAATGATTTACAAATTTTCAGATGATCTTCCCAGATAAGCCAGTTTTGAGACAACTGTGTATTGTGACCATATCTTAGTCAGGCTGCTTAGATATGCAGTGGCTTCTATTTAAACGTTTTTACTTCTGTTAAGACTTCAAGATAGTGTTGTAGAATATATTTTAAGCTATGTAAGTTTTGTTTATGCTGTGGAGTATTCGTTTTCCTGATGCAAAGCTGTGTGCTGCATTCTTTAATGTTGCATTTGTTTCACTCTATGAAGCTGTGTTACTTTGCTTGTCTAAAACACCTGATGGTCTAATAAAGATCTGAATAACCAATAGTGAGGCAGCAGAAAGGATAGGGAGGCTGGCGGTCAGACAGAATAAATAGAAAGGGAGATTTGGGAGGAAAACAAAAAAGATCAAGGAACAAGAGGAGAGGAGGATATCAGAGGTCAGGCACAGGACACATATACTTCCTTATTTTGGTGTGCAAATGTCCACAACCACTTCAGATGGATGGTAAACTACAAACAACACATCTAAACCTTGTTTCTATGTGGAAAGTCTAGGAAGAAAATCAAGGACAAAATGACAAAGTCAGTCAAGCGTCTTTTATAGCAATTATTTGGAGCAACAATTGTTTAAATATACTAAGTGTCATTTCTACTGTAAAAACACTACAACTACAAAGTAAATGTCTAGGACATAAAAAGCTCACCTCAAGTACTCTAAAGAAGATTGCTTTCAAAAGTAGGGACTTTCTTGTCCCTATTCAGAAAGTCAAATATTTATAAAATAATAAAAATATATCTGTGTACCCTAAAATGTACATCACAAAGGCTTCCAAATATACCTATTAATCCCATATTAGAGAGCTTCTGGATATATTTGACCTCCACATACAATTCCTTCCAAGATGCTACTTGTATTCTAAATCAAGGAGAAGTAAACACAACAACTTGCATATGTAGTTCCTTCAGCAATTTGTTGTAAAGAGGGATAGCCCAAATACATACTTCAAAGCAAGATGATTCAAAAGCAATTTAATCAGAACTTCTTCAAAAATAATAGACTTCTTATGACTATAATTATCATCAACATACTAATATTCTCTGAAATTTTAAAAGACTGATTTAAATATACTAATTTTTAAATAATAATCACAATCCTAAAAATGGCATGTCTAATCCTTACAACAATGTAATATATGTTTAATTTGGGTTATTCTCACTGGTAAACAATATTTTTATGGATGAAACGGCTAGTTTTTATCAATTAAAATGCTTAACATATAAGGAAGACATTGTTCTATGGTTTGTGAAAAGCATCATTCTATTATCACCCTGCGTATTGGATGGAAATGTGATTTTATTTTTCTGTTCAGCATGTATAAAGTTTAGAAAATAGTTGGTGATAAAATTAAATGGTGTTTTGATTGAAGAGTCTTCATTTATTATCCTTGTGTTTCTAGAAAAACATTTGATTATTTTTATGAGGTTTTAATCGAGTTAGAAGAAATAATTTTCTACTAATCTTGACCATATTTTTTGAAATTCACATAAAATTTTATTCTTAGTAATTTTAAAATTACTATGTAAATGAAAGGTATTCTGTAATCTGCTATAGTTAGAATTATGATTACTATGTAAATGAAAGGTATTCTGTAATCTGCTATAGTTAGAATTATGACTTGTATCTTTGAAGCCAGATTTTTTAACATAATATTTTAGCATTTGGAAATTTAACATAGTGTACTCCAGTCACCTTTACCTCTCAGCCCTCACAGGTTCTTGCCACAATCTTTGTGTCCTCTCCCCAAATAAAAGTTACTAAGATGAAAGACATTAAGTCTGTGTTGTCAATATAGTCCCTGGAGTATCATCAAACTAATCTTTCCAAATTTTTCACTTCAAAAAATACTTTAATTCTTTAAAAAGAAGATATTCCTGTATTCATATTGATACCATCTCATGACTTCCATTCAGAGAGAGAGGGGGGAGAGAAAGATATAATTGAAACAAAAATCTGTAAAGGAATGTCTATTTTCCTAAAACAATAAATGATTGTGGTGAAACAACATATTAATTTTATTTTTTTAAGATCAGATAGACATCATTCTGTTTTCCCTATTGTGCCTCTGATAACGGTGCATGTAGGTTTATACTTCTATATATATATAGGCAAACACCCCATCATCTCTTAAGAGGAAACTTAATTTCCCTCTTAAGAAGAATAAAGCTAGTAGGAAAGGGAAGACACATTGGAGCCTCAGCAGTAAGAAAATAAAGCTTTTAGTAAAGCAAGATTGGGCACAGGCAAGCACAGAAACTATCCATATTTGTTAGAGATTGTGTCTTCTACTTCTGCCTCTACATATTTTAATGTGGGAGAAGGCAGTGCTGGAGGATGGATACTGTAGGAGCTGTAAATGCTAGTAGTGATTGCTTATAGACAGGTGGCTTTTACCTAGTATTTCCATGTCAAGAAACTTTAGATAATGAGAGAGATACCTTATGAAGATAGATCATGGACCTAGACCATATCCCCTAAGAAGGCATATCAACTGCAGAAAGAACATCTTGTTGAGAATGTTCATTGCAAACAGCAATAACAAGCTCCTTAAGAGCCAGTAACCCTCATTCTTAAGGACTCATGTATAAAAGTTATGTTTTTCTTTCCATATTCAGTTATAAAAATGGCATCTATGTTTTTCTGAATCCAATCTAGTTTGATTTAGTCTTAATCCTCCAAGGAAGAGTCTACAGGTCACTGAACCATTAATTTCACAAGAAGATAGAGAACTAAGGGGACAATATTTGCCCAAAGCTTCCTAGTCAGTAAGTATCAAGTCCCAGGTACTCATAGACAGTTCTAATGTGGCACACTACCCTCTTTCTCCTATTCACTCGTGAGCCAGATCCATCCCGCCACACAGTGGTTCTGAGTGACGTTTAGTGAAAAAGTTGCCACATAGACATATAACAACTGTGCAGCCTTTGCATTGGTCACATTAACGCCAGTAACACTGAGGAGGCTAATATATGAGGGTACTGTCTCCAACTCTTCTACTCCAAGAATGCCAAAAACAAATAGGAAGTAATATAAGAGAACCAGATGTAAGAGGAACCAGAGGTAAGAAAAAAAATGGGGAACCCAGGAAAAGGAAAGAAAAAACCCTCTAACCAGTCTCCTTGAAACAGATACATGGGGCCAAGACTCAGTGAATAATGAACATATCAGCCTAATAAGGAACCAAAAGGTTATTTCTACAAGCACTGGGCAAAGGAAGCTGTTGGATCAAGTAATGAGTAGGTGCTGGGCTATAACATTAATTAGATCTCAACTTCACAGTTTATAGAATTTTAATGACAAGCTATAGATTAACCACAGGCCTCTTTACAAGGCTCAGGAACAATTAGGAAAAAGTTACTCCATAGCTTGGTAACCCATTAATTACATTAATCTGAAATGAAATTTTAAATTTTAAATAAACCAAAATTATAAAAAACCTAAACCATTGAAGGAATAAATGACTTCATTAGCAGCTTAGTCTTATCTAAGGAAAAGTACTGTTCATTATGTTATCCTTTCTCATCTTTCCATATATTACTTTTTATACATTTTCGGTTTTCCTGGGACTACATATTTATCAATTATCTCCATTTCAGAGATGTGTTTCAACTCTTTGATTTAGTCTTAGTCTAAATAAAAAATTTTAACGAGCATCATAAACTTTGGATTTGGGGTGAGTACAATGCTACTGTGTCAGTTTTGAAATTCTGGGTTCCAAAATCAGGGTGTGACAGATAAGTTTCAAAGTAAATGTCCACTGGATGCATATGATTATTTGAGTGTTAAATCCAATGAAACATCCAGGCTGAATAGTCACATACAACTTACTAAGATTAAGGTATGCTCAAGAGTAGTCTATGTGGTAGTGGTTAGTATGAATTATAAGGTTGAAAATCTGCCTTTATAAAACCCACATTAAATTTTCATTGTCATGGCTCATCTGTAAAGAGAACATGATGGTTTGCATTTGATAGGATAGGCATTTTACTATTCTAATTATGCTGATCCATCAGCATGAAAGATCTTTCCATCTTCTAATATCTTCTTCAAAGAATTGTAGGTTTGATCATATAAGTCTTTCACTTGCTTGGTAAGAGTTACCCCAATATAATTTATGTATTTTATATTATTTGTTCTTGTTGATAAAGGTAAGATTTTCTTGGTTTCTTTCTAATTCCCCCTGCCATCTTTACATAAAAGGGTTACTGATTAATTTTGTACCCAGCTACTTTGCCGAAAGTGTTTATTAGCCCTAGCAGTTTCCTAGTGGAATTTTTAGTATTGCTTGTGTATACTATCAAGAGATGATTTGACTTTTTTGTTCCTAATTTGCATCTCTTCATCTTTGCTAGCTGTCTTACCTCTCAAGGTAGAACTTCAAGTACTATATTGTATTCATATGAAGAGAGCAGATAGCCTTGTCTTTTTTATTATTATTATTTTAGTGGAATTTCTTTGAGTTTCTCTCCATTTAATTTGCTATAGGCTATCAGCTTGATGTACAGTATCTTTATTATGTTTAAGTATGTCCCTTGTATCCCTGATATCTCCAAGAGTTTTATCATGAATCAATGTATTTTGTAAAGTCTTTTCTGCTTCAAATATAATGATTATGTGTTCTATTTTTCTTTAAGTTAGTTTATATGGTGGATTACATTTATTGATTTATATATTCCTGTATCTCTGGGATGATGCCTACTTTGCAATAGTATATGATCATTTTGATGCTTTTATAGACTTGGATTTTCATGTACTTTATTGAGAATATGGGAATATATATTTATAAAGGAAACTGGTTTATAATTCTCTTTCTTTCTTGGATGTTTATGTGGTCCTGTTATAAGGATAACCATGGTCTCAGGAAATAATTTTGGCAATACTTTTTTCTGTTTCTATTCTATGAAACAATTTGAGGCATATGGACTTTTAATGTCTGGTAGATTCTGCTTTAAAATGATCTAGTCCTGTTATTTTGTTGGTTTGGAGACTTTTAATGATGGTTTTTATTTTATTTCACTAAATTATAGGTCTGTTTAAAATGCTTATCTTAGCTTAATTTAACTTTGATAAATGTTAAGTATCATGAAAACTACATATTTATGATGAGGGATGTGTGTGAATGTGCTTTATTGTCATTTGTTATTAAACAAGCTGTTTTGGCCTATGGAAAGGCAGCTTGGAGGCAGGCAGGAAATCCAAGCAGATATAAAGGAGAAGGGCAGAGTCAAACAGACACTGAAAGCTGCCAACCAATGAAGAAAGATATAATGGAACACAGGTAATCTATGTACAATACATAGATTAATAGAAATTGGTTAAATTGTAAGAGTTAGTTGATAATGAACCCAAGGCATAGGTCAAATGGTTTGTAATTAATATAAGCCTCTGTGTGATTATTTGGGACCAGGAAACTTCAGGGACTATGGGTTTGGACCTTGGGGCTAGGCCAGAATGGTGGGGACAAAAAACTTTTGTATACACATTTCTTTAAATTTTTATAATTAAGGGAAGTATGGGTTTTTTTTAAAAAATGTACTTATGATTCTCAAGATCCTTTTGGTGTTTTGTTTTATGTACCCCTTTTCATGTCTAAATGTGTTAGCCTGATAAACTCCATATACCTAAAAACACCAAAAAAGACAAAATCTTCAGCAGATTTTGCTTGGCAAAATGAATGTCTGCTTGTAGAATTCAACTAGATGTATACTAATCACCCTGCATAAAACTCAATTACAAATGTAACAAATACTTCAATATAAAACCATACACAGACACAGTAAACCCACAATAAAGATAATCATATCATGGGGCACAGATTTGAACAGAGAATTCTTAATTGAGGATTCTCAAATGGCTAAGAAACACTTAAGGAAATGTTCAACATCCTTAGCCATCAGGACAACTCAAACCAAAACTACTTTGAGATTTCCATCTTATAACTATCAGAATGCCCAAGTTCAGTAAAAGAAATGACACCTCCTATGGGTGATGATGTGAAGTAAGGGGAACACTCATCTATTGCAGTTTGTAGTACAACTTTCAAAGCCACTAAGGAAATCAGTGTGGCAGCTCCTCAGAAGGATGGGGATAGATCATCTTCAAGATCCAATAATGTCATTCTTGAGCATTTCTCCAAGGGACACTTTACCCTGTCACAAAGATTCTTGCCCAACCATGTTCACTGATTCTCTATTTATAATAAACATAAAATGTAAATGATGTGGATGTCCTCAACAGAAGAATGGATAAAGAAAATGTGGTATATATATACAATGGAGTATTAGAATGGCATCATTAAACTTGCAGGTATGTAATTAGAATTCTAAGCACCATCCTGAATGAGGTATTCTAGACTAAGAAAGACAAATATGGTATGTATTCATGTAGTTATGGATATTATTTGTTAAACCAATGGTAATCAAGCTACAGTTGATAGAGCCACAGAAGCTTAGTATAAAGTATGGTACTAGAGGGTACAAATAGATAGTGTTAGGAAGGGAAATACAATGGATAATTGTGAATGAATGAGAAATGGAAGGGGATGGAACAGGAGAATCAAGAGGGAAGGGGGAAGGGACAGGAGGTTGAATTATAGATTCTTAGGAAAGACCTTTATAATTAATGGCTGTTTGAGAGTTGGTATGGAACTATAATAAAATAGAAACGTCCTAAAATGTATTCATTTATGAAAGGTATCTGATGTGGGCATGCCTTTCTGTATGCTGTGAATCTCAATCTTTTTAAACAAAGGAGCTGTTTTGGGCCATGACAGGCACCATAGAAGAAGTAGGAGGAGGAATCAGAATAGGTAGGAAAGGAAGGGTATAGTCAGAGGCAGATCAAGCAAGCCGCCCAAGGAGCAACATGTAAGGAACACAGGTGAGCCACAGGCCATGTGGCAGACAGATTAATAGAAATTGGTTGATTTAAGATGACAGAGCTAACTATCAATGTGCCTGAGCCATAGGCCAAATAGCATAAAGTTAATATAAGCGTCTGAGTCATTTCTGGGGGCCTGAGTGGCGGTGGCGGGTGGCTAAGGGGTCTCGGGCGGCAGGTCTGTAGGTCTTGGCCTCTGGCCACCCAGGACCAAAGAACCCCCACTACAACAGATATCTAAATCAAAACAACAAATAATGGGAAAGATGGAGTACAAAGTGCTCACTCTTTGTATCCAAATAAAATTTCCAGTACTGGTAATGCATTGCACCTAATTGAGTTTTGGACAAAGTATTCCCATTGGAATTCCCAAAAAATCAAGGCTATTGCCAGGAAAGTATGTTGCTCTCCACAAATTGATAGCATGGCCACACTGCTGAAGACAATACATATACAATTCATTGAGAATGAGAATTTAATCTGATTCCTACATAGAGCTTTCATCTCTATGTTCTAGCATCTTTGGTATAGGCAGGTTCTCTTTACATCACAAAAAGACAAATACAAATACCATCTCAGCCACAAACCCTTTGATGTACCAATATGTCATACTATAAGATATGCTAGTGCAATTGTCTCACAAAGCTTGTTTGAGTATCCAACCAATACTTGATTTGATTTAAAGCACCCTTTACAAAATGGAACCCATTGCTTGAGTGACCAAAAACTTGAGACTAGATAATCTGGGGTTCTAGGGTAAAACCTAATACTACTGGTGTACATGTAAACATAGTTATAAAATTATTCCTATTGATATTCTTCTGTATTCATAGATCCCTAACTGTTCAGCCATTATCAGAAAAGCTTCTACCAGTATCAGATTGAAAGAAATTCAGACACCCAAAGATAGACATTTCATAAAGAGTGAGAGATCTTGGGACTCCTCCATCAAATCCCTTCCATCAGAGCACAAGAAAATATGTAGAAGAGGAAGGTGAAAGAGTGTAAGAGCAAGAAGTAATGAAGGACACTAAGTATATAAGGCCCTCTAAATCAACATGAGCAAAGCTCAAATGAACGTACAGATAGAGAAACACCATGCACAGTCTTTCATGGATCTGCTCCAGGAACTCCAAATGTATTATAGCTTCCAGTTTAGTACTTATGGAATTTCTGAATGTGAATGAGTGGGTCTCCCATTCTTGTCCTTTCTCTTGTCTATTTTTTGTTCTGTTGTTGTTTTTTTTTTCTTCTCAATTTCAATATGGTAGTTTTGTTTTATCTTTATAACATTATATTAATTATATCATTGTTTCTTAAAAGCTTGTTCTTGTTTCTAATGAAACACAGAAAAGGAATGGATTTGGTTTATAAAGGAAGTTGAAAGTAACTGGGAGGATTAGAGGGAGGGGAGACTAATCACAATATATTATGTGATAAAATAATCTATTTTTCTATATGTTATAATGTTTTTAAAAAATTGTCTTCTTATCCATGTATCTCCCACTCTACCTCCCTTCCCTCCTCCTAATCACTCAGAGTCAGATTTCAGCCTTCCCATTCCTCCATCCCCTCCCCACAAAGGGCAAGAAGTCCCAAGGTGGGTCAGCTCAGCCTGACAAACCCACTCCAGGCAAGTCTGAAAAGAATCTATTTTCAATAAATAGAAAAATATCAAAAAGAATTTTAATTCAATTCCAAGCACCTATGTCAGGTTGTTCATAATCACTTCTAACTCAAACTCCAGGGAATCCAGGACCCTGCTGAGGATTAATGGATCCTGCAGGCACCCGCACTCACATGCACATTCACACACAATTTAGAATTTAAGAAAAGATTTAAAAAAAAAAAACATTTAATTGCAATGATAACAAAAACATACTATCAATGACAAAATTATTAATTGTGTGACTGAAGCACAAAGGTAGAGACAGCATGCTTTTATAAGTTTCATTTCTTCTCTCCTGAATTTTCTGAAATTTTGCCATGTGATGACCTATAAAATATCCCTTATTACTGACTTTGTAAAACAGTGATTGAATATATTTCTGGGCATTAAAAATGACCTCTTATCAGGTAGCCTGTTATAGGAGTACAGAATAATAAACTCAGAGTTGTTTACTTCTTGCATGACATTATAGTTTTGTTTAATGATTTCCAAGGGGACTTTGAAAGATGTCACTATAAGCCTCTTTTTAATGAAATTATATCATGTGACATTGCACTGATTGAATTCACCTAAGCACTTTTGTAGGGATAAGCCTAGTTATGAAATTAAATCTATACATTTCTAAAAATTGAGTGAGTTTTCTTATCAGAGCAAACATATCAGATGAATGTCCATAAACTCTGTGGTTTAATGCTTATATAGTATTCTACAGTTGTGTTGTTTAGAATTAAAGTTGTTTCATAACTCCATTATTATGCAGAAATGTATGCAATTTTTTAAAAAACAACAGCAGCTATATATTATAAAAATAGAAATCTATAGAGAAAATAAATAAAAATGTATTTTTAAAGTCTAAATAAAATGAGATTTTTAAACAAATCTGTAAACAATGATTTATAATACAATGTAAGTCTGTACTGTTAGTCTAAAGCCCAAATTTGGAGAATTATGCAGGCACATTAAATTTATTTGTTTTTACATCCTGCAGACGTTTTAATGTCTGAGCATCAATAAGAACAAATTACTTAAGAACTTTTAATATGATCTAATAAATTAAGACTGAATTGTAATGCAGAAGTGGGTTCAACAAGTCAAAATTATGAATCTCACATAATGATCCAACAACACTTAAAGTGCAGAAGCAGAGTACTCCAGGGTGTATGGCCACATTGGAACCTAACTGTTCCCCTCTTGTCAAATAGAAATTGTGCATCAATCTCAAGGGGTTAGAGACTGCTCATTGCATACAAATGGTTTTATTCTGAAGTCTCTTCAAGAACTTAACCATATTTATGAAAGCAACCAGGGTAGAATAAATTATCCGAGGACATTGTATACCCTATTAGCATTCTTCATTTAAAAAATAACAGGAATTTCCTATGTCTGTACTCATAGTGAGAAATAGAAGAGGTTGGAAAGAAAATAAGATAGTAAGATGTCAGACAGGCAGGACACTAGTAAGTAATCATAGCAGGTAAATCTTCCTGACTCATCAGGAATCCCCGTTAGAATAGATGAAGCTTAATCTTACTATTCACCAACCTAAGTTTTGAATTCTCAATATGGCTGATTTAGTAGAGACTTGTTCTAAGGGCCACTGAGACAATGAAAGAAGATTCTGGAAGAATCACTGGAAGAAATTGTTATCATAATCACTTGACTTAGTGTCCCTCTAAGATCTTACAGTAATACCAGTCAAGGGAAGAGCTGCTGCATTCTTCCTCTTAAAGCCCTCCAGCCCATTTTACCTTATTTACATGTTTTCCAATCCTTTGCTATGCAGCATTTTATTGTATATTTTAGAATAACTAGATTTCAATCTTTAAAAATATTTTTAATGTTCTGACATAAAACACAAATGTTTGAGACAATAGATTTGCTAATATCTTGATGTGGCTACTATTATATATGTACAAATTCTAAAAATTATGGCTATCCCATATCTCAACATTACAATAGTAATGTTAAAATAGAAATCAAAACTTAAGATGTCAACCATTTCTACTAATACTATAAATTCCAATTTGAGTTAAATATGATGCCTATTTGATTTTCTACATTTTTGTTACTGTGAGTTTCAATTTGATTTATATGCATGGATCAAATCCATTTAAATGACTAGTCAAAAACACAGAATGTTGAACTAGGGAGTAACTGGGGAAGCTGCTCTTTAACATTTTATTGCTTTGTTCTTTAAAGTATGAGTTAACACACTTTTGTTTAAAAGGTATATATTATATGTCTTGGAGTATGTATGCCAAATGTCCTTGAGGGCAACTTCTTAGTCTGTCATTTCTTTGTAGCTGTAAAATAGCTGTAGACCATATATCAATGAAGAAATGTGAAATCTCACTGAAACTTTACTCACAGAAACAGATAACCAGGAGGATTTGTACCCATAGTTTTATTCTGATATTCATATGACTACCAATATTAGTTAATAATTTATAATAGCACCAGAAAAATTACATTGTGTGAAAATTAATTTTATTGCAAGTAGTTATAAAACTAAAATAGTAAGAACTATAAATTAAAATTAAATCATTTACTTACTGACAAATAAACAGTGATTATGAGACTACAAATCCTAAAGAAAAGTATCACTAATTAGAAGTCTGCTTGCATCAAATATGCCCATTATTTGTTGTTGCTGATATTCTTGAATATTTTTATTAATTTTTATCAGAGTGTATTAATAATAGTTAGGTATCAATACAATTCTGTCAACTATACCTTAGCAGAGTTTAATGGGGGGTTAAATTTTTTTTTACTATTGGGATTGCTAATAGTTATGTATCTGGCTCCTATAAATAATTTAATTATGTAAGTTTACCACTATTATGACAAGACATTTGCTATTCAACTTGATGGACATGTTCAACTGTAAATATTCTTATACTATAATTTATCAATTTTTATTTTAATTTATGATTTTTCAAAATTTACATCTATATTAAAACATTTTCTCATTGTGTATTGTGTTCATATTTGTGATATCCTCAGGCTCTTTTCACATTATATTATCTTACTAAAAAATATTTCCTAAGTAAGATTGGGAATTTTATAGGTATGATGCTGGAATATTAAGAAAGGTTAAGTAAAAGCTGTAAGAGCTGACACTGACTGGATCCTATACCTTACACCCTCTGGAGAGCCAGGACCCAGAGACTGAACAGAGACCTAGGATAGAAACATGACTGGCGAAAATTAGACAATGAAATGATTCCTAATAGTATTCTGCTATACTTATAGATTGTTGCCTAATTTAATGGCCATGAGGGAAGCTTCATCCAGCAACAGATGGAAACAGATTCAGAGACCAGCAGCCAAACATTAGGTGGGGACCTGGGGAAATCATGTGGAAGAGGGGGAGGAAGGATTGTGAGGGCCAGAGGGACCAAGGACCATAAGAATATCACAGAATCAACTAATCAACTACCCTTGTCTCATAGCCACTAACAGAAATTGAACTGCCAACTAGAGAGCTTGCATGGCAATGACTTCGGCCATCTGTACATATACTACAGTTGTGTAACACAGTCTTATTATTGGATTTCTAACAATTGGAGCATGGGATGTATCTGCTTTGGGACCCTTTTCTCCTACTGGCTTACCCAGACTTAATAGGAGAGGAGATTTCTAATCTTAATGAAACTTGATAAGTGATAGCTGGCTGATAGCCATTGGAGGCATGAACTATTTTGAAAGGAGGAATGGATGGGGTTAGGGAAGAGGGAATGTTGGGGGTAGGGAGTGGGAAGAGAGGAGAGGTGAGAGAAGAAACTGTGTGGGCTTGTAAAAACTAATTAATTAATTAAAAGAGTTGTGTGAATCACTAGTGGAAAAACAAAAGAAAACAAAAATCCTGTTTTTCTTTGACTAGATCAAGTACTTCTTGGAGTGTCTACACAGTGCAGTGCACTTACCTTAGCATTTGCTATATTGAAATACTGAAGTTGTGAGTCCTTTAAAAGAAAACAGCTTCTTAGTCAATCTCTGTTTTTCTAGTAATAAGCAGTGTCTGCTTTGTTCAGGGTAGACTGGATTATTTTTTTTTCTTCAGTTAAGGCATTCACAGTATGTTTCTGGGCTAGCAAAATGGCTTGGTGGATAAAATAGTTTATCATCCAGCCTCAAGTCTTGAATTAGATCTCTGCGATACACATGTGTTGTGGGAAAATTGTTTACATTGTGTGAAAATATGGCTATGTTTTGCCTCATCTGCCAAAGGTGCCTTCTGATTGACTTAGTAAAGAGCTGAATGGCCAATAGCTAGAGAGGGGGCAATAGAATCAACTTCCTGGGAAAGGACCTTGGAAAGAATTTGAGGCTAAGCAATTAAACCAAGGAGATGTGAAGAGAGCTGGACATACAGTGCGAAGGGAGCTGAAAATACAGTATGGAGAAGAGGTAACAAGCATCATGGCAGAACACAGATTAATTAAAAAGGGGGGGGGGATATTTTAATTTATAGGAGATAGTTGTGAAGAAGCCTAAGGTAAAACCAAACATTCCTAATTAGTAAGATGTTTTCCTGTCATTTGGAAACTGGTAGTCCAAAGGAAGACCGACTACACACATGGTAGAAAGAGAGAATAATTCCTTTAAGCTGTTCTATGAACTCCCCTTGCATACTGTGGCATGAAACTTTTCCTGTACCCTCAAATAAATAAATGCAGAAAAACTAAAGCATACTTCAATGAGTAAGAAAATTGGACCATAAAATTGCTCAATTGTCAGACTATATGAAAATTTCATAAGTGTGGGAGGGGCTAGAACACTTTAATATGAGATGTTTGGGTTTTAAATATGGAGTAAGGTAAGAATGGCAAAAAAGGGAAAAGATTTTTTGTTGCCTAAAGTAAATAGTATAATTAAAGTATAATTCCTTAATGCATGTGCACATTCAAAGAATATTATGTATTGGAGGTTTAAATGTGTTGTTTTATGTACTGAGGAATATTGGTGAGGAAGAAAAATATGGTTTCCATTCTGATGGAAAAGTCTACATAACATGCATGTGTATATTACTTCCTGTCTTATTGTGTTTATGGGTGATTAGTTTCTCTTTAAATAACAGAGCTTTAGCAAAGTATGTGTTTGATAGTTATATTACAACAGGAGTATTCACAAAAAATACAAAGAGGCAAACAGAGGTGAGATTGGGATATGAGCGTTGGGATATCTGTTAGTGTTCACAAAAAATGAAAATTAATAATAAGGACAGAAAGTAAAATTATAAGGGGCAGCAATGTGTAAGAAGGTGTATAAGAAGAAAAACCTACTGAAATATCTTCTTTGCACAGCATTGTTACATTGTGAAAATTATATACATGGAAATTAATTTGTTTTTATTAAATATCAATTGCTCTTTCTCTTTGCTTCTATATTGAGGTGAGCAGCTTACCATTCTATTAATTTGAGATATGTAATTAAAATGCTCCACATTTTTCTCTTACTCTTGATAATTTCATAAGCCAAGTAAAGAAATCCCTTAGGGACAGCTGGGTTTTCCTGCATGTTAAGTAGCTTTTGGCTGCTGCAGTTATCTTGGTTAGTGACAATGGTTTTTCTTGCTTCTTTATAATAATGTGTAACAAAATGTCATCTTAAAGATGTTATGCAAGATATAAGATTAAAATCAAGTAATTGACATTATCCAGTTATTTAAATACACTTATTTATGAGACCTACAATATAGAGCCCATTTTTTAATTTCTGCACTATGCCAAGAAAAGATGCAAGAAGATGTAGAAAACTTTCTAAGCAGAATTAAAATCCTAATAATATTTACGTTAGAATGAAGGTTTGTACAATTCTTATTGTCACTTGTCATGATGGTGTTAGCTGGACATTCCTGGGAGACCTGCTTTTTTTCTGAAAGGATATGAAGACATCCATATGTGGGTGAGGGGAGTGGGGCCCTGGGAGGAGGGGAAGGTAGGGAAACTGCAGTAACATTGTATTTTATGAAAGATAAAAAAAAACAAATTGCCTTAGTGTTTAATTATATTAAAACTCTAAATTCCCATGCCACTACTAGCTAATAATACTTATACACTCACTTTGTTATGTTTCCCCTTCCTTATACATTGTTGTAAACTCAAAGCAAATGACTAGAGACACATATCCCTAGCAGTAAATTTTCTTGCTGATTTCCTTGTATTAGTATACATCCTCTAGCTACAGAAAGCAGGCTAGATTTTGTGACTATAAAATACAGTCTTATGAAATTTTATTATTTCTGGGGAAAAATAAAGGACAAACAATATTATGAATTATTCTTAACACTGGGGTCCCAACAAAGGGCAACAGATGGCAGGAATATTTACTCAAGTGATGTTTCTGTCAAAGTTCTATCAGCAACAAGGCTGTTAAGACACTGTCAAATTCACCAGCCAGCTGGTTAAACCAGCACTGTAAAAACTGACTATATACAAAGCATACTTGTATCCAATTTAGTTTTTTAACACCATATGCCTTTAGAAAGGAAAGTGTATGAATCAATTTGTATTAATAGAATGCTAGATAACTCATATAGAGTCTTTTAAAAGAGCATATGTCTAATTAAATATTAAAGCCCATTGTAGATAGGAATAACATCTTCTGCACCAAATATGGTCACTCACCTATACAATTCATTGATCATCCATACAGTCTGCACAAACCAGTGCCTTTTCTGTAGCAGCCTTTGCTATAAGGGGGCTTTCTGGGCTGCCAGTGGAGAAAGTAAAATAATGAGGAGAACTGTAAGGCATCTCCATTAATTAGAAGAAAGCATTTTCATGGACCCAGTTGTCTCAAACATTTTGGCATGATTCCTTTCAATACTTTGGTGCTCTTTGAGTCTAAGTTGTTAAAAGTGGCTCTTTACAAAACGCTCTCCTCAATCACTGATAGAAAATGTATGGTGAAACGAAGAGCAGCTCATCTGGTCCTTAACACTGATGTAGTCTTCCCTCTGACTTTTGCTTCCAAGTCCAAAACACCAGTATATCTACAATTTTACCTATACTTCGTTCTGTTAGATACAGCAGAGTAGAATCCTATTTTATATCTACTTTTGATAGTTAATAGTAGGATGAGAGATGTATTGAAACATACTCTAATCAAATTTGATTAAAATTTATTATTTAATAAAGTAGACACATAATTCAATTTATTAATGACAACATACATAAGTTTACTACATGTCAATATAATTGAAATTACTAAACAGTAAAATGTATTACTGCAGAATATACCTAAAGACTAAACAACATTGAAAGAGTACATTTTACCTTAAAAATTGGTATCAACTCAGAAATATAACACATTGCTATTTCACCTTCTGCCACCTTATGCCTTAATTTTATATTTGTAGATTTTAATTCCAAAATTTATGTAAACATTCTCATTGTTTCATACTTCTTAAAGCAGAATTCAAATGTGCCTCACACATATTCATGGCAATATTCCTTAGAAGGTGCCGTTAATATTTAATATAGTTCACCAGGCAGCATTATCCCATAAAAACAAACAGGTTGCTTTTCCATTAAAAGGAAGAATATTCAGCACTTGCAAATAATAAACCTAATGGCGATTTTTTATTGTTTCTACTGGCAATGTTAAGAATTTTATAACACTCAACAACAGCTTATGTTTTAAAAGTTATTTCTTTCATGTCTATCCGAAAGCAGACTAAAACTTAATATAAGGTGATTTTATGAGTTTTACATCCCTGTTTCAAACAGAAGCAATTCATGTTGTAACAGTGCATATTGCCACTATGTGAATTAATATTATGTTTAAAACTTTACTTCATGGCATTACACTTTTATGCAGAAATATCTCACTAGCGTTTCTTTTTGTTGCTTACAAACTAAGAAAACAAAAGTATCAGTCATCTCAGGTTGAGAAGTCTATATTAGTGATAAATTTCCTCAATTCTTACTTCAAGTGCTATATTTTGAGAAGGTCCCATTCTTCATGGAAATAATTTTAATAGCATTTTCATTTAGCTTATACTATGTTTCAGATGTTTGGGATGAATAATTTAGTACTCAATAATAATAATTCAGTTTTGATATTTATAAATATGAGCTAAGTGGTCATTAAGAATAACAAGTCATAATGAGGTCTTTTAAAAATGTATTACTTCATGAGAAACGACATTCTTATATCAATCTTACTGTTATTTCTAGTTTAATAAGTATGAACGTAATCAAGGAAAGACTTGTGACATTTACTCAAAGATTCTGTGTACTGAAGAGATACCATTGGATGTGTAATAATAAAACCTTACTCAGAATGTAAACTTACTCAGACATCTTAATTTATATGTAAATATCCATGTGTAGGCAGATTTCATATTTAGTGAAGAAAAAAGGAGGCTAGATTTTGTAGGAATTAGGATATCATGAATGTCTCTGTATTTAGTAGAACATGTTCCTAGGTATATATAAATATCTTTCTTATTTGTTTGTAGGTTAAGAAGTAGACTAAATAAAATACTTTTACAATTTCTCTGAGTAGAAAACATGTTTATAAATATTCACCAATTGTAATTAATAATTCCTACACTGTCAGGAAATAGGGACTTTTCTATGGTCTACAGATCTCTAACATTATGATGGATTTGTATGACTGTATTAGTAATAATTCTTGAAAATTATTAAAGTCTTTATATTTTTGTTTCATAGCAATTTTAATATAAAGGAGATTTTGGATCATATTTGAACATAAAAATAAATAGCATGTATGAAAGAATGGATTTGAAGACATTGAACCAGGAAAAAGGACTATGATTACAGAATGAATGGAAACAATCACATGGCTGAATAGTAAATTTGCCGACCTTTCTATCTAGGCAGATTTCTATACTACAAGAAAAGATGAGGAAATGTTCAAGTCACAGCCAATTTGATTTCAGGAGGTGGAGCATTAAGTCCAATGAGGCAAACATAGATATTACAAGACAGAATACTGTAAAGGAGAATGAAAAAGAAAGGAAAAACTCTGAAAATCTGCAGGAAGTCATAGGTTTTTAAGTAGCTTTTATATGTGAGAAAACTATAATAAACTAAGAGAAGAAGCTAAATTTTGACTGTTATAGTTGTCTCCAGGTACTATGGAAAAAAATTAATCTTTCAGGAGCATAAGAGTAAACAGAAGGATATTTCCTCAGTAGTGGGACAAAAATTATCTGGCTAATTGAAAACAATAATGTATCAAAGACAATCTATAAATTTAAGATGTTTCAAACTAGGTTAACTGGGTCCCACAGAATCTTAAAAACTTGTTTAAATGACGAATTATTTAGCATTTAGCAATTAAATTTCCAAGCACCTGACAAATGATAAAAGTTATCAGATCCTAAAAATACATTAAACTAGCACTCATAGTAAAGATAAAATACATTAACTAAATACAATCAAAATATATAAAGCTGGTTTAATTCATAAAGGAAACAAGAGTTATTATATCTTTATTTTATATCATTAGGACATTATGGAACAAATTGAGTATACCTAGGGTAGGTATAAAATCACCAAATTTTTCATCTAAGAAATGGCAATAATAATATATGCCCTTAAAAATAAACACAAAATATATTAATAAAAGATTAGACTTCACAAAATATGATTAAATTTTAAATAGAAATTATATAGAAACTAATGATGGACAGGGGAAGCACCACAAAGAAAATCGAATATTAATGACTAGTATGACCACTTATTTGAGACAATATATAACCACTTGGTGGTTCCTTCCTTAAAAATAAAGGGTAAAACATTTGAAATTTTGATGAAAATCATGATTTGATTGATATAAGATGATAAATAGAAAAATTAAGAAGACAAACAGACTTGGCACATAAATTAATTGCTTCATCAAAACTATGTGCCTCAAAAAACTTTCTTTATGCTAAATCATTCTCACTAGAATCTCATTAAGGATCTAATCATTTAAAAATGCCAAGTCTGTTATATGCACAGGAAGGCTACCAATTCGGGAAGAGGGTACATATAGCATGAACAAGACTCTGAATTTCATTCCATTATTTCCCAACCTCTGGGAAGTATAATGGAGGAATATTTTCACTTCTATTTTGCTTGATTTTTGCCATAATTAATTTCTATCAACTTTATGATAATTATACTTCTTTTGAAATATAGTAAGTATAAAAATTGCATATGTTTTGTCAGATATCCCTGGAAATTGAAGAGATTTATGTATCTCTTTAAGAGCTAATCATATGACTATACAATATATATATATATATATATATATATATATATATATATATATATACCTTTCAGATAGAGATTGAAATGTGCTTCTTTAGCTCAACATCCATATTGTTGATGCTACTCAGAATGTATCTTCTATAGAATAGCAGATCATAAGCTAATAATTTTTATCTAATTTATGCTAACATTGGTGTGTAAACAAAGTTTATTAAACATACATAACTATAAAAGTATTGGGGAAGTTTCCTTACCTCATCTATAATTTGCTTCGGTGTTTGAATGCTCAATATCTGAATATAAGAAGTTTGTTACTCAAACACTTGAGAATAGAGAATTGTAAAGTCATATTGAATCTAAAATTTTAAAGTGTTTATTTAATAAACTGCTGTTGTGGAAAAGAATATATTTAACTATGCAAATATATGCCAGATTTGTTTGTGTTGTACAATAGTAGTTTAAGTATGTGAAGATGGGTTGCTGTCTTACCTAAAGCACCAGATTGGTCTAACAAAATGCTGAACAACCAACCAGGATCAAGGCAGAAGAAAGACAGGTGAGGCTGGCAGGCAGGGAAAAAAAAGGGGGGGGGAGCTAGCCAACCAGCCTGGGACCAGCAGTCTCAGCGACAGGCAGAAAAGACATGGAGGAAGCAAGAAAGCAGGATGGATAGTGCATAGACATGGTGAATGAGACTTGAGGCAGCATATAGATTCATAAAAATAGGTTAAATTAAGTTAAAATAGCTAGTGAAACAAGCCTAATTAAGGCCGAGCATTCACAATTGATGGTACATCTCTGTGTCATGATTTGGGGGCTTGTAGACTAAGAAAGCCTGCTGCAAACTACCATTTTCATTGCCTTTATCTGTCTTAATCAGTGTTTTTCGACATTAAAAAAATGTTCACAATTCAAACCCATTTGATTGAACACTGCAACATTAATAATCAACAACAAAGCAACAAAAATTTAGACAGCATAATAAACCATAGTTCTTAGACTTAATCAATGTATTTTATTAACTAAATTATATCCTCCACATACTCCACGATCTAATTTATTTTTATCAGTACATTGAGAGACACAACACGTTGGAATTAAATGATTCCCTGGTTATAATCCATATGCTGTATTTGCATTAAAACAAACCAGAAAAAAATCAATAAGTACTCACAATTAACTCAACATTGTTCTGGCCTCTGGTCTGTTCCTAAGTCATTTTGTCAATAGTATATGTAGAAATATTGCTACCATCCTCACAAATTGTCTTGAGGGAAATACAGTTGTAATTTTATCATCATGGATATTGGCCGTAACTACAGACATTACTATTAATTACACCACAGCTTCTCCTTTTGGACAGGTTTCAAAATAAGGCAAACACATACATATACACATATACACATACACATAAACACACACACAGAGACAGACAGACAGACAGACAGATAGACAGACAGAACAACAAGTCTCATTATAGTCTGCTGGAAGATGTTTTCCTGCATCACAGATGTAGTTGTATTTCACAGTTCAACAGATGGACCAGCAGTGCCTAGGAAGATGCTCTTATCCTTTCACAAAATATTCAGAGCACAATTTTCAGGCATAGTTGTTATGCTTATTTTTATAGCATTTTCAAGAAACATCACAAAGGTTGAGAGTTACATATTTCATTCATTATTTCAGGTGAATTTATAGTAGCTAAATATTCAAAATATTGCTGCAAAAAGAAAGACAATATGAAAAAAAGAAAATTTAAAAGTCTTACCTTAATATACCATTTGTATTTAGCATGTTCCCAATTTTCAGGATTTTGTGTCTTTCTGAAAAACTGTTCAACTTCACTCAGCCATTGATTAAATACTTTCATATCATAATGAAAGTGTCTCCATTTTTCAACTGATCTATCAAATTGCCTAGAATTAAAAAATGTGGATGAAACAAAATAAGTTATTTATATAAAAAATTTTATAATACTATAAATATTTTTGTTTATTCTTACAAATGCATTTTATAGTATCCTAAATGTGTATATGTCAGCTTCAATGATCACCCATAACAACTAGTATAAAACAGGAACTATGAATTAAAACAAAAACTTATTTTTTCTTTAAAAATAATCATAAACTTTGACTAAAACAAATATTAGACAATTGTTTAGGAGTATTAGCATCTGCTTTATGATAATTTTTAAAAGTAATTCTAGGATTTTAAAAACATTTAAAAATTATAAAAATTGTTTGAGAACTAGACATTCAATTTTAAAATATATTTAGGTAAAAAAAAAAATCAGGTTTATGAACCTCAACATCCCTCTCGGTTCAAATAGCTGCTTTCAGAAGTCCCTCTTCCCATGCAACCTCAATTCCACAGAGGACTCTGACAAACCTTTGTACCTTGCTAGAGAATGAACCTTCTCTTCTAATCCATTGTAATTCCAATGTGAGCCGGCAATACCTGGAAACATCGTGTACTAGAGATATTCAGTGACTATACAGAACTCCAACTCAAGTAGGCAGTTTTCACTATCCATTTTGTCCTCATTATAATATCTACTGTTTCACCCTCTATCCTTTAATAGTCTGCTTACAGGTACATTTCCTCACATAAGTCAATTAGACATTGTAACTTTTTGTAAAAAGCCAAGTCCTTCTAACCTTTTCACCCTGTCTCCCTATACATGATCTTTACTTTAGAGAAACCTACTTTCAAGAGCCCCTCCTTCCACCACATTTCTATATCCCTGAGTATCCCATCTCTTGGTGAGGAGAGGATCCCCTTAGCACTTTCTCACAGCCTTACTTAGCCTTTTTTTTTTTAAATAGCAAACCTCTATTCCTCTATATCACTGATTGACCAGCAGAAACACTAGCTAACAGGAAACCCAAAGCCATCCACTTTTTCTAAAATTCAGAGTGGGCAAAGAAAGCCAGGAATGGAAAAATCAACAACATGAAAACCACATATCAATACCTAGAATTACCTGAATTATCCCAAGCACAGACAACTAGACAACAGCACAAAAGCACACACCTTAATAGTTGAGAGAACAAACATATAATTGTAGGCCCTGAAAAACTTAATACAAAACAAGAAAGGATTTCAAAATAGGAATATAAATGTGTTCAAAGACCTTGAAGAGACTGTAAAGAAATACCTTTACAGGGACTGTGAAAACACAAACAATAGAATGGAATAATGAAAAAAAAAGACATAAAAGCAGAATTTCACAAAGAATTAGAATCTCTAAAGAATACACCAAGGAAAATAAAACTGGAAATGAATGGTTTAAAAAGTCAAACAAAAATGTTGGTATAAACATCACTAATAAAAGATAGAATATGCAACAGGAAATCTTAGGCATTGAAGACAAAGTAGAAAATTAATAGCTCAGTCAATGAAAATTAAACCTAATAATAAAAAAATTCAGAAGCAAAACATCTGTGAAATCTTTACACAAGACACCATGTAAAGACCAAATCTGAATAAGAATAAAAGAAGGAAAGGAAACCCAGACAAAGAAAATATTTTCAATGGAAGAAAATTTTACCACTCTAAAGAAGGAGATGTCTTTATAAGATGTATAGAGAACTCTTTCTCTCTGGAGACCAAATTCATAAAGTCAACCCATTCCACTTCTTCACTATGGCCAAGGAAGCTACAGATCATTATCACTCTGGCCTCCTTCCCATTGCTTGTCAATGTTTCCAAGTTCCTAACTTGGGCAGACCCCCATGCTCAACCACAAGACACACCTGCCAGAAGATCAGGTAGCCAACCAATGATTCCCCAAGCCCCAATCCTCTGCCAGGTCCTAGTGCTACAAGAGAACAGGAGCTACAGCCTCTCTTCCCACATTTACAAACTTCCTGTGGATCCAATTGCCCTTTGCTCCTGTCATTCTCCAATACTAGCAAGTAATCCTTATGAACACACAGGCAAGGGGAACAGTAAAAAGGGCAGCATACAACCAACACACTCAGAAAATCAAGAAAGGAAACAAAACCAAAGAATAAAATAACTATACTACAAAGATAAACTGAGAAATAAACATTTCAGCCTATAATCATCCCAAACTCAGACACCTAGATGTGGTGATATGTTACATATTTAATAAAAACCAGTTTTAAATATCAAAGAAGAGATAGATCTACCCACATTCAATCTACAAGGATCAGAGAGTAGTAATTTAATCTTTAATCTTAGCAGGGCAAAAACTGGAAGTAGTGACATATGCCTTTAATCCCAGCAGATCTGAGTTTGAGGCCAGCTTGGTTTACAGAGGGAGTTCCAGGCTCCCAGGAAGGCAGTGGTGGTGCCAGGTCTTTATTCCCATAACTCCAGAGATAGAGGAGATCTTTCTGTGTTTCTGTGAGTTCAAGGCTAACTACCAAATAGGAGTAGCCCATGACTTTAATCTTAATCTGGAGGTGAAACAACTGGGTAAAGAAGGTATTTAAGTCAGGCAAAGGAAGACAGATGAGGTAGTAGAAGCCAAGAGGAGCAAGGCTGAGGAATCTAGAAGACAGTTGGGTGAGATTTGACTATTTATTTAAGTCTTTATCCTATATCTGGCTCTGAGTTTCCTTTATTATAACCAGAATTCATACAACACTTGGCATCTGGCTTTGGGCCATGAATTTCCCCCTTTCCCCCCATAAAAGGCCACATGCTGGACAGAACAACACATGGCCAGATGGTAACTGGATAGGGGTGGTTATTTCTAGAGGCATAAGAAAATATCAAAATGTTACAATTGTGGAATGCAAGGTCACATATATATATAATCAGAAAGGGAAAAAAAAGATGATCATCTGATAAACATATAAAAGGATTTTGACAAAATATATCTTGCCTCCATGATATCACACTCTTGGAGAGATTAAAAACACAATGGATATCTCTCAATATAATAAGGAGAATTTATAAATTTATAGCAAACATAAAATAAGATGGAGAGAAACTCAAAGCAATTCCACTAAAATCAATAACAATACAATTGCCTACTCTCTTCCTATCTAGTCATTGGCTCAGGAGACAACTTCCTAAGCAAAGCACTAATAGAGCTGGCATTAAAATCAACAACTTATTAATGGGACCTTATTAAAGTGAAATGTTCCTGGAAGGCAAAGGGCACGATCAATAACACAAAATGGCAGGCCAAAGAATGGTAAAATAATTTTACTAACTTTTCATCTGATAGAGGACTGATATGCAAGATATATAAAGAAACGAAGAAATTAAATACAAATAAAAATCCAATTAAAAAAGTAGTACAGATTTAAACAGATAGTTATCAATAGAGGAATCTAAAAAGGAAGAGAATCACTTAAATAAATATTCACCATCTTTAACCACCAGGGAAATGCAAATCAAAACTACTTTGAAATTCTGTCTTACACTTGTCAGAATGAGTAAGAGCAATAACACAAGTGACATGTATGTGGGTCAGAATGGGAAAAAGGGAAAACACCTCGGTTGCTATTGGTAGTGTACAGCCAATATTAAAGTTAATATGGAAGTTCCTCAGAAAATTGAGAATGAATCTACCTCAAGACCTAGCTATACAGTTCCTAGGCATATACCCAAAGAACTTCTATGTTACCAAAAGGACACTTGTTCAACCGTTTTTATTTCAATTTTACTCATAATAGCCAGAAACCGGAAACAACCTAGATGTCCCTCAACAAAATAAATTAAGAATATGTAATAAATTTACACAATGGAATATTACTCAGCTGTTAAAACAATGACATTATGAAATCTGCAGACAAATGGATGCTACTAGAAAAAAAGGTCAACCTGAGTGAAATGAACCCAGACTTCAAAAGACATCAAGGGCTATAGATAGTAATTTGACAGCTACAATCATGTATTTAACAGCTAATATATAATATAGGCCTTGATATGTTAGGTAAAGAAAGGGTCTTTAGTATAGATTCATGAATCTTTCTTGAGAAGAAAACTACAGTATGTTTGGCATGTTGACTGGGGCATGTGGTGATTGGAACAGGAGGGATCTAGTATGTGGGGAAGGGGTGGAAGGATTGAGTACACGGGAAGACTGCTGTAACTGGAGGGGAATTGAGGGGACAATATGTAAACCCTTGTGGAGCTCAAAAAAGCTCATTGAACAAAGATGGAACTGGTATCAGCATGGAACCTTCACCCCCATGTTTTAGTTTCTGGCATGGGGAAGTACTCTGCAAACTATAGAAATAGAAAACTGGACACCAACTCAGTCACAAAACCATGGACATATGATCTATCCTGCCCGCAAGATGTGCTACAGCAATGGTAACACTGATCTTATGGGAGTTGCCAACAAATGTGTGGTTTAACATGAGACCTATGCCGTGAGAGAGAGCCAATGCCTTATACTGCCTGGGTGACCCTGCCCTGGAGACTGGATAGCCTAGAGACCTACAATAGAACTAAACATGATGCCCCCTCCTCCAAAATAAATTAAAAGGTTTCCCAATAATATCTTCTATATTTATGGACAAGTGCATTGCCCAGTTGTCATAAGAGAGACTTCCTCTGGCAGCTTATAAAAAGGGGTTCAGAGTCTCATAGCCAAAGATTATGAGAAGTGATAGGTAAAATGGAGGTCTCCATGAGCTCCCTTCCCTTGGAGCTTGAGGAATCACCTGGAAGATTGTTAGGGAGGATTATAGGAGTCAGAATGGATAGAGGAAAACATGACCCGTTGAATAAATTAAGCACTACTTATATAAGCTCAAAGATATTGAAGTGGCAAACCCAGGGTCTGCACAGGTCTGCACCGGGTCCTCTGCATATAACTGTAATGGCTGCTAGCTGTTTTCTCTTGGAGAGCTTGCTCCTTTCTGAAGGGAAATTGAAGAGTGAATCTTGAGGTGAGGGAAGCTGGTGGAAGTGGAGGTTAGGGGTATTTTTTGTACAAGAGAAAACTATTTTCAATAAGAAAAACATGAAACTTACAGAACGCCAAATAGAGGGAATAAAAATAGAAATTCCACAAGACATATAATAATTAAAACAGTAAACACACAGAACAAAAAAGGGAAAAGAGTAAGATGAACAAAAGGTAGGCATACTAGAATAATATCTGATATCTCAATAGAAACTCTGAAACACAGAAGGGCTTGGATATATTTTCTACAAGTTCAAGAGACCACAGATGGCAGCTCAAACTACTGAAACCAGCAACAAAATGGACAAAGCCTGAAAGATACTCCACTATAAAACTAAATTGCTGCAGCATCTATCTACAAATTCAACTCTACAGAAGGCACTAGAGGGAAAACTGAATTCTGTCAGAAATAGTGAACAACATAGAATAAAATGTAAGAAATTAAAAAAAAATCAGTCTAGCAATATATTAGGAATACCCATGCCAAAATGACAAAATAGCAGGAATAAATACATTTTGCACATTGATTATTCTCGATGTTAATGATTTGAATTCACTAACAAAATGACACCATCAAACAGCTTGGGTTTAAAAGCAATATCCAACTGTAGGCTGAATCCCAGAAACACACCTTACAATCAAGGTTAAAAATTATCTCAGATTAAAATGATAGGAAAATGTATGCTAAGGGAATGAAACAAAGAAACAAGTTAGTGTAGCAATTTCAATATGTAAAAAAATAAACCTCAAAAAAACTAATCAAAAGAGATTACAAACTCATCAAAATAAAAAAATCCAACAAAAGGATTTTGAAATTCTAAACATCTATTCACTCGAAACAAAAACATTTAAGTTCATGAAAGAAACACAACTATAGCTAAAATCACTTATTGTCCCTCACACAGTGATAGAGAGTGACTTCAATACTTCATTCCTGCTAATACAAAGAACTTCTAGACAAAAAACTAAACAGAGAAATAATGGCGCTAACAGATATTATAAACCAAATGGACCTGGCAGGTTATTTACATTTCACTATAATATAAATGAATATACCTTATTCTCAGCAGCTTGTGAAACTTTCTAAAAAAATTGACCACTCTTTGGGCACAAGACAATTTTCAACAGATTCAAGAAAATTAAAATAACACCCTGCATTTTATCAGACAACCACAAATTATAGCTGGATATCAACAACAGAAGCAAAAGAAAGCTTTCAGATTTATGAAAACTGAACAGCTCACTAAAGAATGAAAAATTGGTCAAGACAAATTAAGAAAGGAATGAAAAACGTCCTACAACAGAATGAAAATTAATACACAACACATTCAAACCTATGTGCCAAAAGGAAGTCAGTTCTAAGAAGTAAGCTCATAGGAGTAAATGTCTGTAAATGAAGATATCTCTTATTAACTACTAAGCAGGACATTTTAAAGTTCAAGGAGAAAATGAAGAAATCACAATCAAAAGAATTAGATGCCAAGAAATAGTCAAACTCAGACTTAATTCAATAAAATAGAAACAGACAAAATAATTCAAATAATTATTAAAATAAAGTGTTTGGATTTTGCTTTGTTTTGAGTAAATCAATAAGACTGAGAAATCCTGAGCTAATATAAAAAGTCATAGAAAGACGATCCAAGTTAATAAAATTAGAGATGAAGAGAGGAACATTAGAACAGACAAGAAGAAAACAGTAAAATCATAAGGACACACCTTGTAACCCTATACTCCACCAAAGTAAAAAACTTAAAAGAAAATGATAAATTTCTTGATTGAAGGTTGTATCAATAACATATAAGCAATCTAAACATATCCGTGACACATAGAAAATAGAAACTATAATTAAAAGTCTCCCAAACAAAAAATAAGACACTCAGATCCAGATGGATTAAGCACAGAATTTATCAGACCTTCACAGAATAATAAGAGAATATTCTTCAATTATTCCACAATATTGAAACCAAAAATTTCATTTTAAGGGCTCATAATTACTGATACCTTGATCACTCAAAGATTCAACAGTAAGAAAATTACAAACCAATGTCTAGTATGAGCATAGATGCAAAAACTATCAGTAAAATATTTGCAAAGCTAGTCTAAGCAGATCTCAAAATGATTATCTACCATGCTCAACATGGCTTCAGTCCACTAATGCAGCGATGGCTTAGCATATTTAAAATGGTATATGTAGTCCACGGACATGGACAGAAGGAAAGACAAAAACCACATGGTCATCTCATGAGATGCATAATAGACCCCTGACACAATTAAACATTCCTTTATGATAAAATATGAGACTTTATGAGACTAGGGATACATAGGATATAATATTAATTGTAATAAAGGCTATTTTCAGCAACCCCACAGCTCACCTACGCATAAATGAAGAGGAACTCAAAGTAGATCTCCTAAAGTCAGAAACAATACTAAGGTTCTGTAGTCCACATGTCTTGTAGAACAATAAGTTAACTGGAGGATATTAATGGGAGCATACATAAGAAGGAAAAAAGTCAACTATCTTTGTTTTCAGATTATATGATAACATAAATGACCCTGAATATTCCACAGGGAAACTCCCATAGCTGGTATACACTTCCAGCAAAGGAACTGAATACAAAGTTAACTCACAAAAATCAGTAGAGTTCCTATATACAAATAACAAAAGGACTCAGAAGAAATCAGGGAAACAACATCTTTCCCACCAGCCTCAAACAATATAAAATATCAAGGGGTAACTCTAACCAAGCAAGTAGAAAATCTATGATAGAAACTCCAAGTCATCGAAGAAATAAATTGAATAAGATATCAGAAAATGGAAAGATCTTCTATGAAAATGGTCATTCTACCCATGCAGTCTACAAATCCAATATAATTCCTGTCAATATACCAGCACAAATCTTCAGAGTTTAAAAGTTGACTTTCATCTATATATGGAAACACATACAAGAAAAACTGAGGATACTTAAAATAATTCTGAATAATAAAAAATAACTGCTGGATTTCAAGTTGTACTATAGAGCTATTAAGACAGCAAGATATTGCCATGCAAAACAAACGCCTTGACCAATGAAACTGAATTTGAGACTCAAACATAAATCCACACACTTATGGACACCTGACTTTATTTTTTTACAAAGAAGACAGAAACACACATTACAGAAAAGAAAGCATCTTCTACAAATGGTGCTGGTCAAACTACATGGCTGCAGGTAGAAGAATAAAAGATCTGTAGCTATGAGTGTAGATCTGTATTTATCATCTTGCATAAAAAAAATGCAACTCCCAATGGATCAAGGATCTCAACAAAAGACAATTGAACTTGAATCAGAAAGAAGAGTCAGTCAATGGGGAATACTAATTTTTGAATTCACTGACATAAGAAAACATATTGATAACACAGGTACTAAGGCCAACAAAATTTGACTTCATCAATCTGAAAAGTATGACAAAGGGCACAATTATTTGTTTAAAGCAACATTCTACAGAATGGAAGAATATCTTTAATAATTTAATAGGTTAATATTTAAAAAATATATAAAGATGTAAAAGAAAACCTTGATACTAAGAAAACAACCCAATTTTTAAAAGGGGATTCAGAACTAAATAGTTTTCTCAGAAGATGAAACACAAATAACTTATAAACTATTAAAACACTTAATATTTTGAATCATCAAAGAAATGCAAAATCAAACTGCATGATACTATCAGGGAAATGCAAATTAAAACTACACTACTGAGCATGGCAAAGATTAGGAAAACAAGTGGCAACTCATACTGTTGAAAGATATGAAGAAAGGGGAACACTTATGTGTTGCTGATGGGAGTGCAAATGTCTATAGCCATTATGGATAGATACAGATCCACTTCAAAATCCAGCTTTACTAGTACTGGACATAATCTCAAAGGACTCTATACCCTACAACAGATATAATTGTCCATTCATGTTCATTGCTTCCCTATTCATTATAGCCAGATATTATAACCCAGATGTTTGCAAATGATGAGTGGATATAATTTATACAATGGAATACTAATATTATTCATATGTAAAACAACAATAACAAGTAATTCACAGGTGAAAGATGAAGCTGAAAAAGTCATTCTGAGTGTGTTATCCCAGATTTAAGAGAGAGAGTGAGAGAGAAGGGAGGGAGGGAGGGAGGTAAGGAAAGAGAGAGACAGAGAGAGGGGGGGGGGAGGGAGGGAGGGAGGGGGAGAGGGAGAGAGAGGGAGATGGTACATGCTTTTGCTTTTTTATGGGTGTTAGCCTTTGATAGGTGTGCCAGAATCTATGGAATCACAGAGATCAGGTATCAAGTAAGGGACTAAGTTGGAGGAGGAGAACTCTCCAAAAGGCAGCGATATCTTATACAGTTATAAGAGAAAGAGGAACAGTGAGTCTGCATTATGATGGAATTTACATTTAATAAGCATAAACTTCTTGTAAAACATCTGAATAGTTTGTTAGTGTGATAAATGTAGTGAACGATAGCAGGTTTTCTCTAACTAGTTGTCTTAAAGTAAGAATCTGCTTTTAATAACCAATAGCATTCTAGAGTTACTTGAATACAATACATTCTTTATTAACAAATGATCATGTGTTTTTTTTGTTTACAAATAATATAGCATTCAAATGTGATCAGAAGTATCTCATATACAATAAGTGGTCTGATAATATATTTTAAGTCTTTACTTCCTTTAAGAAAGAATTGGATGCCACATGCCACATGTCTTATAAGAATCTGTGTTTCTATATAGCAAGACGTACTGTTGAACAAAATTCCCACAGTGGTGGCTACCTGGAGCTCTAGGGAGCTGACTGAATCAAGAATAGACACTGAAGATCTCTTGTGTTGATGACTGATTCTTCTGTGCTCCTAGTCTGAGAAACACATATGTATCAGAGCACAGGTAACAGCTGGTCACAATAGATCCATGCAGTTTTGTAGCCTCTTCTTGGTTTACTGCAATTACCACTCAGTCATTTGAATTATCCTCGTAACTGTGTTACCTACTAGGAAGTAGCAATTTGCTAAATATTCATGTAATAAATAAACTATGCCAGCGGTTTCCAATCACATATTCACTCCATTGTTAATTATACTGGCACTATTGTTCTCCACCAGGTTATACAGTATGTCTTCCAACCCTCATCCCTAAGTCCTTTTAATAGTCTATCTTTCTGTAATCATTCAAGAGAAGAAAACCTGTAAGGACCATACACTTGAACTTTATACACCTAGTGTCTAATGACAGAGGAATTACAACAAGAAGAGTGAATGAGATGAGTGTCTTGTATATTTGTATAGCCTTTTCAATACCAAAATAAGACTGGATGGGCTTTGGTGGCACATGGGAATTTTTCGAGTTTACCTGTTTCTTCTAAATGTTCTAGCACTAGAAACTAGACTTCAGTCCTCTGTCTTTATTTTTTAATGCTCTCTACAACTCTTCTAAACCAAAGCTTTGAAATTTTAACAGCTTTATTGGAACAAGTGAAAAACAATTAGATAATGTTTTCCATATTGCAGGAAACTTCTAAAGCTTTGAAAATTATAAAGTCAATTTAATTTTGTTGTTAAGATTATTCTCTAAATTAACAATTCTATCAAAAGAAAATATTAAATAATAAAAATGTGTTTTACACATAATGACATTTAATGTAACAATTATTTCAACACCATTTCAAACATCACAAAGTTTTACTATTATTTTTAGCATTCAATATGCATTAGTAGCAACCTAAATCTTTTCTTGAGTTTATCATATGAAATTATAATTTTTAGCATGTCTAGATATAAAATTTCTACCACCAAAATAGATTGTGTGTAGGTGTAATGTTTTACTTCCCTTACAATATTAATTTTATACAACTAGTCTCCTGTCTGTTACTATGTTCCTTAAGTTCCTCACACTCTATTAACTAAATACTCTAGGACAGCAAAATGGATGCAGCAAGTTGACACATATAAAGAAGCATTAAAAATAACATTCTGAGAAACTGATGTTTTTCTTTCCCTGTTATATCTAAGGATAAAAATTCCAGTCTCTTTCCCCAGGTATAAGAGAAATGCAGGCCAAATTCAATAAACAGAAATGCCAGTGTAAACATAAGGATAATAAATCAAGTGATTTTAAAATTTTGCAATTATTAAAATTCTCATTCACTATGCTAGCAGTATTTAAAATTACAGTGCTGTTTCATTTATGTGCTGCATAACTTATTTCCTGCTGTTCTAAATCAAGTTATTCAGATTATTTTCAAGCATAAATTACATTTAAGGAGCAATTTAGGTTCTTTGGGACATACTTTAACACTTTCAATCCATTAATGTAGTGCTCAGTTCCAAGAAATAAATTTAAATAAGTAACATTAGCCTTCTGACATGTCTATTGTAACTTTATACTTAGGTCTGCAAATTCAGCACTAAGATGCTGATCATTTCCTGCTACTTATTTTGTCATTGAAGAGGGGACTAGAAAAGATCTTTTCTAAAATCTTGTGTTTGAAAGTCTAGGTAACCTATAAATAAAGCTAAATTGATTAGCTGCCCCAAATACTAGTATCTTGCTATGATATGGATTTTAGTAATTCCCAAGGATCCATATGTTAGAGTCTTGGTCCTTTGTGCAACATAGAGTTGGTGGGAAATTTAAGAGGTAGATTTTAATGGAAAGTAATAAGGAGCTCTATTTCTTATAGTGATTAAGGAAGCTCTAAAAGCATTATGATAAAATACCTATCCTCCTCAGCTACCAGATCTCTCCTGCTTGCTGCCTCTGGTGATGTGATTACATCTCCCACATGTGTTCCTGCCTTGATGTGACAGAGGTTATTATCTTATTTGTATAGGTTTTGTGTTGCTACAATGTACTTGAATCACAAGAAATGTGGACTAAATAAAAGTCTTTCTTTTATAAACATGATTTATCTTGCATATGTTCTTATAAGCAGATACATATGCAACCTCTCACATTTCCAAGAATTCAAATCATTTATTAATACTTAAATATATTAGTAGTTGTGAATGTTTCTCTACAAGACATGACACACATGGAAGAGTGCCCGTGGCATCAATTGTCAGGTATCAACCCTTAGACCCAGTCCTCAGGTTTCTAGGATAACTAAAAATTCATTATCTAACTTACATACTGATCCCAAGATGTAAACATGTACAATTAGTCCTTTGGAGACTAATGGAACAAATGAAACTGGACCTATAGTTGTGCCTGTCCAGGTAGGTCAAGTACAGGAAAAACTGTGAAGCTGAAATCTTGATCAACTTTGAGCAAGCAAGTAGTCTCTCTGAAAACTGATTATAAAGCTATTTTTACTTCTCGAAGTTAATTATAAAAGAGAAATTAATGCATGTAAACTTCTTGCACAGTATCTGGCAACCAATTCCGACTTTTAAGTTTCAACCACTGTGGTTGGTATTTTCATTTTAATGTGCAATGCCACTAGATATTAAGATTTTAAAACTCTTCATATGTATATTGGCCATTTGGATGTTGGGGGATTATGTTGTTCCATTGTAAATAATTGTCCCCTCCTATGAGTTTAATAAAAATCACTGATTGGCCAAAGGCAGACAGGAAGTGCGGGCAGGGCTACCAGACAAGAAGACCCTAGGAACAGGCAGAATGCAGCAGGATGTGAGAGAGAAGCCAGAAGATGCAGGGCACAACTATGCTGCTCTGAGAAAAGGTACCAAGCCTCATGGTTGAACAGGATAAGAATCACGGGTTAGATTAAGGGTAAAAAGTTAGCAAGTTATATGCCTGGGCCTTAGGCTGATCAGCCTAAAACTATTGTAAGCATCTGTGTGACTCTGAGGGTCTGTGAGTCTACAGGCCTAAATCTTGAGGTTAGGCCCGAAAGTCCAGGCCAGAAACCTCATATTACATTTGGATCTCTACATTTTTGTGCTGATAAGGACACATGTTAGAGTTACATTGAAGGGTAATATACATTGTTGATTCTTTAGTGATTATTTTATGAACACCATCCAGGCAAAATAAAGAATATTACAAATAGCCCTCAGAATGATTTTCTGTTAATTATCAGTTGAGAATTTTCTCCATTTTTTGTTGGGTTTTCTATTCCTTCCTTAATGATTAATTTAGGAATTCTATATAATTATAGATGTGCATACTTCACATAAACTATGTTCATTTCAAATATCTTCTCTCATTTTGTGGCATTAATTTTTAGTCTCATAATGGTGTATTTTGATATATATATATGTTATTAATATGCAATGTATTTAAGTATATTGCTTTTATTTAGAATTATTTGATCCTAAAGTTGCAATAATATTTATTTATCAACTAATCATGAACATATTATTATTTTAAAATTTGTATTAATTTGACACTTCTAAATTAGGTCTATATACTGTTAAGATTTCATTTTTGTATATTATATAATACAAAAATAATGTATGCATATTTGTATATATGAATAATAGTTTTAATTTTTTGAGGTAATGCACGCATACAAAAGGTGTATGCAGTGAAAAAGTAAATATGTTTATAGTGAAAAATATTCATCCCACTTCCAAAATCCTGCTCAGTGGTTCTACATTTTATTGTTAATAAAAATTTCATAATTTGAAATATTTATTGAGCAAAGCAAGAACTAAAATTAACACAGTGTTATAAAGTGATAGCTTTTAATTCAGTTTCACTATTTTCAATATAGTCAGTGTTTCTATTTTTACAGCTGTAGATTGACATTTTATTATGTAACACCCTGTTTATTTTATTGATCCTTAATCCTCCTTAGGTTGTGAGACTGGTTCTCAGGCTTCAAATGATTTTGGATTACTGCTTTGATTTTAAGTTTCTCACAAGTCTTAGACAAGTTTAGAAAAACATTTTAAGGCTTTTATTGTTTTTGTAACTGTTAAAATCCATCAATTCTGATTCTCCAACTTCTCATAATAACTTTTTACTTATTATGAAAATTAAAGAAATTAGAGAAGATTTGAAATTTAACCTAATTCAATTGTTAAATATACTTTTACTGTTTTGAAGGGTGACAGCTATAATTTGCTTTAAATGATACACAGGTTTCTCTGGAGCATCACTCACATTAGACAGGCTCAACTGAAATCTGGAGTAGTGTTTGGCAAATAGCTATTAAAGCCTCAAGAAAAAAATGTTTAAGTTTTATGTGACCCAGACTTATGTCACAAAGATATACTCTTGTGACTCCATACCAGTGTTCGACTCATTGTAAACAAATGGTATGGTTAAAGCTCAATAAAATTATTCTCAGAAGTATGAGGTGACCCAGGAGATAGATTATGGATAGGAGTTAATCTACCCCCTTTCTACAGGATTAAGACACAACTCCCATGTCTAACCTTCTGTATAAGACTATTCTTTGAGACAAACTGTAACCATCTCCAAGAGTTTTTCTGGACATAATCAACAAAGACTAATGCAGCTGGGTTTGGGGACTGTTCCCTTTCTTTCTTAGAAGGAGAGTATAGGGAGAGTCATTGGACCTCTACTAGAGATTTAACCACCTATCCCAGGAAATTACATGCAATTCTGCTCTAATTGCATGTGCACTTGGGATGGAATAGAGTATATAAGTGGGAAAGGATGATCCGAGGTTACTATCTACCCAGCCATAAGGTAGTTATCACACATGTTGTATGTAGTGTGTGGCTACAGTGCATATCTTTCCTGGTATTAGATCTTCTCAGAACACAATTTGAGCTTTTTGGAAAAATAACTGTTAATATGTTGCTTAATGTTCTATATGTACACTCACATTTACATGGCAGCATTTATCCAGTATACTATAAACTTAGAAGAGACAGAAATATGCTATATGAAAATGTGATTTCTTAATAACACACATTGTTCTTAGTACTTGTATGCATTCAATGCATTTTATAAAGTTATGTATGAATGAATAACTTTATAAGAGATTTTTATAAATTCATATCCTCTGTGTAGGAGCCATGAATATTTGATTTTCATATATCACTTAATGGAGTTTAAATGATCTCAGAAAAGTAAAATTGATACAGAGGATAGTGATATTTTCTATAGCCTATAGATGACAAAAACACTAATAGTATTCATATTAATACCAATTTTAGTAACTTTGTCAATGTATATCAAATTGAACTTGTATAGAACTTATTACTGTAAGACCCTATTGGAATTTTTAAAAATACTATACTTTTATAAAATTGTTGATCTCACTAATAAAAGACATGGAATGGTTATTTAATAGAAAAATTAAGGATCTCAATCACATTAGTGTGAATCCCTGATAAGCTGTTATGCAAATATGAGGACATTTGATTATTTAAAAATTAGTCAGCATGTTATTTTTCAAATGATGTTTCAGACTAAAACAGCATTGATAACATTGGCCATTAAACAAAATACCCCATAGAATTACACTAAAATTAATAATTATATAGAGATGAAGAGATTGTTTAGGGCACTTGGCACTTTTGTAGAGGACCTATATTTGATTTCAACCTTCATAGGACAGCTCACAGCTATCTGTAACTCTGGTTCCTGGGAGTCTGGCACCCAGCTCTGGACTCTATGGCATACAGGAAGTGTTCAGATATGTGTCTAGAAAAAAATCACCCATATACATAAAATAAAATCAATAACACTAAAGCTTTATAAATGCTGATGATATTACTGATTTACAAATATTTTGTTATTACTAAGAAATAAATATATTTTAACCTTAATTTTAAGGCACTTTTACAAGTACATTTACTTTAGAGATCAGTCACCAAATATTATAAGTCCCCCATTTTCCAGCTGTGTATATGGAGGATACAGCTAATAGCTGTATCAGTTAGAAGAATTTACCTTAGATAAATTATGTATATTTTTTTGAAAATCTCTCTCTCTCTCTCTCTCTCTCTCTCCCTCTCTCTCTCTTCATTATTTGCATGTATACGTGTGTTCTTATTTTATGTCTATATATTTTTTGTTTTTAAATTTGCTCTCTGTCTAAAGTGATTTTATATGTGCATTTTATCTGCAGTTACAATTTTAGGATATTAATAAATATATTAGTTTGGTTGAAAAAGAGACATTATAAATACCAATCAGTGTTATTTATATGTTTATGTTTGAATGGTTCTTGCTTTCACCTCCCATTGTCTTGATTTCTTAAGTTAATTATATAGCATGGAGCAAAATTGCTATTACTGGTTTGGAGGCTTATGGAAATCTACCTTGCTCTTTCCTTTTATAAACAATTTTTTTCTACAGTACAAAGTCCCTTTTGACTAGTGAAAGTGTAAAGAGTGTTATATTTGACAGTTCCATAATGTTTGAAAATATTTAAGTTATACTATTCCTGCAAAATTCCTGACAAAAACCCTACAATGTGAGCTTATGCTAATGTTAACCTAAAAATTATGCAATTTCAACATCTTGATTTGGCACAATTAGTACTCTCTAAAAATACCCAAAATTACAGAAATAATTTTCTATTAGTGAGCTATAATGTTGTATTCATATTAAGGTCTTTTGGAGGAATCAATTATGGAAACTGGTTCAGCTAATGTTATTAAATAATTGCAATCTCTAAGAATTTAAGCTAAAATTCTTTGAGAACTTGATGGATTCATGGGTCTTTCCCTCAAAATGTGGGAATTTATTTCAATTTTAATTTACTCATCATCTAGATTGTGCACCAAGTGAAAATTATGTAATTAAGGAACATTGGCTTCTAAATATTATCTTTAATGTATTAGTCAGGAAGTTATCCACAGCAACAATGTCTTCATCTCCATCCAAAGATAAAACACGGAATGCATGTAATAAATATCCTCTAAGGAGTTTTGTAAGAAGTTTCTGACATAGACTTGTTAGGAACTCTGCCAATTACTTCAGACTTAAGTATTTAGTATTCTTAAACACACCATGGAATATATATTATTCTTATATTTATTTTGCTTATGAGAAAGATAAGATTTGGGAAACAGGGGTGTAGGTTTCTAATCAGGGATATAAAGCAAAATATATGTTGATATAATGCTTTATTTGTGTCATTCAAGTAACCAAACTATCTCACAAAAGACAAGAAAACATACCTTTTCAGAAGAGTCCTCTCTTGGGCACAAGCTATATTGTAACAGGTAGGTTCTACTTTTACATTTCTGAGAATTATAAATTTTATATTTCAAAGGAAATAATTCATACATGATATACAGTTACTGTGGAGTAAATTTTATCACATATGCCATTTCACAGCCAATTCTCATTTCTAATTTCTGTAGACTTCCTATGAATATTCTAGAGAGTTAGTGTCATTTTATTTCTTTATACTGTTCTTCACATTATTCCTAGCTCTAAAATACTTTTTTTCATTTGGATTTTCTTTCAGTTACACCCTCCTAGATGAAAATATTTTTTCATATTTCTAATTAAAAATACTTCATACTTTATTTGAGAAAGCCCAACATATCTTTTTAATTTGATGATGATGTTATCATTATTTTCTTTAAAATCACATTATTGAACTAAGGTTGACACACAAAACCTCTAAATAGTTAACACATATATCTTGATATATACCTGTGAAATCAATACCATCTAAAACATAAAAGTACCATTCTCCTACAAAGGTTTCTTTCATCCTCTTTAGTAATTGTTTATAGTAGTAATTTGTAATGTCAGGGACACATATATATTCTTGATATGCATCGTGTTATATAGTAGATATATGAAGATTATCTTTTGTAATTGAAAGTTTGTTCCTTTCTACCTAAAACTCTTTATTTTTTATGCTTTATAAAAATTTCCCTAATTTGACTTGTGCTGGTCCTATTGCTATAATTTCTACATCATAAAATCTAACAGTTAACCTAAATTTTAGCAATTAAATTCAAATACCAAAGTGTTTAATTTTAATATTTAGAAAAGACATAAATTTTCATTATTATATGTTTTAATTGAAATAAATTCTGTTCTGAAGATCAATAATTTCCTTTTATGATTTTGTGTGCGTTTATTATTTTTAACTGTGCTAATATTTTAGCTTCACACTTTTTATCTCTTTCCATCTGTCCCTTATTACTGCTCCCTCAAATTTTTAACCTTCTTTTAATAGTCATATTTGACAAATATAAATGAATGAACATTAAAATCTAGGCAGATAAGTCTATGCAGTTGTCACTGTTTCTAGAGTTGACAACTTGGAATTGGATAGCACAATCTGGGACTTATCCTTGACTCAAACTAATTCACCCTCTCAGCATGTCTTAATCCATTGTCTTTCTTAATCTAGGATTGGGGTTTTGTGAAAATGTTTCTGTCTATTTTGGGAGGAAAACTATTGGGAGAATAATTCAGGTAATTTTAAATTATCATCTTATTAAGAACAGATATTAAATAATAAGATTATGTAGCTAGTAAATTTAAATACAGGACACAGTGACTTAGAAATTTCATTTGATTGCTTATTCATGCTATACAAACTTACACCAAGTTATTTGAATCTAAATTAAAGAAGTAACATTTGTGAAAGCATGGTTTCTACTGCACAAGGTTTTTATAAGGATTATAAATATTGCAGTAAAACTTCTCAAAATATAATAAGTACTGAATCAATAGTGGACATAATCACAATTTCTATGTAATTATATATAAGTAAGTAAATATAAACACATATTTTCAGAATTTTCACATTTATATACTATATGCATACAAAACTTTCAAAAGTACAGTTAAAATATATATCTATGCATGGAAAAGGGTATCTAGAAGTTAGGTTAGAAAAGCATCTCTTTTTAATAAGTACACCTTTTTAAATTAAATCCTTGGGAAGATTAAAATTAAAGATTATAACACATGTGTATTTTTGAATATAGTATTTGAAATTATATTGAAATCCTACAAGTACAAAAATAAACTATTTCTGCATGTATAAGCCTACAATTTCAGACAAACTATAGATCGTTATAAGGGAACTGAATATTCTGAGCTTTCTTGGACTACAGACTGATTTAAAGTCTAGCTTGCTCATGATATTGATACCCCTTCCAGAATAACATGTAAAAAGAAGGAAAGAAATATATATTAGTGGAAAAGCTCTTGTCTAACATGCTCAAGTCTTTTTTCAATCCCTAGTACCGCCTTAAAATCTTAGTCATTATTATCATTGTCATTATCATAACCAATAATTAATTCTAAACCAAATTTGGAGGGAACAACTTTTGAGTTATCATTATTCTATGTGGTGATTTCTATTTTATCTTTTATTTAATTTCCATAGAATATTTCCTTCCATCAGACTGTACTGCCTATTAAGATGGTTACAATGAACAAGAACCCTCTACTCATAATGTGTGATATTGATGAGCATACCAAGCTTTTTACTCTCTTAACCTGTCCATCATGTTTTCATAATAACCATTTTCAAAATTTGTTGAATAATAATCTATTAACAATGATTCTTATGATAAATTCTCCAAAAAATAAAATACACTGTTGAATAATGTTCATATAACCATAATTAAAAAGAAGAAATAGAGGATTCATGTGACATTAAAGGAGAGTTAGTATCAAAGATGACAAACCAACATTTCAACTAGAAATAACTTAGGAATTTTCTAAGCTTAATAGGTCAAAAGTAATAAAAAAATGAAAAATAATTTTATTAGATGTGACATCTTTTGTTGGGGGTTTCACCAGTCAGTGTAAAGGGGTCTAAAGTACTTTATTATTAAATTGAAGAAGAATTGATTAATTACAAAGTACATTTAAGTTCATACATGTGGAAAATTATTAACTAAATTCTATCTTCTAGGAATCTTTTATGGGGAGTATATACAAAATAATCATTTTACCTTGAATATATTGGTGCTTTGTCTATCAGGATCTAGGGTTCTCCTATCTATTCCCCAGCCTGAATGGATTCCTATGAGTAAGCCGGTTTCAAAGTAAAACTACAGAGGAAACACAACTTCCAATTCACTAAACTATCACGTGTCATTATCAACTTGAAGTCAAAGGAATTTTATCATATTTGATTACCTCATCAATAAATATTATCATTGAATCAGGTATCTTTTTCTATTTAACATTCCATATTATTAAAATCCATCTATGTGAGAGAAATGTTCCTGGCATAAAACTAGTATATTCATTTTTTCTTTCTTATACTTAAAGCCACATGTCTAAACCTGAGGAGGTTACTTTATTATTTAATTAGAGCAGATACTTTGCTACCATTTTAAATATGTCATCAAAAATTTTATGAGCATCTGTATATTTATATCAAGTAAATAAAATATAGCTTTTACAAAAAGAGAAATCAACAGAACCATTTTTATATAGAAAAACAAACATGAATACAGGAAAAGATAGAATGTGTAAGAAGTAAACTATGTCAACTTCTATAAATTACTAGAAGTATTTCATAAACATCTATGAAGACCTGAATTTGAATCTATTTAGACATTTATTTATTCTATTAATAATAAACACCTATTTAATAATTGTTATTGGGGCTAATAATATACTAAATAAAAAAATCATAGTTTAAAGTGTACATTAAATACGATAAAGAAAATAAGGATTGCGGTTGTAACAGATACTAATTTTGCTGTGGAATGTGGCCTCTACTTTATATTTCAATTAAACAAGCCAAATTTCAAATGACAATATTCGGATTTTAATGCCAAATAACCCTGTCTTGCTGAAGTGGCCTGTTTTGACTACACCATGGAAAGTCAAACTGCTCAAGAATAAACACCTCTGGGAACTTTTCTTAGACATAATTGAAAGAATAGTTGAATAAGTAGTATAGATTTCTAGCAATCCCAATCAAATAAATCTAAAGCACTTGCTTTATGCTGCTTCACAGAGCGTTCTGATGGGAACTGAGCTCTCAAAATATTAAATAGGTTGAGAACATACCGGCTTTATTAGTTTTCTGTTTTCAGTCTTCTTTCAGCCTCCTAAGATTCTCCCTATACTCTATAAATAACCAAAAACTGGCATATATTCCACAGATTTTTTCTTTCAGGAGAATTCAAACAGATAGAAAAAGGTTATGCCAGTATAGAGGATATTAACTTGCCTCAGAAGTTTTGAAAGTAGAATGCGGCAGTAGTTAGCCAAATCTGCAGTAGAAAAACTGTATAGTAGATGGATGACTAGACGTATAATCAGCTTGCCAAGACAAGGAAAGGAAGGAAGGTACTTTATGAACTAGAGGAAGCACATAAAAACATCACAATATAGTTTCTCAAATTTAATAACAGTCTTCTATAGGGCTCTTCCAAATAGAGATTGCTGGATTCCATCCACAAATTTGTGACTTGGTATGTCTGAGAATTTGTAATTGTCACAAGTTCATAGGCAGTTTTCATGCTGGTAGGATGAGAGGCATGGACAAACATCAGTGGTATGGAAGGAATGGATGAGTGACAAAATGAACTAGATAAAGGCTGCTGAAGGTCCTAGGCATCTTCCAGACCTGACTTCCTAAATTTGGTTCCTTGTAGGGGTGTGTGTGTGTGTGTGTGTGTGTGTGTGTGTGTGTGTGTGTGTGTGTGTGTGTGTGTGTGTGTGTGTGTGTGTGTGATGTTGTTTATCTAACTTTGGTACATAATATTATTGCTATATTCCTAATTTTCTTTCATCTTATGATTATAATGTATTATAATCCCCAAATTTAGATAGACAAGCAATCTGATGAATTGCTGTGGACAATGATGTAATAAATATGGTGCATGGCACTTCTGCATAGAAATATTTAAAAGTCACAGTGTCATGTCCAACAATTTTTCTGAACTTGTGAGTATTCCAATTAGTAATGCTAGAGCAGAATAAAAGAGAACTACAACAGAGATCCTGAGGGACTACTTCATTATAACCCTTGACCGACTTGTGATGAATTTATTGCAAGGAAAATAAAAGTGGCCTGTGTGTTTCCAGTCATAGATACTTGATGGGTTACCTGTTACTATAACAAAACATAGGCAATTATGACTAATATATAATTTTATTCTTTGATGACTTTCTTCATCATTTGTAGACTATGTTATTTCTTAGAATAAAATGAGGGTTTAAAGGAAGAAAATTACCCAAGTGTATGTCATCATTTTTTAACTTTATTTTTATTAGAAAAAAGTTATGGATTTTGCCTATTCTCAAATCAGGTAAAATGTGAAAAAGCACACAGTATGTTGATTAGTAAGCACAGAGGAAGATATGAGGAGAAAAGAGGAGAGAGGGAAAATAGAAACTAGGACCACAGAATTTCTATAACCTAAATTTAGAAGTGGCATATGATCACAAGTGAACCTCTAAATGCAATGCACATTGAATGGAAGGAAATTTTAGCATAAATCTTTGCAGAGAAAAGTGTTAAATAATCTGTGAACATCATTTTAAAACTATCACATATGGTCCAGAAGCAAGGTTAAAAATTACTCTGAGAAGCATAAAGTCGATTTCATGTTTTTCTCAGATTCTATTCTTCTTGAAATGTAGAAAACCGTCATTGTATATCTATCCCCATTGTCATGAGACTTCATCATGCTAGCACTAGGTATGACTGTAGATACTTTCTTATTGATGTTAAAATTTAGTACATTAAATCTGAGGATACCTTTTACTGTTCAAAGACAGCATCATTTCTTTTAATAATTTCCTTTCATCAAGGAATAACAGAGACCCTTATCCATTGTGCTATAGAAAATTACTGTAACAATATGGTCATTTACAAGTAATAAAGTAGGCTCACAGTATACATCCTTGTATATGGATTTTGTATTCATTAGAAATAAAAGAAATACATTTTGTAGTTTGTAAAATACCTTGTCTACAGCATTTTTATGATATTCTAAATGGTCTTATGTAGTTCTCTGAAGAGTAAAATTATGATATAGTTTTCAGAAGACAGAAACTGAAGAGCCAGAAGAATGATGGAGACTGTGCGTCTCTCATCAAATCTACCAACTTTACCACCTCATGTTTAGTATGATATCTCACCATTTCCACAGAGTGATATAGTTCACCATATGCCAACAGTTCTTTTATGTTGACCACACTGGAGTAGAAACTACTGTCTCATGTCTTTTTAGATGCTAGACACTGAGCTAGGTAGCTGGAATATAATTACCCCTCTTCAATGGCTTCACATAATTGTGTTATTTCCAGAAAGTCTTAATTTTGACTGTCTGATCTTCTAATATTCTTAGTGCTTTCAATTTCAGAGTCTTTTTAGGGCTTTATACAGAGAATGCTCCTTTGAAAATTTACTTCTCTAGAGACTTGATAGTCCTTGTAGTCGTTTCTTCCTTTGTTTATCATTTTACAACTATATGTTTTTGTTATTTCAGTATTATCTTAGAACAGTTTGCAATAAAGGGGAGATAAATATATATTGTAAATTGTCATTTTTTTAAATAGAAATTCTACATTATTTTCTCTTCTCCCTCCTTTTGCATCCTAGATTAACATTTTGTCTCACCTACATTGCTTCCTACTGTCTTTATCCAGCCTCTCAAGTTTTAAAGTTCTTGCAATACTGCATAATGGTGGGAAAGAACAGAATAATTTCAATCTATTCCTAAATCAAAAGATTGTGTGTGTGTGCATATGACTTATATGACTACAGAATTCCTTCACTGTGGTTTTGCATTACAGTCACAATAATTGCTGACTTTTTATAAATGTGTACTTTTTCTCTTTTTCTTTTCTTCTTTTATTAAAAAATGTCATTTTTATCTATGTATCCCCCTGCTTCCCCTCCCTTCCCTCCTCCCAAACCCTCCCAGTCAGCCTTCAACCTTGGCCCTCCCCATCCACCTATCCCTTCTTCCAAAAGTACTTTTTCATAAGTCCTATACCTAGGTTAGAAACAACTCTATAACCGGTATTCTCCTGCCACTGCAAGAAACCTAAGAAACAAGGACTATGGTTATTTTTCCAACATATAAAATGAGATTTTCTTCCTTGAGACGATATCCTTAATCATAATCATTTTTTTTTCTAGGCGTACTTTGAACTAGCTGCATACTGTTCCATTTCCTCCACTAATAGAGTTTTTCATGAAATTGTATCTCGTGTGACTTGATAACTAATTTCTAAACTCAACTAACAAGAAACATACTAGATTATATAAGGTTTGTTGCAGAAGATAGGAATGGAAATCATTGCTGTTTTTCTTTAACTCAAATGCATTTAGAAGATTCACTAAAATAGAATCATCTTATAAAGTTTATTTTCTCAGCTATCTCTTTAACACATCTCTATTATGGTCTTTTATTATTCAAATCCAATGTCTAGTAGGTGGTTCTGTCTACCATTTTCAAAGATCAAGCACTAGAATTAAATAAGTATAATTATTCCAGTAAATAATTAAATAAAAAGAATATAACTTCTTTTTTATTGGGTAAATGTTTGGTAAGATTAGTTCCAAATAAGTACAGGCAAAATATATACTTATGTGTTTGGAAATATCTGCCAAAATATTTTAATATCTGTTTGTCAGTATAATGAGATATTTTTTTCCCAGACATTGGCCTATCTCATTATTAATAATTAATCTTACTTAGGTAAAGTGCTTTGGTATATACACACATAAAATTAATTTTATATATTCTCAAAATGACAAGAAATTTACAGAGAAATCTTCTAGATTCACTAATTTTTGTACTTATTTTTTAAAAATCGGTTTCTAAAACTAAAGAAGGCTGTTTAAAAATGGCATTAGAGGATGGTGAGAGAACTCAGTGCTTAAGAGGTAACATCTGAGCCTGATGACATGACAATACTGAGAAACCCTATGGTGTCCAGAAGGTTGTCCTCTGAGTTCAAAATGTACACTATAGAACATGCATACCCAAACTCTAATAAAGTCATAAATAAATACATCTACAAATTTCAAAGTTACATTATCCAAGAATCGCAATACCAAGGCTTCTGAATTAACAGTGAAGATTTTTCCAAACCCTTACTCTTGAATTTTACATGTTACTTTTCCTATAAAGCCATGAAATGAATAAAGATCAACTGTATAATTTCATAATGATATGGTGGTACCCCATAAAATGTATTTCTCTTTTCAAAGTTTCTTTATCATGGAAAACACTAAGAGAGACATCCATAGATCTCCTTGAAAAGGGGAAATGCATAAGATCTTCTAGGTAAATTGGGAGCATGGGGACATAAGGGGAGATAGTAAGAGAACACAAGGGAACATGATGGAGATTTTGGGGAGCAACTAAGATGGAGAACAATATCTTGACAGAGGAAACCATTTGGAGTTAGGAAGAAGCATGGTGCTAGGGAACTCCCAGGAATCCATAGGGTTGCCCCTAGCTAGGATTCTGAGCAATGATGCAGAGGCTTCCTAAATTGTCCTTCCCTTGTAATAAAACTGATGACCACCATAATTATTATCCTAGTATCTTCAACCAGTAAGTGATAGAAGCACCTGCTTAAATCTATATATCATTTATGATGTAATTTTGAAAATAACTTGAAAAATAATGGGGTAAATAACATCCTGGTAAGAACTGTCTGATACAAACTGATAAATAAAATACATGTAAAACCTAAAGAGTAATGTTTTGCTGGAATAGTCTGGCCTCAAAAAGGGTTAAAGAATAGTCATTTTCCTAACATAGATAATTGGAAAGCCTCACGTATACTATTGACAAATGTGTAGCTAGTTCTACACCATTAAATTTTTGTTCCACTTCAAAAATTTCAAGATGACAGATTATATTAAAGTATCTGAAAATTATTCAGAAAGAATGAGTATTTAATGTCTATTATATTTTTTACAATGTGATTTATAGTGATTAAAGTGCATGGAAGATAAGGCATTTACTATTACTTTTTTAAATTCCTTGATTGTGTTTGCTGTTTTAAAACAACCTATCTCATGATGTTTTATGTTTTTAAAAACAAGAGTCCTGTTTGTAGGGAAAAGAATTTTCTTAACAAGAGGCATAAAGTTACAGAAGTCAAATCTGAAATCATGGCTCACAATTAGCACCACCTAATGGCCAGTGTTTGAATTGCAGCTGTAGAGATGATGACTTTTCATGATCATTCACATTTTATCAATCTTGCATCATACTTTTACTCTACTTAAAGTAAAACTGAATCAGTGAAAGAAAAATTATAAATATCATTAATTCATCTGAAAATACCTTAACATATATCTGGAAAATCTATAATGTTCAGTATGGCTACAATAAATATGAAATTATCAATTACTTTTAAAAAATAAATATCAGGTCAATAATGACAGTAGTAGCTAGAAATTTTTAAAGCAATGTTAATTTTATTATTTGTGTCATATATCTTGCACATAGATCTTCATGCATGGTCATCAAACACTGTACCATACTCTGCTTAGCTAAACACACTGCTATTTTTTGCCATAAAATGAAGCTAATTGTTTATGACTGCACCGATTCCTTCTCCATGACATTTAGACAGTATTTCTCAACTAAACCTTCCTAAGAGACAGTTAAGTCCGTCTCAATTTTGTAACTTTGTTCCAAAACTACCTCTCTCTGATCTTTGTTGAGTGTGATATTTATGCAGCATCAGCCATGCTCATTTTGTACATTTAAAATGGTCAGCATGCACAATGTTGTTGCTTTGTACTAAAAGGATGAGTTGATTATTTATTTTTATTCCATATATTTTGTGGTAGGTGTAACATGTTTAACTGTTGGATAGATATAGATATAGGTATGTATATATAGCTCTTTAAATACAGTATCCAAAACATATTGGGATCATCACTTCAGCATTTGCTGAATAAATAAGTCAGCACATTGTCAATTCCCATACATTTTAGCCACAGGTAGGAAAGGTAAAGGAAAACAACCTGGATTTACAAGCACCAAACTAGATATTTTAAGAGTGCATATTTTATCAGCTTCCACACCTGTATCATCTCCTGGAATGGTGGATTATATGACACCAAGATGTGATGATAATTATTTATTTCTTTTCTTGAATGACTGAGGTTGAGAAAAATTTAAAAATTATTCTGAATAGAAAGACCAAATGAGGATCATATTACACATCACTTAAGTTTTCATTACAAGTTTATATACATAGAAAATATTTTCATAGGGATTCAAGTGGCATTTAATGAGAATTTGTTTTTCTTTTGGAATGTTATCTTCTATCCCACCTAGAGAGGATACTTAAAATATCAATGTTGATATTTATGCAAAATTTACAGTGTTTAGTATTATGAAATGGGATGTGATTGTTTTTATTGAATAACTTAAAATCATTTAGTCAGCTCTAAGAAATTAAAATTTTGTTTGATAACAATTATCCTTTTATTTCAAGTTATAGCTTAACTTCCTATAATGTAGAGTTACAGACATCAAGATATCTACTGTATAGACTGCTTTTATTAGGGCACTAATTAATTGTGGCACTGTTTCAGAAAAAGTATAAAAGTAGAAAATAGGAATCTCATTACAAATGTTATACTAATATTTTAACTTTTGGCTTCTCAAAAAATTGAATTAGTAACTACATAATTATTACCTGAATTTCTTAACACATTTCACTATTTGAAAGTAAATTATTAAGACTAGCTCAGGTTGATTTGAGGATGGTTATTGATACCTTGATTATTCTGAGGGTGGCGGTATTTAAAATATGAGTATAGTAATTGAATCAAATATGTAGGTATTGTTCTTAAATATTTGTTAATGCTAATTTATGAAATAGAACACTAGACTTACATGAAGGTCACACCTTTTTTCCAGCATCTTCCTTATAGTATTTAATCTCAATTTCATGGTGTATATTCTGTAATATTATTGCTCTAAGTTTTACTATGGTAGTAAAAATATGTAGCTGTAGAGAGCTGCAGAGCCGCACCTTAAAGATGGCACTGGCTTCTGCCTCCCACCTTCCTGATGGTGAGTGCTCTCTGGGGTAAACAACTCCTTATTTGGCTAAGGCTGAGTGCTTGGTTTGCTTCCTCAGGTAAAGTGAGGATCCGTGTCAAGAACGGGTAAAGGTCGCAACAAGAGAGGAGGTTTATAGCTTCACTCTGTAGATAAAGAGGAAGCAGTCTCACGGACGCGTGAGAAAGTGAAACTAAGAATTTGCCGAATTAGGGCTGTTTGGCTGTGGCTCAGAAGAGAAAGTGAAACTAAGAATTTGCAGAGCTAGGGCTGTTTGGCTGTGTGGCTCAGAATGAGCCTTGAAATTAGAGAGAAAAGGGTATAAGAGACTAGAGGAGAAGGAGGAAGAGATGGGCACCTCTAACTCGCTAGAAAAGGAGGAAGGGGTGGGCGCCTCTAACTGGAACCCAATTTTTTTGGCTCTGCAAGAGCTGCTGCACTCTAAGAACTTAAGGTTAAAAAGGAGTACATTAGAAAGATTTTTGGAAGAATGTGATATGGTAGCTCCTTGGTTCGCTGTTTCTGGGAGCCTCACAATCCCTTCTTGGGATAAGTTAGGAAGAGATCCTATCCAAGCCCAGCAGAGAAAACCTCAACAAGGACTGGGTTTTTTCTAGAGGTCACTGGGGAAAGCATTCCCATTACATGGAAAACCGGGGAGCCTGTATGGGTTCCTCAGTGGCCACTTTCCTCTGAAAAACTAGAAGCAGCCCAAACTTTAGTTAAAGAACAATTACAATTGGGCCACACAAAACCTTCTGTGTCACCATGGAATACACCAATTTTTGTTATAAAAAAGAAATCCGGAAAATGGAGACTTTTACATGATCTCAGAGCAATAAATAATCAGATGCAAATTATGGGCCCTGTGCAACTTGGGATCCCCCTTTTATCTGCCCTCCCATCAGGATGGAGCATTATAGTGATAGACATTAAAGATTGCTTTTTCTCCATCCCCCTGTATGGCGGGGACACAGAGAGGTTTGCCTTTACTGTGCCATCCTGTAATCATGAACAACCAGACCAGAGATATGAATGGTTAGTCTTGCCCCAGGGTATGGCTAATAGCCCTACCATGTGTTAGCTTTTTGTAGGCCAGGCACTTGACCCCATAAGACAAAAGTTTCCCAAAGTGAGGTGCATCCATTATATGGATGATGTGCTGTTGGCTGCTAAGAACAAAGATGACTTAGAAAAGGCCTATATATGTCTTATTAAGGCTTTAGAGAATAGAGGGTTGTTTGTTGCTCCAGAAAAGGTACAAATGAATAAGATAGTAGATTATTTAGGAACAAAGATTACCCCAGAAGAAATTTATCCACAAAAATTAGAAATAAGAAAAGATAATTTGAATACACTTAATGATTTCCAGAAATTGTTGGGAGATGTTAATTGGATAAGGGAATATTTAAAGTTAGCTAATTATGAACTTAGGCCTTTTTATAATATTTTGCAAGGAGATTCAGCCCTAGACTCCCCCCCACCAGAGTCTTAATGAAGAGGCACAAAAAGCCCTTGATTTAGTTGAGAGTAGGTTACAAAGTGCCAACCTAAAAAGAATAAATGAGAATCAAGAGTTTGTTTTATGTATTCTCCCCACCAAATGTCAACCCACAGGGCTGTTATGGCAGGATGGGCCGCTTTTGTGAACACATCCTAAAATATCCCCAGCCAAGTCAATAGAATATTTTCCTACAGCTGTTGCCCGTTTAGCCCTAAACGGGATTCAGCAGTCCCTGCAATTTTTTGGAAGATTACCTGCCTCCATTATTGTACCCTATTCGGCTAATCAGGTTCTTACCTTGTGTACAGGTGTGGATGATTGGGCAGTTTTGCGCTGCACATTTGCTGGAAAGATAGATAATTACTATTCTCAGCACCCACTTATGACCTTTTTTAAAGAAAATTCTGTGGTTTTTCCAAAAGTGACTAAATCTCAGCCCATTGCCGGAGCAGTAAATGTGTTTACAGATGGTTCTAAAACAGGCTGTGGGGTGTATATGGTAGAAGGTCAAAAGCCTGTACAATGTCAGTTTCATCCAGGCTCGCCACAAGTGGTAGAGCTACAAATTGTATGCAAAGTGTTTGAAGATTGTTCCTTTCCTTTTAATTTAATTTCTGATTCTGCCTATGTAGTAAATGCCCTTAAGGTGTTAGAAACAGCAGGCCCATTGCGGCCATCTAGCACTGTTAGTGACCTCTTTCGTCAACTGCAGGCACTGATTTTGATTCCCACTAATGGATTCTTTCCTCAACATATTCTGGCCCATACAAGATTACCTGGTCCTTTAAGCAGTGATAATAACATTGTAGATCTTTCTGCAAAGCAAGATTGGGCTTTTGCAGCTACTGCCATTGAGCATGCAACAGAATTTCATAAAAATTTTCATGTTAATGCTAAGGCTTTGCAACAAAAGTTTTCTTTGTTGCGTGTTGACACACGCCAAGTTGTTTTGAATTGCCCTCAATGTGCTGTTTATCAGTTTCCTCAAGGGCTTGGAGTAAATCCTCAAGGATTATATCCTCTAAAAATTTGGCAGATGGATGTTACTCATATTTCAGAGTTTGGAACAATTAAATATGTACATGTGTCAATAGATACTTGTTCTGGCGTTATGTATGCCTCTGCAATGACTAGAAAAAAAGCAAAAAATGTTATAGCCCACTGCCTTGAAGCGTGGGGAGCTTGGGGGAAACCCCTACAATTAAAGACTGATAATGGCCCTGCTTATACTGGACAACAAGTAACCTCTTTTGTCAGCATATGGAGGTTCAATTACTTCATGGATTACCTTACAACCCTCAAGGTCAAGGCATTATTGAGCGCGCATATCACACTCTTAAAGAATGTTTATTTAAACAAAAAGGGGAGTTGGCTATGGCCGCACCCCTAAAGAGAGACTTTCCTTAGCCTTATTTACCATTAATTTTTTAAATTTGGATTCCAATAGATTATCTGCTGCTGACAGGCATTGCACACCTCGGGGTGGCTGTCAAGGCATGGTAAAATGGAAAGATATCTTGACAGGAGTCTGGAATGGTCCAGATCCAGTGCTAACTTGGGCGAGAATGTCTGTTTGTGTTTTCCCTCAGGACCAACAGGACCCAATCTGGGTACCCGAGTGGCTGATCAGGAGAGTCCTGTCCTCCTCGGACTCAGAAGATGGCGATGATCAAGAACCCATTGCTGCTCAGCCTGACCAGCCTGCTAATACTGCAAGGAGCAGCGGAGCTACGCTTGGGGATTCTATCTGTATTCCTGAGACCAATGCCAATTCGTCATGATGCCAGATTGTTTCCATGCTTAATTGGACTGGACAGTTTGACAGCTTAATAGAAGAACTTCGAGTAGCTGTCGTAACTATTAATTCCACCAGGATAGATGCTGGCTTAGCTGAAGGATTGGCCACCTGGTTTGCCGCTGCCATGGATTATTTGAAAGAGTAGGTGGGATTAGGAGCTATGACCTGCCTGATGGTGCTAGCCGCTGGGGTCTGCCTGTGGTGCCTTTGCCGCATTAGGCTCCGGCAACGCCAAGATACAGCCATGATCACCCAAGCCTTTATAGCCATTGATGCTAGACAGTCTTCCAATGTTTGGCTTGCTGCCTTAAAAGATTAATGTTTTTTGCAGGTTGTGAGGCTAGCACACTGCAGTTGAGCACCTCAGCTATGTTTTGGAGGGCTCAAGGAGAGCATGTCTGCTTGCATGTGGGTTTCTCACCCTAATGTCCCACCTCTGTGAAAAAAGGGTGTCGAACGAGTCCCATAATCCCTAGGGGGACGCCCCAAAAGGAGTCTTGGGATAATGTTCCTTGCACAACAGAGAGAAGACCTCTGCACTCACCTGCTATAATTTTAATTTTAACAAAAAAGGGGAACTGTAGAGAGCTGCAGAGCAGCACCTTAAAGATGGCGCTGGCTTCTGCCTCCCACCTTCCTGATGGTGAGTGCTCTCTGGGGTAAACAACTCCTTATTTGGCTAAGGCTGAGTGTTTGGTTTGCTTCCTTTTATGTGGACCTATTAACAAGGCCCACGTGGCACTTGGTGATAGGTTATCCTGAAGGCAGATAGCTGGGCGGGGTTTCCCCCAGGGAGAAAGGAACAGAGAAACAGAGAGAGAAGATCCATGTACAAGGTCCTGAATAAATCGCTGAAAGAAGAGCCTGGTGTCGTGTCTTCCTTGCAGGCAAGGTAGAAGCGACATGTATCATCAATTCTATTTCAGTTGCTGTGTTCATTAGTTTTTATTGTTAATTTGACACAAACTATAGTCATTTGGAAAGAGGGGAACTAAACAGAAGAATAGCCTAGACTAAAGTGTCCCATAGGCAAACAGTAACTTACATCCTCTCCTTGTGGAAAAGCTTAGAATCTTAGAGCAATAACAAGTTGTTTTAGTTGTCTGACTACAACTATTTGACATGTAATGTATCATAGATTTGAATCAAGTGGGCTCTGAAGAATTCAGTATATGAACTCCCCAAGAAGCATGAGATAGGTCCCCTCAGCATGTTTATTTTTCTAGTAAAAATAAATTATTAAATTAGCGTATGTTCTAGTTCCATAGAACATTTATCTGGAGCAGCTGGAGAAACTTCATACATATGTATTATTTACTGTAGATGGTTTTATGACATTTCTCAGTGGAAGTGTTGGAAGCAGCATTTCAACATTTAAATGTGTATATTTTCAAAAATTCTACTGTCTATTCTGTTTGTTATGTATCCCTCTTCAAAATGATATATGTCATTCTTAGAACTTCATAATAAAAGTACCAAGTGTGAGTTTTGTCATCTTCTTTTAAGCTAATGTTTTAAATCCTTCTTACTTAAATAAGCAACATTTTTTGTTTCCTTTTAAGCATTACTTGCTTTATTTAGAAAGTTTTTTTTAATTTCCTTTGCTTATTGTAACCCTATCTATGTGGGCCTAAAAGAAAATAAAAACATTTATTTTGTTTGACACAAACATTACTCTTAATATGATTCTTTCTTCCTCTTATTTAATTTTCAGATCTGATTGCTACATTAAAAAATACAAGGGTGCTGAAATCATTATAAGCATGTGGTCAGTGGTCAAATACTTCTAGTAGAAAAGTGACTAATGAAGAATACTACCACTATTTTTAAGATGAGTATCTTTTTCTGCTGGTTTCTTTAGGAAACAATATCCTGGCTCTCATCTTGTATCAATTATGTCCAAGCTATTCTGCAATTGCATTCCTTTCCCATGTCTTATATGTGTACTTATTGTGTGTGTGTGGAGGATGAATAATAACTTTTGCTGTCACTCCTCAGACACTGTCACCTTTTGGAGGGTTTGTTTAGACAAGGTCTGTGTGGTGTGCAGCTCACTAAGACAGTAAGTGAGCTACCTAGGGGCTCTCAGGGATATCTTTGTGTCTATGTCATTACTGCTAAGTTAACTTACAACTTCTTGTCATCACATCTGGGTTTTTTAATGTGTAAGCCTGAGGTCAAGCTCAGTATCTTTACAAACATCATCCATTTTTTTTTTTTTTTTATAGACAGTGTCTTACACTGGCCAGAAATTTTTCAGATAAGCTAGGCTGGTCAGCTGGTGAGCTGTAGTGGTGTGGGATGTCTTTCTGTATGTTGTAAATGTACTTAATTACCATTTGTTAGTAAAGTAGCTGTTTTGGCCTATGGCAAGGAAGCTTAGAGGCAGGAAGAAAATCCAAGCAGAGACAAAGAGGGAGAAGGGCAGAGTCAAGTAGAAGCTACAAGCTGCTACCCAAGAAAGTAAGATGTATTGGAATATAGATAAAGCTGTGGCATCACATGGCAATACATAGATCCATAAGAATGAGGTGTAAGACCTATCTGGTAATGAGCCTGAGCCTTAGGCCATTCAGTTTGTAATTAGTATATGCATCTTAATAATTATTAATTATTTATAATTATTTTATAAGTGGCTGCAGAAACACAGGTGGGAAATTTTCTTTTAGACCACAGGTCTGAATGTGTCAGAAACACTGTAGGGACCATTCCTTCTTTGCCTATCCAACATTCAGATTACAGGAATGTTACCAAGCCTCACATTATCTACATTACTTCAGGGATCTGAAGTCAGGTCATCATGCTTTCAAAATGAGCACTTTATTAGCAGTGCTGTCTCCTCTTTCTACTTCGGATTGCTTAAGGTCCAACTCCAGAAGTGAATTGCCTGGATCCTATGACTTTCTTTAATTTCTTGAAGAATGCAGTTTTTTTCTAAAGACTAGTTTCACTGAAAATAATAGCTATTTGTATTGTACTATAGTAGTTAATGTAGCATACATATTTCAGTTAAATAATTATGACATATAACATGTATTTGCATGCAAAAAGACTGAAATTTTCCACATCTGGGAAATATAGAAAAGTTGAGAAATTGTAAAGTGAAGAGTGAAATGTCATTATATCATAATCACAGTTCTTATAAATAAAATAAATTTAATCTGCCTTTAAGAGAAGATTGTAAGCAAATGTACTATGCCTAAGATTCCTATATCATCAGTTTTTATAAACCTAATCTACATGAATAGCTTTAGTCTTAAATTATACCTCTTCCATGTCCCTGACCCAAAATAATGTTTGTATGAATTTATGTATGTGTGTTATGGTAATGATTTGCTTAAAGAGATTTTAAAAAACCTTATACAATACATATCAACCAGAAGCATTGCAAATAACATGGATATAGAGCACATATATGTGTTTACCTGTGTGTGCATTAGATGAAAACTCAGTTATGAATTTTCAGCATCAATGGAATAATTCATACTTTCATTTTGGTAAAACTAAAAGTAATGAAAGTGAAGTAAAACTACTTAAGTTTGGGAGATGTTGGGTTTTATAACTGCAAACAAATTTGAACTCCAAATGCTTCCCTATAATACAAAAGAGATTCATGGGCTATGTATGACAGAGAACACACTCCTTTTTCATGTTAAATATCAGAGTAAAATATTCCTTCTCACTGTTTTGTACATAGCCATAGGTAGGATCATAAAAGAGCACAACTTACAAAGTAGAGAAAAAAATTATTCAGAAATCCTTTTCAGGTAGCAGAGACCTAAAATTATTCAGGAGAATTATGTCCCTGTACTACAAATTGTGTCCTTACCCCCATGTTATGTATGCTTTATTAAAATGATCATAGGCAGAAGTGGCTGGAAGCTCAAAGTCTATATATCTCTTCTACAAAATGAAAAGGAATTGGGATACATTTTAAAAATAGCAGTACATCTTTGCTTTGCCAATGTGATTTCTGCTTGACATCTAAAGCGCTGTTAGTAAATAGATACAATTCATAAGATGCTAGTATATAATACAAAATTCTTCAATAAAATATATACTCATGGTTGATATTTTGGATCTCATCCAAGAGTGACTTGCTTTGATATCGAGAACTATTTAATATATATATGCTAATTTTTCACAACTAAAACATGTTCCTTATAGTGAATTATATTGCAAACATGTCAAATAATGTTTGCAATAGTGAATGCTTCCATATGTTTTTCATAAATAGTATGAAACACTAAAATATTTTTCGCATTTTATTTAATTTCTATTATTTCCTCAAAATTTACTTTATAGAATTGAATTTAAATTCATAGTATGTTGTAAAAAAAGTATTACTCAATGCAATATGAAATTTGATATGCTTTTATTAAACATTTATTTTGTATTTTAAGATTATTACAGTTCATTAAGGTAATTACATTTACCTCAAAGATTTTATTTTTGTTATTTTTTAGTATGTGGGAATTCAATAAAAGCTTCAGAAGTTTCGGAGATATCAGAGGGAATCTACCCACCATCTATGTGGAGAGTTAATATAAGCTCCAGAAGTTCCAGAGCTCTAACCACAGTAAATCTAGGAGAATCAGAGAGTGGTGATTCAAACCTTTAATCCCAGCACAGGGAGTATCTTGAGAGTGGTGACCTACACCCTTAATCCCAACTGAGTCAAGGTCACTTCAGATTATGGAAGGAATTCTAAGATCCCAAGCAGGTGTGGTGGGCACACACCTTAATTACCCGAAAGGGTATTTAAGATAGGATAGAAACACAGGAGGGGAAGCCAAGCCAAGGGAAGCGAGGCTGAGGAAGCTGGAAGACAGCTGGGTAAGATCTGACTGTGGTGTTTATTCTCTCTAAAATCTCCAACTTCTTCAGAGATCAATCCCTGAGTCTCATTTATTCATGTGACATTAGTGTGTGTGTGTGTGTGTGTGTGTGTGTGTGTGTGTGTGTGTGTGTGTGTGTGTTTTGTCATTTTTAGTGTGAAGATAGAAAAATCCTGTTTGATTCTTTCCCCTCGACTACCTTCCTGAGGTCTCTGAAACTAGCCAAGGTTGACAGAGTTTTGGCTCCATTTTATCACTAAATTAGATGGCAGCTTCTCGGAAAAGCTTTGTTCACAGGATTTATGGCAGCTTGCTCAACTGCTCACAGAATGTACTTCCTGAGTTCTTGGGACCCACCTGGTCAGCAGCTTGACCTTCTGGACTTCACTCGAGTGGGACCATCCAAGATAAGGCACTGGGACCACATTCCTGATATAGCAACCTGGGTGGGGCCACCCAGGAAAGCCCTACCATGAGAACTGTTACGACTTCTATCTCATGAGCCGGATGTACCCCGCCCCTACCCAGAGTGCAGTATAAGAATTCTACTCTGAAAGCATTTGGTGCTCTTGGCTTCTACAGTGCCTCAAGCCCACACATGTGTGTGTGCCGGTATATCATTCATATTCATTAAACTCTCTTTTTCTTTAAAGTTAACTGTGGTCATTAGCCATGGTCTTGGGGTGTCTAGGGGCGCTAAAGTTAGGGGTGCCTGCCCATTACACTAGATAGAAATACTCTGTGTAGCATTGGCATTGGCTATCTTGGAATCTGCCTGCTTCTACCTCCATAGTGCTAGGACTAAAAACATGCTCTATTGCTGCCTGTCTCAAAGATACATTATATATATATGTATATATATATATATATACATATATATATGTATATATATATGTGTGTGTGTGTGATATATATGTGTGTGTGATATATAGCTTATATATGTATAAATCATCTAAATATATTTATATATAACCCATGTATACGTTCTAGATCATATTTTTAATGCTGTAAAGTAATGAGACAAAGTCATACTCTTCATCAGGTCCTATAAAATATTTTTATGTGCTTTCTGTAAATATCTATATTATAATAGAGAACAGGTAATTAGATGGAATATGATACTACGCATTTACAAAGATGCTTGTGCCTGAAGTATTAAGTCTTTGATAGCAATGGAAACAAGTTAGTACGTTATTGTAAGAACATTTAATGGCTAGGTATTTTCATCTATCCAGTATCTCTTCTGTGGGAGAAAAATTGTTGATGAGTAAACTTTTCAATCCTTCATTATACCCTTTACTTTATTAAGGATGCAATGCAGTGAAATTAATGAAAGCTAGGGAACTGTGATGTGAGGAAAGTCATGTATCCCCTCTATTCTGAGGCATTTAATTAGTAGTATCTTTCCTCTAATAACTCATAATTAGAACCACTGGTGTTTACATTCTGAAATGATAATGGACTAGAAGCTCTCTGGGTCCCTGAGGCAGGAATGCTATCCTTTATATGACATATTATTTGGTTGGGAAAAAGGTGTAGTTAAGGGACTGAGATATAGTTACTGGGAGAAGAGAGTACCTGCCCTACAAATCTGATTTTGATTGCTGGAACCCACATAAAGACTGAAGAATAAAGCTAGCTCCACAAAACTGTCATCTGACTTCCACATGCAGGGGCATAAATGTTCCATATTTACAATTGCACACATGCACACTCTCACACACAACACACAGAAAAATAAAGGCAAATTTTGGAGTTTTCAGCATTGTTCTTCATGGGAGCTGTGTCTTTGTTTTGTTGTTTACTATGAACTAATCTATTAGGTTGCTATCTAACAAATGTCATTTTTCTATGAATTATTTCTCCACTATGTAACATGGAATCTTTTTCTGCTTCTTATATCTAGAACTATGCAGTGTTTACATATGGAAATATTTATTTTATGTGACACATAGCTACCAAAAAATCATAAAATATGACTTTTAATCCACTTTGTTGTTATAGGGCATGAAGATTAATTCATATAGGCTAGGAAAGGATAGTGAGTGGTAGCCTAAGAAAGACTATACTATGTTATAAAATCAAGTGACTTTTGGGGACATGTGAGACACATACAATTCTCAAGTTTTATAAGATGTAAGGCAATAAGTGTTAATCTGATTGGTTTTCTTCAGGCCAAAGCAAAACATGTCATGCAACTCATTTTTCTTTGGGTGATGCCAGCACAAAATCAGGTTTATCAATACAGAACCAGAGAAGGTTTCTCTGCTAGGAAACATAAAGCAGGATGTACTACTTTAGATAGTACTTGATAAGATAATAAATTAACTTGTGAAGATAGACAGATTTTGGATCGAAAAGCACCTCTCAGAAGGAACCAGTTAGCTGGAGAATGATGCTGAGGATAATGCAGAAAAAGAGAAGACATTAAAACAGGTATAACAAAAGTATGTGGAATTTAGTAAACCGCAAAATGTGGAATATGGGTTCAGAGGGGTCTAAAAGAGGTAAATAAGTATTTTAGTTCAGGGATATTTGATGTGGAAATGTCTTTCTGTATGCTGTGAAATAAAAAGGATGTTGTGACCTATGGTGGGCACTGTACGAGTAGGTGGGAAATTCAGAGCATAGATAGGAGGAGGGCAGAGTCAAGGAAGATACAAGCCAGCTGCCCAAGAAGAAACATGTACAGAAATAATAAGTAAGCCACATGCCATGTGGCATGGCAGATTAATGGAGATGGGTGGAATTAAGATGAAAGAGCTAACTAGCAATTTGCCAGAGACATAGGCCAAGCAGAATGAAATTAATATAAGCATCTGTGTGTTTCTTTGGGACTTTGGGATTGCTGGTCCAGACATGCAGCAGCAGGCAGGTCTGAACCATTGGAATAGGCAGGCCAGAAACCTCTTTCTACGGGCATTGTCAAAAATAGTGGTGATCATTTTTGCATTGGGAAACATAGGTAATGAAAAATTTAAGAGAAAAAAGTCATAATGCTATTAACTTGATAAGTATAAAACTGGATTTCATAGAACTTTAAATCTGTCATAACATGATATATCTAAGACCTACCTCAAAACAACAATCTGTGTATACTGTATATGCTATTCTAAAATGAATCCTTGTGTAGTATAAGGATAATGACTGAACTTAAATGAATATGTTTCAGATGTTTGCATAGATATTTGTAATTCATCATTTGGTCGATTGCACAAAACAGTGGAGAATACTTTTCAATGTTATAACATTAAATACTTAAAATGTGAAAACTGAGATATTTAATGAGTCTTTTCTGTACCCATATAGTGAATCAAATATTTTAGGCAATTTGTAGAAGTTGAGGTTATAAAAACGGATCAGTTACAAATAAAGCAAAAAGTATCTAGATATCAGGGAGATTTGATATCTAAGGAATAATACAGTCATATGGCCTTTTCCAGTAGATGCTGAAGAATCATGAACTAGTAACAGAATCAAAAGAGGATGTTTTATTCTTAATTTAATGCATATTCACATAGAAATTATATAATTAAACTGAAAATAACTTGAAATAACAGGTAGACTGACAGTATGCTAGGTACTTGATAATTTTGCATTTATAAAGTTCTATAAATTTCAAATTAATTTGTCGGGTTAGACAATAGGTCAATGGTTTCCTCTGGATTAAGGGGAGGGCCCAAATGAGTGATCACTGAGGGAACTTGTGAGCATGACAACTGTGTAATTTATTGTGATAGTAGTATAATATTACTGGTAGATAATAAATTTACTAGAGTATATTTATAAAATGCATCAAATTAATTCTGTGAACAAATTTGATATATTTGAAATTGATACATCAATAAAAATTAAATGACTTATGATGACTACTTTCTACATGCATTGTAAGTTATAATAATGATATTTAATAATTTATCCTATAATAAGTATTATAAATGGGAAATTTTGTCTTTCAGTTACTGGAAATGTTATTTCTCAACAAATTATGAATAAACCAGTCTCTGAAAGTCTTATCAAAGAGAGGTGCTTTGTTGCTCAGTATTGTATTGTCTAGAAGAAGAAGTTGTAAAGCTCACATCCAAAAAAATACTGATGGGGTAAAGCCACAAAGGTCCATCCTTGTGTGACTCAAGAATACTGTAAATATCATCATCCCAACAAGCTAAAATCTCTCCTGTAACTGCATGAGCATCTCTACTGCACTCACCAATAAACTCTATTTTACTCTGTTTCTTGGCTTTTACATTTTTTATTGGAAGTAAAAAAAATATTATATATTGTACATACTTAACGTCTGGTATATGCCTCCCTCCATACACACATTAGGTCTACATATTATTTGATATATATATATATATATATATATATATATCCTAATGTGTGTGTGTGGAGAGAGGCAAGTAATGTGCTCATATGTAAGTACAGGCACTTTCAGAGTCCAGAAGAGGATTTTGAGTCTCATGAAGTCTGAGAAACAAGAGTTGTTAGCTACTCAACATGGTGGCTGGAAAATAAGCTGGTTCTTCTGTAAGAACAGTATGTGTTCCCTACCACTGAACCACTTCTCTATATCCTCAGTCTACGTATTGAGAAAAACAAACTCAGACAGAAAACATAGTCTTTGGAAGTGCCTAAGTTCAGAAAATGGAAGTAAAAGCACAAGTCAATCATATGAGTCACCTGAAATTTTATTATTGTTCAGTTATTTTGCTTTTGGCTTTTAGCATCAAACATTATTTTATTAGGAAAAAAATTCATTTACTAAGTATTTTATTATTTGTCTACATGTAATCTTTACAAATATGGACATCATATGCAGAAATAACAACATAAAATTCATTTAGAAAAAAAAATTTATGTTTGCTGAGGTTGATCTTGACTCCTAATGCTTCTGTCTCCACCTCCAAAGTTTCGCGATTTTAAGCATATGCTACCATTATAGTTTTTTTATTCATGATTAGTCTATGGTTTTATAATTCAATAATAAAATTATTATATTGATAAATGTTTGTATGCTTATAGTAAATGTATTATCTGAATCAAAAAAAATCAAGCAGTTTCTTTTTATATAAGGAATGATAGAATAATATAACTGAAAGTAATTTCATTCTTTTAAACTCAATTTGCAATTTAATTCCTCTCTGACTTTTGAAAAATTATGACCTTAAAGTTCTAGCTTTTCCAACACCCTAGATTAGCCATAGGTATACTCCTATTAAGAAAAAAATAAAAGCCTAGCATACTCCTATAGTCTCTGTACTGAAGAAGTAGAGCTAGGAGGAATTAGAGTTTAACAGCAACCTTGGGTAGACCCAGTCACAAAAATTGACAGAACTGAACAAAACAAAAGCTACAACAAAAACAAAAACTGAGCTAACTAACAAACATGCAAACAAAATAAAAAGTCCTTCAGTTTACATTCTTCTGAGTAAATGAATAAATTTTACTTCTGTTATCTCATCTTATTTCTGACTTTTTCATCCTTAAGATGCTTTAAGCCTGAATCACATATGTCTGAGGCTTTCTTCTTTACACATTTCATTTTATACTTTTCAAAGTAGCTACACCTCTAATCATTCTTATTATTTTTCATGTTATTTAGTCTTATCAAAGATTTTATGTAGATAAAAATTTGGTGCATGAGGCCAAATTAATCAATGAGTGAAACTTGGTCCTCTCTTAATCTAGTAGAAATGTTGTTTTCCTAGCCTTTCTAGGAGAAATCCACAGAGTAGTGTTTTCAGTCTTCTTAGGGTTTAAATGGAAAAATTTTAAACTAGTAGTGAATACCTAATTAAGGACTGAGCTGAGTTCAAAGGCAGAGTGCTTATGTAGTATTTATGAGACCTTGATTCTCATCTTGAGCTCTCAAAAAATAGTAAACATGACTCTACTCAATACCAGACATTAAGTATGCAGTACATAAAGCATCTAGAGATTCTTTGACCAAAACCAAGTAATAATATTGATCATTTATTTTAAACTAGAAGAATAATATTAAATTTCTTTGCCTAGAACTTGAAATAAATATTTGAAAAACATGATTTTTTACGAATATCAGAAAATGTATATGTTGTATCTTTATAACATTCCCAAAACTCACTTAAAGCAGAATTATGTTTTGATCTTTAAAATCTACTTGTGTTCCTAATAAGTTGAAAATCCTGTGAAGATATGTTTTATGTTGCATAAAATCAGCCTGGAAAATCAGATAACAGAATCACCCACAGAAATTCAGAAGCTAAGAGCCAGGATAAAGACTCTTGAAGATACCATTTACCCTGCTTGGCCTGAGAAGTTGGCTGGTGGTAATTCACTGTGAATCATTCTGTTTCCTGCTATTCCAGGCTGATTTTATTAAATATACAATATATCACCAAAGAGTCTAGTTTCAAAAATCATAGTACATTTATATATTATGAAATCATCAATGAATAATTTTAAGAGAATAAAATTTATAGTTAGAACAACCTTAAATCTTAAAGCAAGACTCCTCAGTAATTCAAAGGCACAACAAAGTGGAATGAATAAAGGGTGGGGAAATTTTAAGGAAAGAATCAAGTGTATGAAGAGGAACCAGGAAGTCACAGCCATAAGAATCATTGTATGCTAGTTTAATCTGAGAGAGCTTTGAAACAGAAATAACAGCTACAGTCACATGCAAGGAATTTTGGAAAGACTCACAGAGAAAATTATTACCCTCATACTCTAGCCCTTAAGAAGATGAGTAGCAGTTAGAATATCAAACACAGTGCTCCTGCTTCTTGTCTAAGTATGAGACAGATGTTTTATGTTTTTCTAGCCCCCATCCATAGAATTATATTCTAGTCATATATACCAGTAGCTGGCTTGATAACTTTATCTTACAGATTGCTCTTGGCTTTCACTTTAAATTACTTCACTTCTCTGCCATGGATTCCTGAGAGTGTTGCCTCAAAAGAGTATATGACCTCAGTTTCTTGTCATAGAATCATCTTATAGTAGACTTTAAACCTGGATACTATGAATCTCATCATCTTTATTACCAAGCCCTAAATAAATCCTTGCTTGACCATATCTAGTTTGACCCTATAGATACAGGTTTAAAAAAAAAAAAGAAAGAATACTGACTTCTGAAATTCATTCACATTATTTGAAAAAATAATGAAACACCTCTTTCTGTACAGGAATTGCAAGCCAACACATACACAAAGATATAGGGTGAGAAAAAGGAAGGACAGAGACAATTGAATACATTATTTTATATCTTCTATTGACTAAAATAATGGATCAAAGGAGAAGGGTTTAAGATATTCAAATTAGCTTACAAATTATTAAATGAAACACTGATCAGTTCTTCTAACCTTTGGCTATTGAAATATAAACTTTCATTATAAATATGTAAAATATTGCTTTGAAGTGAAAGAAGAATATTTCTCTTAGGAAAAAAATGCTTTATTTTGTGTTTTACAAGTCTACTTATTTACCACAACTAAACAGTGATTCCCTCTTTGTCATCCAGTTGCTTGTTTTTAAATAAAGTTTTCCAAGAGCCATAATCCATATGGTCCTCTCAGGAATATACTGTGAGCCATGATTATCAGCTTATAATAGTTTCAAGTAGCAGACATCTGGGTACAGAAAGTCATAATGCTATTCAGAAATTGGAATACCAACTACATGGAAACACTAGGAAATCACTATGTTTACCAATAAAATTTCAACTTAAATGCTGTTTTTATATTGCTGTTTTAGGAACTCCAAAATGCATGCTTTATAATATTACAGCTATTTTGATAAAATAAGATTAGTGACTCTTATTGTATTAGAGAAAAAGTAATGCAGAAAAATTGATTAAAAACACATTTCAAAGTTAAACACATTTAAATTGAAATTTCTTTTCCTTAAATACACTATGTAACCAAGGCAGGTTATCTCCTAGAATATATAATAGTTTAAATTGATATTAGTGACCACATTTCATAGTAATGTGTGATACATTTTCATATTTGACAGGTATCTGGGGCAATATATTTCTCTAACTCTTAACATGGGTAATGCTGTTTAACTTACTTAAACCATGAATGATATTAAAAGGAAAATAGGACAGTTATAAACATCAGTGTTATAAACAGCATGTGGTTTTACAGGCCCTTTTGAGAGTATGGACACTTATCCATATACTCTAAGGGTCTACTGCAGTTCCAGAATATGATCTACATATTGATATATGAGTCATATATATTCAGTAAGTCTACAGCCCCATAGGCTAAAGAATAGTTGATTCATAGAAGTCCTGTGAGTATGGATATAATTAGTAATTGTTATTTTGTGTGGGTTTTCAATCCACCAGTGCTGAATCTACAGTAGATTGATTACTTCTGATTTTGGTAAGGGTCCAATGAAAAGTTATATTTTGTCATGCCTCCTTTGGTGGGGAAATAGAGAAATGTAGTGAGGAAAAATGAGTATTTTGCACCTACGCCCAAAGAGGTAATGGTAATTTATGACAAACAATTCAGAATTACATCTATGATTAATTGAAAATTGCACAGCTATAAAGTAAAAAATGACTGGCTTTAGTTTTCAACTATAAGCTGTAACTTTGAATATGATGGGAGGAAAGAAAAGGAAAAGAAAAACGAGATTTAAAATAACATAAAACTCAATATTTACAATATTGTTTCATAATTTATAATAATAAAATGGTTGTTTAATTTTATTGAATACATAAATTCCTCAAAGCATATCATTTTAATATTGAAAGTAAGCTTGATTTTTATCAGCATCTCTCAGCTCTGAAAAAGCACAAAGAATCTTTTAAAACTTACTGTTTCATGTAGAATTATTTTTAAAACTGTCTCTCTAATGAACAGTTGTTCCCTTGAGGCAACTAAGAATTTTAAGAGAAATTTCAGAATATTCAAAAATAAACTAAAACTGATATGAAAATAATTCTTGTGAAAATTTTTCTTACTAAGAATAATTTGATGTAGGAATGTCTTTCTGTATGCTGTGAATATCTATCTTTAAATAAAAGTGCTGTTTTGGCCCATGACAGGCACCATAGAAAAAGTAGAAGGGGAAATCACAACATAGGTAGGAGAAGCAGGGCAGAGTCAGACTGAGCCAGCTGCCCAAGAAGAAGCATGTAAGGAACACAGGTGAGCCGCGGGCCATGTGGCAGATAGATTAATGAGAATGGGTCGAGTTAAGATGTAAGAACAAGCTAGTAATGTGTCTGATCCATAGGCCAAACAGCATGAACTTAATGTAAGTGTCTGAGTCATTTCTGGGAGCCTGATCAGCTGCGGGCGGCTAAGGGGTCTGGGGCTGCAGGTCTGTGGGTCTGGACCTCTGGGTGCCTGGGGCCAGAAAACCATACTTTTACAGATGGTGTCCCTGTGGGCTGAATATCCACATAAAGCCTGAGAAAGTTTAAAAAGGGCTCTAGAGCACATAAACTGAGGCAAAACAGCTTTCAAATTGAGTATCTGAAGCAGGTCATTGTACAGAGAAAGCATTGTATTAGGCCACATTCAAAATGGCGCCAGCAGACTGGCTGCAGGCAGTGTAAGCTGCAACTAGGCTGCATACTGAAATCTCACAGAAGACTTGGTAGCATGTGATTGATTTAAGGTTTCTGTTTATTTTGAACAAAAAGGAAACAAATATGGTTTCTTAGTAGCAGCATTTTCTTGGGTCTGCTTTGTTTTCTGGCAGCAAACAGAGACACGGTCCCTTTAAGAGATCTTACTGATTCAGTTTTATCTGCAAAAACTATGTGACTCTTTAAGAGAGTATGAGTATTGTAAAAGCGTTTCTGGTTGGAAAATGATTAAGTATTCACAATAAAATAGATTCAGATGGAAAAAAAAACATGTAAACAGGTTACAATGTATGTAAAAGGTACATAGGCCTCAGAGAGAAAAGAAAGAAGGTAGAGAAAGTCTTTAAAAAGAGAAATAGAGTAATAAAATATAATAATCCACATAAAGATGAAAAATAGACAAAAATTTGGATTTTGGTAATTATTGTGTGTTCTTTTAATTTTTTAACTGTTAATTAGCTAACAGCAGAAAGACAGAGGATCTGAAACAGGAATATATATTTTAAAGGTATTTTGATTTTGAAATTTGTGTATAAGGCTTTATTGCTTTGGAAGAGTTCTGCTTTTGTTTCCACAGAAGATGAGAACCTGTGGATTGCTTCCAGGAAAATATAGTTTCATCAACCAAGACTCCCTGAAAACATCTCTGATGGGAAGAGATGGTTGTATCTGCTTCAGGACTGCAGACTATGATTCAGTCTCCAGAACCCATGAGATTTTCAGTGCCCCATAATCAGCAGGAAGTAGTAATGGAAAACTATGCCCAAATTCCCAAAATATTGCTTATAAATGTGTGTTTTCATTATAAATGGTTAATGGTCATAGTTAATATCTCTCTAGTAAGAAAAAGGGAATATGGTATATGAATTATTTTTAAAAATTAAATTATTGAATTTACTTAGATCAGGAAATCAGCTGTTAATCTCAAAATCTTTTTACACTGGTATGGATTTTGCTTTATTGATACAAATTTAAGGTCAGTTCTATTATGCTCTATGTATTTTTCTACTCTTGTTTAAAATATGATGTTTTATGTAACTGATTTAAAATTTTAATGTATAATTAAGAAATGCATGTTAGTTAGATTTTTAGGTATACAAAGATATAATTCAATTAGATAAGTAATCTTCAAACACTTCTAAGCCTTACAGAATATGGCATTTAAAATGTTTTAAGATCTTAGACTTTTCTGGACAGTGAGACAGATCCGCTCCTGGCAGCAACAATTTACTTCAAGAGAAAAATGGGCATCGAAGAAACTCCATATGGAGTCTATTTGTGGCAATGGTAAGCCACTGGATATGAACCCATTCTTGTATTGACTGCTTTATAGTATGCTATTTGAACTGGACATGCAGGTTCCATAGAAAAGTGACCTCTGAACTTTGACAGAACAAGCTGAGATGGTCCTTCAGGTTCCTGCTTTTCAAAGAAAACTTTCAGATATTCTTCAGGACACGAGGAGAAGCAACAGATGGATGGGCAGAGCAGATTTTCTGCTTCACTGAAATGAAAGAAGACTCTGGGCCTGTAGGCTGAAGATGGATGCCCCAACATTATAAAGGAACTTTGGGTGACTATCCAGGCAGATAGGTGTCATCTCTGTCCTTTCCAGATTTTAGAAATCTCTTGCACTTCTGGTTTACTTGGGTAAATATATCCTTCTGTGGTCTTTGATCCAGTTGAAGATTAGATAGTTATAGGTATAGTTTTTCATAGTTATTTGAAAGGTATATTAGATATGAAACTTTAGATTCATAAGAATAAGGTAGATGATCAAGTATTTTCTTTAATTTTGCTAATACAAAGAGACTAGCTATTGTAACTGTAATTCTTGCTTGATGGCTATTTTGTTACATGTAATTTTGTTATGTTAAAATTGAAACCTTCCTTTTTGATTAAACAGAAAGGGGGAGGTGATGTAGGAATGTCTTTCTGTATGCTGTGAATATCAATCTTTAAATAAAAGTGTTGATATGACCCATGACAGGCACCATAGAAAAAGTAGGAGGGGAAACCACAACATAGGTAGATTAAGCCAGCTGCTCAAGAAGAAGCATATAAGAAACACAGGTGAGCCATAGGTCACATGGCAGATAGATTTATGAAAATGGGTCGAGTTAAGATGTAAGAACAAGCTAGCAATGTGCCTAAGCCATAGGCCAAAGAGTATGAAATTAATATAAGCGTCTGAGTCATTTCAGGGGGCCTGATCAGCTGCGGGTGGCTAAGGGGTCTGGGGCTGCAGGTCTGTGGGTCTGGACCTCTGGGTGCCTGGGGCCAGAAAACCATACTGTTACAATAATGTATAATCCACACAAATTAAACTGAATTAAGTTTAGTGTTAAAGCACCATTCGTGAAACAAATGTCCCCCAAGAATGATAGAAGTCAAGAATAGTAAGAAGGTAAACAAAGAATGCTTCTCCAAGCAGGAGAGCCCATACTTCAGTACCTAGCTTCCAGCGCACAATCCTAGCCCCATTATCCCCATCCATTGCTTCTCATGTTGCAGGCCATCAGGGAAGACTCTTGTGAGATCTCCCCACCAACACTCCATATTTCAAATTCTACTATTGAGTTATAGAAAAACATAAGCTTGGTATTGGAATAAACACCAACATATAGACCAGTAAAATTGAAATTGAAGACCTTGACACTTGACAGAGGGAGCCATTGTGAGGTTAGGGAGAAATTTGGTGCTAGGGAACTTCGCAGGTATCCCACTAGCAATAACAGAGGGTGCCCGAGCTGGCATACCCAGAAAATTAGAATAGTAAATACACTAACTGTCATGGTAGTGTCTTCAGCCAGTAACAGATACATACCTAAGCACCAGCCTGAGCTCCAGTTGAAGAGAGGGAAGAGGGATTATTATACAAACAAGGAGGATCAAAATCATGAATGGGGATATCTACAGAGGCAGTTGAACCAAGTTAGTGGTAACTCAGAAACTTTAGACTGACAGCTGTGGAACCTGCATGGGACCCAACTAGGCCCTCTGCATAAGGTAGACAGACATGTAACATGGTCTTTTTAAGGCACCCCTGGCAATGAGATTAGAATCTATCCTTGGTGCGTTCTCTGGCTTTTTGGAGCCCATTACCTATGGTAGGACATCTTGCTCAGCTTTGAATCATGGGAGACGGCTCGGGCCTGCCTCAGTTGAATATACAAGGCTTTGCTGATGCCCCATGGGAGGCCTTACCGATTTGGAGAAGAAGGTGGGGGGGTGGGGAGCAAGACAGAGATGAGAGTGGGTCTGTGGTTGGGATGTAAAATGAATAAGATAATTTCTTAAATACAAGAAGATTTAAAAAGAAGGCAAATAATCAGACAATTAGTAACCAAATAGTTGTTAACACTGTATTTCCTCAGGAAAGCATTTTGTCTCTAAAATTCTGTGTTCAGAAAGCATGCAAGGCATACATTCTTTTATATATTTGCTATATAACACATTCAAGTCATGATAAATCTTTATTACAATAAAATGAAACTAACTATGGAAAAATACCCAATATTGGTATTTTGTGAAATAAACTATAAGTGAAGTTCTTATCATTCAATAGTTCTCAAGGCAGCTGTCAATTCTGAAATTAGACAGTCTATATTTTTATGGCTCAGAGGATGGAAAAGACATGAAAAATGTTGGGCAAGTGCTCTACCAATGACTATATCATCAGCCCTTTGAGCATGTGATTTCTCACTTTTAAAATGGCTGAACAGGATAAGAGTCATGGGTTAGTTTAAGGGTAAAGAGTTAGCAAGTTATATGCCTGGGCCTTAGACTGACCAGCCTAAACTATTATAATCATCTGTGTGTGTCTGTGGGTCTGTGGGTCTGTGAGTCTAAATGTTGAGGTAAGGCCTGCAAGTCCAGGCCAGAAACCTCTTACTACAGTGGTGCACACAAGGTTTGTATAACAGGCCTAACCTTATAGGTAGAACTTTATGCAGAACTGTATTAAGGTCTAGTTTAAACACACTAGAGCATGAAGCAATAGCTGGATATCCAGAGGGTGATACAAAGTGGTAAATACTTGCAATAGATCCTGATGGATGACCAGGACTTCACACACACACACACACACACACACACACACACACACACACACACACACACACACACACACATTACTATTCCCCAAGCACTTCAACAAGCATTCCATCACTGAACTTTGTCTCCAGAAAGCCTCTATAATTGGCTTTGGCCTGCCTCTTGTGTAGTTCAAACCTTTTTCATTCCATATTAAACATGGTAATTTTTAATATTTGAAAACACTATATTTTCAAATAGTAGAGTCTAAAGTCAAAATATATTATGAACATGTATTTTTGCAGTAGGTACTGAAACAAAAATCCAGAAGGGACAATATAAAAGATGCAATATGAAATTGACTGCAAGCAGGTTGTAATACAGCAAATAAACTTTCATAATCAGGGACCAAACAGGCTGTGGCATACTCATCCATGAAAGTAACAGAATATTTTTGTCTAATACTTAATTCTAAGATTAACTCAAAAATAGTCCCAAGAAAAATAAATATGTAGTTTATTTGCTCCAAGTCTTATATTAAGGTATTTTAAAGATATAAACTACTTTTATATTTTCCAGAAGTTTCATATTACCTGTCCAGGAATAATAAAACCCTGTCACTTTTGTACATTATTGTAGTTTTAGTGTTAGGTTGAATTTAATGTTGTTTTGTAGACCTTATTTGGGAGAGTTGAAGACATCAGGCAAGTTACTTTATCTAGTTTACATATGACTTAATAAAGGATATGGAAGCAGGATCTCAGTAAGTAGTGAACCTATAGCTTAGAAAAACCATGACAACCCAATTGTCCATTTCTTTCCAATCTTTAATCATACTGCCTTACTTTTAAATCTGAGAAAAAAGTTAAGAAAAAATTGTTTTGAAGATGTGTTGATATAGAAAAGTAGTTTTTTTTGATAAATAATCAAATACTTCTAAGTTTATGTTAGGTTAATTCAAGAAGATACAATTAGAGTTCACCAAATTATTAAAGGCAGTAAAAGAAAAATTAAGTTTAGACAGAACTGTTTATGCAACTTTCTGAGAGTTGTTTTCAAAACAAAATGCTAATTTCTGTGCACGTGATTAAGATTATACATTTTCTTCTAACATTAATTTTCCATTTTTCTTGTGACAAAATACATTGTAACAGATAGCATACAAAATACTTATATATCCCAGCAATGCTTGCAACTTAGGGATACTTGTGAGATTAATCTTTGGACATTGAAGAATAAATGAAAATACAATGTAGCAGAACCTCACAAACATCTTTAAAAGTCAATTTGGGGTGGAGAAAATTACTTAGTGTGTAAAGTATTTGTTATACAATTGCAGATGCCTGAGTTTGGATTCCCTGAATGATACAAGGTAGATGTTGCAGCATTGTGATAGCAGGGCTTCTATGGGGGCTAGACATAGTGACAAGATCATGATAGGAAACTGAAGAATCTAGTGTAGTGTGTAGAGTGACAATGGATAGATTCTACCTCCAAATAGGGAATGGGGACAAAAACCTAAGTTGTCTTCTGACTTTCACATGCATATCCTAGCACACATAACTCACACATGGTAACATGCACATACACAAAGTTTTAAAAGACATTCAATGAGCAAGCTTTGTTCCACCACCCTTTTCTGTCTCCTTAGAATAGTAAATTGGTGGGAGCCACATCATGCAAAAAATGGGTAAAGGTGCATAATAGAAGAATAATTAGTTAAATAAATAGAATTATCTATAACCACCCCGCACTGACTAAACACTCCCAAAGGATTTCATGGATTTAAATATGTCTTCCTTAATGTATCACTGCATGAACATCAGTAAATATTGACCTAAACAAATGTTTTATTGATGGAGCAAATATCATTGTTGTAAACAATGCATAGTTCTTTCAAAACTCATCAACTCTAGTTCTTTAAATTGTGTATTCAAAGAAAATAAATTAATAATCCGACAAAGAAAAGAAACAAAGTGTATAGTTAGCAAAATTATCTTCAAAATGTTGTTAATATTATAGACACAGAAAGTTGCTATTATAATTTTTTCTTTTCATAAAATTAAAATATATGTTTATTTAGATTCTAGATCAGGTAAAAGAAGTCCTTGTACACTGAAGAAATTTAATTATCTATGACTAAGGAATTAAATGTAACTCTTCTTGGAAACATAAAGTTACAATTGCTATAAGAAAAAAAAACCCAGGCAAAATTTTGCCATAGTTCAGAACTATGTGAAATTCATAGAATTCATTTTCCTATATGAAGGTAATACTAAATTAACCAATATGTGATGTATAGCACATGTGTCATATAAACTATGTGATGTACATAAAATGCAAGCATTTATAATGTTTCTGAAACTATGGAAATATAAGACAAATGATCTTGTGTGAAGTGTTGAGTATCAACAGCAAGTAAGTCTGAAACACTTCAGTATTTTGATGTACTGTTAGGGATATTCAGAAGCTCAGAAGATAGGATGAGAGGGAGAAAGGATTTTCATTTTGCAGCATTTCAAAAGTTCTTCCATTAAGAACTGTAGGCTCCCTTAATCTGACTTTTCCCACAACTGCTCATAATAAATAACTCAAGTTTAGGAAGACATTACAAATGAATAAGAAGATGTAATTGAAGTTAGAATTTAAATATCACAGTAAAGTGGTGTAGTGTATATGGGGATATGTTTCAAATTTAATAAAAACCAGTCTGGAATATCAGAGGACAGAGCCATCTCTTATAGTCTATGTTTGAATTTTTGTTTTACGTTTGTTTGTTTTTTCGAGGCAGAGTTTTCAGTATAACAGTCCTGGCTGTTCTGACTAGGCTGGCTTTTAACCCACAGAGATTCTCTTGCCTCTGTTTCCCAATTGCTGGGACTGACAGTATGTACCACCATTGCCTTCCTGGGATCTTGGAACTCCCTCTGTAAACTAAGCTGGCCTCAAACTCAGATTTTCTGGGATTTACAAGTGTACTTCATAGTTTCAGTTTTAAATGAAATATGAGAAGAATCATATGTTCATATTTTGTTTTAATGAGTTTTTGGTAGTCAATCGATTAAATTGAATACGTATGTGGTGGTTGCAAAGACACTGGTTCACAAAGGGAGTGGTACTATTAGGAGGTGTAGCCTTGTTGGAGGAAGTGTGTCATATGAGTAAGCTTTGAGGTTTCCTTTATTCAAGCATTACTTGGTATGACACTCACTTCACGTTCTTTTGCCTTCAAGATGTATATCTCTCACCTATTTCTCCAGAACCATGTCTGCCTGCAAGCTTTCCATGTTCCACTATGATGACAATGGAAGTCTCCACCTCAATTAAATGTTTTCCTTTATAAGAGTTGACATAGTCATGGTGTTTCTTCACAGTAATAGAAACCCTAAGGCAGAAGTTGACATGTTAATGTCTTTCTATATGCTGTGAATAAAGGAACTGTCTTGGCCTATATAAACCACCTTAGGAAACAGAAGCATAGGTAGGAGAAGGAGGGCAGAGTCAAGAAAGACAGGATCCAGCTGCCCAAGAATCAAGATGTAAGGAAATAACAGGTGAGCCACAGGCTACATGGCAGGGCAGATTAATGGACATGGGTTCACTTAAGATGAAAGAGCTAGCTAGTAATGTGCCAGAGACATAGGCCAAACAGAATGATATTAAGATAAGATTCTGTGTGTTTCTTTGGGACTTTGGGATTTCTAGTGCAGACCAGCAGCAACTGGGCATTGTATAAAGAAACAAAAATGAGGCCATTACTTACATTCTGAACCAAAAAGTAACCCAGACTAAACAATGCAGTAGCATATATAGAAAATAAGATAGGTTTACCTCTCTATATGAAATGTGAAGGTCAAGAATAGGCTTCTAAATACTTCCAACATCTAGAATCGGCCGCATGTTTTCATTTAAAAAACTGTTACAATTATGAACACAGGATCTCAAATTTTTACTCAAGTAGCCAAATTATGGTTGCATATAATTGTTTACTTAGTAATGATTTTCAAAAATAACATTAAAATTGAAAGTCAAAACAGAAGTCTTCCTCTGTATAATGTTGTTTTAAAAGTTTTAAAAATAGATCTTTATTGGAAGTTACATTCTTAAAACTATGACATGTTTTCTTCCTGGTATATATAATTGATGCAATTTCTCCCAGTAACACATCTTGGAATGAGATTTAAATGACTTACTTACACTTAGAGCATATTATTTTTTCCCTCTCTTAATTTAGATAATACAGAAATTCAGTTCTGAATATATATTGTCATATATACTTTTATTCTTAGGGTGGTGAATGATGTTTCACTCTCACAGATTTGGTGGAGATTAATTCTAAGACTGAAATGGCAATCTCCTGAATTTTCAATATCTTTTATATGCTTCTCATGTATCTTCCAAACTGATATGATATTTGTAATAAATAGAAGAGGCTACTAATGTCAGAGATGAATGCTTTATTAGAAGCAAACAATTCTAAAAATTTTCCCAAATTAGGCTTCAACTTCAAAGGATACAATGACATGGTGATGACATGGGAATTACTATACTATCCTTTGTAGGCAGTATGGATTTATATCCGTCAAAGACAAAAGAAGTATAAATGTCTTAGGAGAGAAATCACAACTGAGATATAAAATGTCTTAGGAGTCATGAGCCTGTTCTCCAGAAATGACTGAGAAATTTTCTCTTCAAATCAGATTTCTTTGGTTTCTATTCCTGTCTTACCTTTAAAGTTATTCATATATTTTAATTGTTTACTCTCATGCTTGAGATTGAACTCATGACTTTATATGTGATAGGCAAGTTCTCAATTATGGAGCTATAATATCAGGTATCTACTCTTCATTGTTATTATTTCATTCATTGTTTTATTTTTCTTCAGCCTGTACACAGGACAGTAAAATCTGTGAGGCACAAAGGAAACAAAACAATGAAGAAACCCCTGAAGAAGCAGTTTGCAGCTCTCCCAATTTCAGATTCAACTGACATGTGGTGTTTTGGATTCAGAATAATAATGACAACCTGGAAAAAAAGCAGCAGTGTCTCTTACCTTAATGTCAAAGCTGCCTTGGGAAATGATAAAAGACTCTTAGAGGTTCCGGGTGAAGTGTTCAAAACAGAACAAGGCAGTGTGATTGTACTAAAACTATTTTTTAAATTATATTTATGTTCTTATTATCTTTAGTTATTTTCACTTTTACAATCTGTAAATGTAAATTTCACACTAATATGGTATGCATGCAGAAAATTGTACAGAAACATTCAGTATTGTAAAATTTATTAAAGGAAACATCTATAAAATTAGCATCAAGATAAAGAAATTAAACATCACACGGACCCTACAAACTGTCCTGCTACTACTTATTTAAGGCTTGTCCAAAAAGGATGTGGGGGAGGTCTTCCATCTGACTTCTAACTTCCAATGTCTTCATCTTTAATTTAAAAAAATTACAATATGTATTTCCAGTCCCCTGATTTACCAGAAGGCACACCAGCATCCAAAACCCCAAAAACATCCCCTCAGTTTGAGATCACTAAAATTACCTCACAGCATCCTCAGCCTAACCCCAACAGCCACCCCTCTCCTTATCACTATAAGGCAGCCTATAACTCTGGCAGAAGATCCATATTTTACTAGAGTCCACACCTTTACTCAGAACTCCAGAAGCTATGCAGGTACATAACCCAAGCAGAGGTACCCTAATGGACCAGAGAATGCATCACCCACCAGAACTGTAGGTTACTCACACCAGAATATCATAGAGGAAATATAAACCAAGACAAAAACACCCACCTAACAAAGACCAACTCAGAATTCAGCACCTAAATCTATAATAACCTCAAACTCAGATGTCTAGAGGCCATCATAAGACCACAATCAATAACAGCCACAGCAATACGTCAGCACCAGAACTCAGATTCCTACTCTAGTAAACTATGAATATTTCAACACAACGAAGCATAAAATGATATTAAAACTAGTTTTATGAAGATAATAGAGAAACTTAACAAGGAAATAACTAAATCTCATAAAGAAATTGAGAAAAAGACAAACAAAACATGGAGGAAATGAATAAATTCCTTACAGAAAGCTAGGGAAAAGGAAATAGGTGAGGAAAAAAGTACCAAAACCTGAAAATGGAAATAGAAAAAATAAACCAAACATGAATCGAGGGAATCCTGGAGATAAAAATCTAAGTAATCAAAGAAACTACAAATGCAAGCATTACCAACAGAATGCAAGAGATAGAAGAGAGCATCTCATTCATGGAAGATGTAATAGAGTAAATTGATTTATCTGTCCAATAAAATGTTAAATATATAAAATTTTTATGACCAAGGATATTATATCTGGGTCCTATGGTAGATTTATTCTCAGTTTTCTAAGAAACAACCACACTGATTTTCAAATGGACTGTATAAGTTTGAACTCCCATATGCAATGAGATGCTCCCCTTGTTCCACATCCTCTCCAACATGAACTGTCACTTGTTTCTCTGACCTTATACACTTCCACAGGTGTAAGATGGAATATTAGAGCATTTTGGTTTGCATTTCCCTAATATCTAAGCATGTATTTAAGTGCTTCTTGGCCATTTGAGATTCTTCTGCTAAGAATTCTCTGTTTGCTCTGTACCACATTTTTAACTGGATTAATGTGTTTGTTGATATCTAGTTTCTTGAGTATTTTATGTATTTTGAAAATCAGATTTCTGTCAGATTGGAGCTAGTGAAGATCTCTTCTTATTCTGTAGGTTGCTCAAAGTGGGTTCAATCCTACCACAAGGGCACTTGCTTAACTATGTTAATAGTATCTTTATTTGTGATATTTAGAACTTGGAAACAACCGAGGTGTCCCTTACCTGAGGAATTAATTAAGAAAATGTGGTACATTTAAGCAATGGAGTATTATTTGGCAGTAAAAACCAATGTTATCATGCAATTCGCAGGCAAATGGATAGAGATCATTCTAAATGACAAACATGGTCTGTACTTACTTGTAAGTGAACATTAGCAGTTAGTCAAAGGATAACCATGCTATAATTCACAAACCCAAAGAGGCTAAATAACAGGGAGGGTTGAAAGGGGAATCCATTGATCTCTCTGTGAAGGGAGAATAGATTTTGCAGGTATATTGGGGTAGGGTTTGCATGAAAACAGGAGGGATCTGACAGGTTTGGGGAGAGACAGAAAGACACAGTACTGGTAGAGACAGCTCTAATGGGGGAGAGGGATATCTGTAGTGTGATATAGAAACCTAGTGCAGTGGAAACTCCCTAAAATCTACCACAGTGACCTTAGAAAATTCTTCTAGTAATAGAGGATACAGAGTCAGAACTGACCATCTTCTATACAGGAAAAGCTCTTGTTAATGTATCTAAGACATAAAGTTAGCTATGAATCCTTCAACCTACAATCTGTCCTCTGTAAAATGTGCTGGAATAATGGTAGCATAGAATTCATGGGAGTAGCCAACCAATGACTGGTCAATGTCACAAGAAGAAGCCCACACTGGATGGCCAGGAACCAGAGGTCAAATAGATCAAAGGCTCAGGAAAGAATCAAACAGGTTTCTGGGATAAAAATAAGAGGTCAATTAAATGATTCCTAATGTTAGTCTGCTATATTCACAGATGAGTGCCTAGTTCAACTGTCATCAGAGGGGACTACCCAGCAACTGAGGAGCATATGCATAGACCCACAGTCAGACATGAGGTGGAGCCAGGAGAGGGTAGGAAGGATCATAGAAGCTATATGGTTGAGTACACCAACAGAACATCACCCAGAGAAGCAACTTAGCTGGGCTCATAGGGGCTCAAAATACTAGCCTTCTTAACTATTGAACAGTATATCTGAAATAGATGTTGGGGAAACAAGAAAGATAGCACAGTCAACAAAGTGCTTATTCTATAAGTTAAAGGTAAACAAACAGAAACAGCAACAGACATATGTATCCCTTCCAGTCTGGTTTATTCTTTCTTTAATTTATACTGTTATTTCCCTATACATATTTATTTTTCAATATTTAATTGATTTTTATAAAACATTATATGTAATATATTTCCATTTAAAAATATACTCATTCTGATTATCTTAACCATTTAAAAGGAAAATTTGCTGCAGAAATTCAACATTATTTGAATCAGTGATCTTGACTTTACATCCACTTCAGATCATACATAAAACTCAAAATCTTGAATTTAACTATTTATATACATAGTATATCTACCATGAAAAACTGAAAAAAAATGGATTTTTCAAGGAGGAATGGAGATTTTATAAAAACACTATTTTATCTTAGACAAGAAACTTGAATCACAAGAATGCCATCTTATGGCTGTATAGCAATTCAAAGACTAGAAACTGCTTGAATTTTTGATTATCTTGTTTAATCTGTGCTATATTCATAAGTTTTAAGGAGTAAATTTGTGAACATATGACAAATTCATCACTCTCTTTAGAAATCTTAAACATTATATTAGAAAATAAAGACAGCCATCCATAGTATCTCATTTGGTAGGCCCTTTTCAAACCGTATTTTTAATTCTTGAGAATTTCATGTATGTATATAATAAGATACGATCATATGTATATCTATAGCTTCTTCTCTTTTTGTAACCACTAAGCATTTCAATTCTTAGTTTTATCATTTTTTGCATAATTTTTAAGTCTAATTATTGCTCCCAATATTCTCATGGGTATGAGACCATCCACTACTGTATCTATAAGACTAGCAAGTACATTTTAAAATTTCCATGTTTCTTATAGGAACTTTGACACATTTAGCCATAGATTCTTGGCTCTAATAAAATCATGTATAAGTTACATATCAAAATTTTTAATTCTGAACAAGTGTGGTTGGTTAAACTCGTAACATTTATACCACTACTGCAACTGTGGTTGGTTGTATTTTGCCATTTTCATAATTACTTAAAGTCACAGGGTTTATAGGTGTGTAAAATTTATGATTATTTTTCTTCACTGGTAGTGAGATTCTTCTTACATTATATAACAATTAAAACAAAGGCACACAACTGGGAGTTATGTAGAGAAGACACTATAGCATAGTCAGCTCTAAATGGTACATCTGTTTCTTACCACTCTCCTCTAGGCTGAGAGAACATCACCAAAGGTGAGCTAGAAAGAGTGGAATGCTCAGAAATGCCAGGTAACGAAAAGGAACTACTTTCTGGATATAACAGGAGAGTTGCATATGAAATAACAGTTTTTGTCAATATTCCTGAGGTCTCCACAAACCCAAGCATGACAAAATCCCAACATAGAACGTAAAGGTATGCACAAAGTCCCACAATAAATAACGAAGTACTGGCAATTAATAACTGCTGTGAAAAGAAGAATATTTTCTTTAGGGTTTGGACCCTGGAATATTGACCATATCCCATGACAGGCCTTATACCAGAAGTATATGAACATCAGAAAAAAATTTTTTTTTGTTTTCAAAGAAAGCACAAATTTGGGTGGTAATGGAGTGAAAGTAGATCTTGGAGAAGATGGAGAAAGGTGAATATGATCAAAATATATTGTATAAAATTCTAAAGAATTACTTAAATATTATTTTTAAGAAACAAATCATGATACATGAACTACCTTTTGAGTCAACCCTGAGTCTGAATAAGATGATTCAGTTCTAGCTACTGGGGATATCACTCTTGCCCATAAGAATAGCATATATTATATATTATATGTATCTACCCTTATCTTACTGGCTGGATATCAATTTTCTTTCCATATCTGTAATGATCTTCAAAGCATAGAATGAGTCTAACTCATCTCTATGTAGTAAATGAAAAATATGAAAGTATAAAAATATATTATGGGCTCAGCAGGTGCTTGCTCAGTGTCGATAACCTGAATTTATTCTTTGGGAACTCATAAGTTAGGAAGAGAAAACAACTTTACAAATAGTACTGTGAACTCCACTTGTGTACTAGGGAACATAAATGCCCTCTCTCCATGTGAAAGAAACAAAACATAATAAATTAGTAGAAAACAAATGTGTTAGAGCCACAGGATCATTTTTTGTCATTTTAATAACTGTTGTTTTAGCAAGCCCTTGAACATTTGCTCTATAACTGACTCCCCATGACAACACAGGTCTTTGGGAAATATTCTTTTCTCATTTTATATATAAGGAGAATAAAAGTTAGAAACTTTTTTCAAGAATGCATAGTGATTCTAGAAAGATGTCAAAGGAAGGTGAGCTCCAGAGTTCCTGTTCCTAAACAATTATTTATAATTGGTTTATCTGAGAACTCACTAGAAGCTATAGAAAATGATAGGCCTATTTGTTGGAGAAGGCTGCGGAGAATAAAGTGAGAATGCTTTTTTGGCTTCTGGGAAAGAAAGGGTAATATTTACTATATAGTCAGCGTTACCTGAAATATCTTAAGTTTGTATCTAGGATCAAAGATGAATTGAAAAAAAACTATTTTATTCTGTTCAAAGTGAATAAACTGCTCCCAGATCAGCACGTATATGAATAAAGAGAAGAGGCATCCTCAGAGAGCAAAATTGTTACATGATTTCCATGTTGATATGTGCCTAAATAAAGCAGCATGGTAACCACTGAGTACTCAAGACACTCCAGAAGTTCTTAGTATATGTGCACAGGCCAGAATGATGCAAGAAAATAAGAGGAAATGCATAAAAGCCTTTGGAAGGGACACATTTCAAAAAAGTGATGAATCTGACCTAATTTGAAGAAACCTGCTGTGAAATAAAGGGAATGAGTCTAGCTAATATATAAATATCAGCTTCCAAATAGAAATAAAAAATTAAAATGAAGAATTTTGTTGTATTAAATACACTGTTCCAAGTGTCATAACTCTTAAAAATACATAGGAGACAGAATTAAAGATAAATATTGTATACTTTTATCAGATTAATTAAATGAGCAAATCAGTTTTCACATTATGTGCAAATTTAGAGGATAATGTAATATAAAAACATGTCTCAATAACTCAGTCAATTAGTTATAATATGCTTATATTTTCCTTTCCTTCCCTGTCATTTTTACCCATGGAAACTATTTGAATGGATTTTTTTTGACAATAAAAATGCTACATACCCTTGTCGTTCTTTGTACATTCTGTTAACTTTTTCCCATTGGAAATTCAGCTGTGACACTGCTTCCTGTAGCTTCACCCTTTCCACAGCAGTGGCACTTTGCGAGGCTGCTGTCTTCTTGTTGTGAATAATATCAATCCGACCTGAGATTTGTTGCAGATTGTCTTTTATATTCTGTAATAATGAAAATATATATTATAAAAAATAAATCTGATTTCTCTACAAAGTAAAAGGTGAGAAATAGTCCTAGAAGAAATAGCTTGCAAATATAAATTATTGACTTTATATATATTTGTCTTTATTTCTAAAGTTAAATATGCCTAAATCAAATGAGTGAGTCGCTGTCATCATTCCAGTATAATTGGTTTCACCCTACATCGTAAATGTGCTTTCATTTGGCTTAAGATTTTGGAGGTTTTCTATTTTCATGTCTTCTCTCTATATCGTCCTTATTTAGTGTCAATACTGAAGTACACTTGCTCCTGTTTACACCGCTGCTTTCCTTTTATGCCCAAATGGCTTTCCATTGGTACTTACGACTTCCAATATTCTGTAAAATATACTGATATTCAAACTTAAATTTTTTTATAAGGCATGTTCTTTTAAATCTACAGAAAATGTATTGGAAGAATGCTGCCTCAGTAGCAACCCTTCTTGACAGGTTAACTTTAGTTCTTAGAGATTTTATTCTTCCTTCCAGCCTCTGCAGGTTCCTTCATGCATATGGTTCACATAAACTCATTCAAGTACACACATATTCACATAAATGTATAATAACAAAATTAATTGTTTTTAAAATTAAAATATTTAATCCAGTCGTCCCAGCCAATCACTTGGTCAAGTGACTACCTCTCAGAAAGACAGTTTCAATTTTAGCTATGCTAAAGAAATAGGAAAAATAATTATATTTTTAATTAGATAATACAGCTTTCTTTCTTAGAATCCATGCTCCTTACCACAGTTACCCCAGATTCATTATAAAGTTCTGGGTCTATATACTTTTCTGAATGCTGATTCAGAAAGGCATAACTTTTCATTTTTCTTCTCTTCTTTTTTTTTTCTAAATTCTGACCAGAGCCCAAGTATACAAACTTTGATGATTTTTACTCTTTCTCTAATGTTTTTTCTAAGTTGGAAGAAGAAATGATGTATCAGTTTGTCATAAGGAATTTGGAATGTGCGACAGTCATAGTCAAGTAGCAGAAGTAGAAAAGCATTATAGCCCATATGAAACATTTATAAAAAGATGTACAAATCAGAAATAATTGTTTTTATAAAATATAAATACTTGCGGGAAAATCGTCTAAGGTAGCAAGCTTAAAGACATATAATAATGAGCTTTGAATCTCAAACGGAAGATTCTGCATTTAATTCAGTAGCTAATAGTCAAGAGTAATTTTGTAAACTATGAATTATGAGAATTAAGCTGTAGAACCTGGTGAGAATATAGATCATGTCAACTATGAGCAAATGAACTTCTAAAATTAAAAGGAAAGCAATCTTGCTTATAGTCTTCTTTATCTACTCAAAGATGTATAGAATATTATGTTATGAGTAATAAGAATTAATTTCAAGTGAGGATTTTCTTATTAATTATAAGGTAGTCTCTTCAACTCCATGTGTACCCTATGATGGGAAAATGATTTATCTGTTCAACACCTCAACTGAACTCTGAGATAAAAGTACATATCTGACACATTAGGTACTGGCAGATGAGGATAAGGAGGGCGTGATAACACAGAAATGGCCTGTGAATTTACTCATCTTTAAAAATTCACACTAAAACTCTCTTCTACCAGTTTTACTTACAGAAATGGTAATCACAGAAATATGCTGTGTTTTAATTGCATAAGAGATCGTTACATTGCTAAAGGAATATGTTAAGAGAACACAAGAATGGTTGCATAAGGATGGGTCTCTTTAATGGTAAGGGTGGAGTAAAGAGATTAGTTTTACCAAAGAATAATTCTTATTATATCTAGTTAAAGGCACTGTCATTTTCTTTTAGTAAAAGTGCAATGTTATAGTTCATTTTATTTGGCACAAGGTGTGTATTAATTTACTGAAAGTTTATATATTATAAAAAACAAAGTTAAAAACATGAAAATGTTTTAAAAAGTATTGAAGATAGAGTGGATTTGTTGTCTGCTATCAATCCTAAAAGTCACTGGACCCAATGTGTTTCTAGCAGTCTGTCTTTACCTTTGTCAGTTTTGTGTCTCTGGGCCTAAAGTGTGTTTAGGGATATTGCAATAACCGGACTAGGTCATGTGCCAGGAATTTATACCAATTTGTCTTAACTGCCAATTCTGCTATTTGCCTGATGTGAACAACTTGAATTCAACAGCACTTATAAGATGCAATGTCTACCCCTATAAGTCATGGATATCTTTTCCACATGCCCACTGATCCATCAACAAAAATCAAAGGTCTGGTAAGCTTTCTAATATTTTGTGAATAAAGTTGATTCTCTGAATTCATATTAGACAACTAAACACATTTACAGATACTTTGGTTGTTCAAATGTTTAATGTACATAATAATAAACACCTATAAAGGCTAAATTCAAATAAAAGAATTGTATACACCAGCATACAAAAATTATATTGTTCTGGTTTAATGTGATATATTAGCTTGTATTTTTTATGTGTATTATGCATATGTGTAAGCAAGCATAGCCCCACATATTGCATAGATTTTCTGGGGATTTTAGCTTGAGATATTTATTGAAATAATCTAACTTTCAGTTCTCTCGAAAATAGTAGGGTTGCTGAAAATCAAATTGTGAAATATTCTAGCATTCAAAGGCATCAAAATGTTCTAAAATGAGAAAGTAGAAACAAGGGTGGGGAGTCACACTCCCTGGATATCTAGATAATAGGTTCTATACTGTTATTTTTGTTTGCCTATAAATTAATGATCTTTATAGTTTTTGACTCCCAGAAATGAAACTATAGTCCCTATAGTTGCTATGGTGAAGGAAAAATCCCTAGGAAAATTTGCATTTTGCTTCCTTTGTTTCTTACATTATCTAAAATTATGATGTCAAAATGATGAAGTAACCCGGTTTTGTCAACTCCCTTTTTAATTTTGACATGTACTGAAAAGTTGATTCCCTCATTTCTGATTATAATTCGTGTATATTTTTAAGTCACTCTCATTAAAAGTGAAGATTTCAAAAATATAAATTAAAATGAAAATTTAATTTATAGAAGGTCCTTGTTTTTGAATTAAATAATCCATGTTTAAAAATTAATATTTTGAATTGTTACACATAGTTTAAAGCCTGTTTCACAGAATTATGTAAGTAAAATAATACTAACTTGAGTATATTATAAAAAACTATGTAGTAAAATAAATTTAATAAAAGATAGAAAAAAATCTAGATCCTTAAGTAAAATATTTGAATTTATGTTTCACTCTGTTTTTGTTCTTGTATCTACTTGAAAAGCATGTGTAGCAAATTCGTTAATGATATGGACATAGTAATATAGGACTTTATCTTGAGTTATGTAATATTTTGAATATGAGTCTTTCTGAAAAATCAATTTCAGAGAACTTTATGAAAATCAGCAAGAAAGCACTTCTGTATGTTCTGCCAGATTTTCTCTAACATTTCTCCATAATTTCTCATAATCCTAAGAAAAAGTAAAGCTAATCACTAAAATATATAAAGAACTCAAGAAACTAGAGAGCAAAAATCCAAATAATCCAGTTAAAAATGGGGTACATATCTAAACAGAATTCTCAAGAGAAAAATCTTAAATGGCTGAAAGACATTTAAAGAATTGCTCAATATCCTTAGCCATTAGGGAAGTGAAAATCAAAACAACTCTGAAATACCGTCTTACACTTTTCAGAATAGCTAAGATCAAAAACATAAATGACAGCCTATGATGGAGTGGATGTGGAACAAGGGGAACACTCCTCCACTTGGTGAGAATATAAACTTGTACAGTCACTTTGGGATACACATTGTTAATCCAAGGCTATTAGCTTAACTACTTTTATAGCAGCATTATGGCTAAAATCAAAAACACTGAGAGGAGCCTATGTTGTTTAGGATGTGGAGTAAGGTGAACACACCTCCATTGCTGGTGGGAATGTAAATTTGTACAGTCACTTTGGCAATCAGTATGGTGGGTTAACACAAAATCAAGAATCAATTTACATTGTGATCCAACAAAACCACTCTTGGGCATACACCCAAAGGATGCAAATTTATACCACAAGAAAATTTGCTCAACTTCTGTTCATAGCAGCAGTACTTGTAACAGCCAGAAGCTGGAAACAACCTAGATGCCTCTCATCCAAAGAATGGATTTAAAAAAAAATGTGGTACATTTACATAATGAAGTAGTACTTAGCAGTTAAAACATGATATCCTGAAATTTGCAGGCAAATAGGTGGAGCAAAAAAAAAATCCTGAGTGAGATAGCATAGACCCAGAAAGACAAACACAATATGTGCTCACTCAAAAGTGGATTTTAGCATAAAGCAAAGGAAAATCAAGTGCCAATTTAAAAGCCCTGAGAAGCTAGGTAAACAAGAAGACCATAAAAGAGACATTCATGGATACTCCTGGGAAGCAGAAATAGATAAGATATTCTGAGTAAAAAGGGACCATAGTGGAGGAGGGAATAAGAGTGGTGTGAATAGACCATATGGGAATGGGAAGGTTGAGTTGGAGAACAACAAAATAAATATTTTGATAAAGGGAGAAATTTAGGGTTAGGGAGAAACATGGTGCTAGGAAAATACCCAAGAACCCAGGAACATGATCCCAGCTAAGACTCCAAACAATAGTAGAGAAGGTTCTTGACTTAGCCTTCTTCTTTAATCAAATTGATGACCACCCTAGTTGCCATCATAGAACCTTCATCCAGCAACTTATGGAAACCATCACAGAGATCCACTCGTAAGGTCTGGTTTGAGCTCCCAGTCCAGTAGAAGAGGGGGAGGAGAGATTATATGAGCAAAGGGAACAAGATCATGATGAGGAAACCTACGGCAACAGCTGATTCAAACAAGTTGGAACACACTGTCACTGTATTGACACGTGGGGAAACTTAATGGGAACAAACTAGGTCCTCTGAAAGTGGATGACAGTTGTATGTCAGATGCATTTTGTGTCATATGGTAGTGGGACCAGGATTTATCCCTAACATATGAACTAGCTATTTGGAGCCAATTCCCTATAGAGGGACACCTTACTCAGCCTTGATCCTGGGGTGAGGGAATTGGTCCTGCCTCAACTTGATATGCCAGACTGTATTGACTACCAATGGGAGTCCTTGCTGTCTATGAGGAGCAGATATGTTAGTTGGGGGGGGGAAAGCTGTGAGGTAAATGTGAAGGGGTGAGGGGAACAGTGGTTGGTATGTAAAAATAACTTTTAAATAAAAAAAGGGCAAAGCCGATTGACATACACAGTAATATAACAAGCACAGATGAAGATGCAGGGACAGGTAAACAAGACACTAAAGACAGGAATAGATTCAAACTCATGTAACAAAGGACAGAAGACACGGGTGGGTATAGTATAGTATAGTATAGTATAGTATAGTATAGTATAGTATAGCATAGCATAGCATAGCATAGCATAGCATAGCATAGCATAGCATAGCATAGCATAGCATAGCATAGCATAGCATAGCATAGCATAGCATAGCATAGTATAGTATAGTATAGAATTCATATTGGGATTCATTCTTTGTAAACGACTCTGAAGGGAAGTGCTTTTATTTCTTTCCATGGCACTGATCCATGTTGGTGATTTGCACTTAGTCACTAATGTGTTTAATCTGTGCATATAACTATTATCTAAATAATTCATGATGTCAACATTCGAGAAATACTTTAAATGTTTTCCACAAAGTATAAACAAATAAAACCACCTTTTCATAGAATTATTCTAAATCTACATGCATAAATTCAAAGAAAATCAATTCTTAAAACCCCCAAAGGTAGAAAGAATGAAAAGAGAGAAAATAAGAAGGTTAAAAGTTCTTTAGAAAATACCTTTATTGTTTTGCTTAATGTTTGACCAGTAAAATGTGGGATATATATACTTTGTGCTCATATCTAAATTAGTGAAAAGAGGTTCTTTTTTCTTTGTAAAATATGCTTTGAATTTCAGAAATAATCATACTGTGGAAAGTAGTTGTACTTAATTAACTAAATAAAATAATCACATGTTGAACACATTGGCTGATGATGATACTTCATAAGAGTCAATTGAATTGATAGTGTTAGTATCTTCATGTTTATAGATGTAAATAGGGAACAACTCCACAAGCTGAAATTTCAATTAAAAAACAAAACAAAGGAAAATGTCAAGTCTCTAAAGGGGAAGCAAGGGGGGATTATACTGATAAAAATAAATTATTCTGTAACAACGTATTCAATATTCTCAGGGATGTCATGGCTTTAAGCTCATGATTTGAAAAAATGTGTTTCCATTCCAGTTCCTAAAATAAACTGGGATAAATGAATTCAAATCCTAGTGTGGAGAGAGGTGTATGGGAAGTCTCAACCTAGTTGAGGAACAAGAATTGCTGGGGGAAGAAGAGTCAGTTTTTCCATAACATTGTGGTGGCCATTTAGAGAGCCTTCATCCAGTAACTGAAAGAGGCCGATTCATATACCCAAGGTCAAACATTGGGCCCTGGTCTGGGAGTCCTGCTGAAGAGAGGGAGGAAAGATTGTAGAAAACGAAGAGGTCAGGACCATCGCAGAAAAATCCACATAAACCACTAGCCTGGCTCATGAGAACTCATAGAGTCTGAATCAAAAACGGGAACCTGCATGGAGCTACCCTGTGCCCTTTAAATGTATGTGACAGTTATGCAGCTTGGTCTACATGTGGGACTCTTAGTAATGGCAGCAGGAGCTGGTGCTTTTACTAGCTGTGGGAACCTATTTCTTATTCTTGCCTTGCACAGCCCGAAGACAGTGGCAGGTGTTAGGTCTCATGGCAGCTGGATATGTCAGGCTTTGCTGAAGACCAAGGGAGTCCTGCCCCTGACCAAGAAGAGTACAGAGGGAGGCTGCTGTTGGGATGTAAAATTAATAGTTAAATAAATTGAAAAACAAAAGGTACCTGATGGGTCAGCCATGCTTTATTAGCTGGCCACATTCAAGAGCATAATGGGCAGCACAGATTGTGTGTGTGTGTGTGTGTGTGTGTGTGTGTGTGTGTGTGTGTGTGTGTGTGTGTGTGTGTGTGTGTATCTGGGAAAGGAGGGTGAATATAAACAAGACATACTGTAAGAAATGCTCAAAGAACCAATGTAAAAATAAAACAACAAACAAAAATTAAATAAAACCAGTAAAGTGATATCCTTTTCTTATTAAACACTATACATGCTCCTGCATTATATGATATGATTAATTTACTACAAAATATGTGTTTTGACAATGAAGGATTTTTATGACAAAATAAATAGAATACAAAATGTTATATATCACTTAGTAACACAATATTAAAATTAAACTGGCATATGATTCTCTAAAAGATGTTTATCGGTTAAACACTTTTATCCTCTGCTATCACAAAGTAAATGCCTGAATGTATCTGATTTCCACTCAAGAGAAGTACACCTCATACATAATAAGTGCTGATCATTGCTCTCAGAGATGCAAAGGCAGTAAGGAAAAAGAAAACTAATATATAATTTCCTATACTAGTGGGAAATACAGATGTCATACAGGGAAGAGGTCAGTAGTAGTAATTAGCTCTTTTGCAATGGGTCACCAATGCTAAAAATTTTATCTTATTCTTGTTAACTAATTATCATTTCCTTGATAAATGCAGTCCTAAAGTTACACAGCTTTACATATTAAGTACACTTAAGTCATGTGCACCTTTAAATGAATAAACACTGCATTTCAGTTCATTTTGGGGTTGGATATGATAATAGCTTTACATTGTTTAAAATATTAAAGATGTCTGTACACACTTTGTGCCTTGATTAACACAGCCCTTCTAGTTTTAAGAAAAAAAAATATCACTGAAACCTGCTAGTAGCTGTTAGAACAGCAACTGTAGGGCAGTAATTCTATTTTAAAAGGAGCCAGGTTGTTGTGGCTCATGCCTTTAATCCCAGAACTCTGGAGACAGGCAGAACTGGGCTACAGAGTGAGTTCCAAGACACCTAGGGCTTAAAAATGAGAAAATGAAAAACCAAAGCCTCAAAATATAGTTCATTTCATCTTGTGAACTTGTATTTAAATGGCACGTGAATACAACACTGTATACAAGTAGAATTATTTTATGTCCTTTCTAGAAAGTATATAGTTGTGTGTGTGTGTGTGTGTGTGTGTGTGTGTGTGTGTGTGTGTGTGTGTGTGTGTGTAAGTTATAGGACAGTTTGAAGGACTTAGTTCCATTCCTATGCCATGTAGTTTCCAGAGACCAAATTTCTGTTGTCAAGAAACGTGGCAAACAGAAATTTCATGCCCTAAGCCATCTCATCAGCGCAAATATTCTTTTTGTTCCAAAAAGCTACACAGTCCCTTAATAATATATGAAATTAATATGTTTTCAGTGAAAAAACATCTTAGGTGTTAATTATTTAGGCTTTTTGAGATTGTAAAGAAAATTTAAAGGTTATTTTTATGGGCTCTTTGGAAAGTTGGCCTATTCTATATTTCTTTGGCTAATGGTACACATGTAAAAGTTACTTCGTTAGCAAATCTATAATTGGCTAAAATATTCTGCCTAGGCTGATGAATGTCTGCACCTAAAAAATAATACTGACTCAGTTCTGAATTGTGTATTAGAATACAAAACATTACATCTTAATTGGTCAAAGCAAGCTTGAATAGTAATTGAGCAGGAGGAAATCCCCCTCACACAAACTAGTTTAACATTTATACTAATCATATATTTTTTTAGAATTTTTATTTACATAGAAATATTAAAACAGTCTTGTTTTGAGAATAAAATGAGTATTATTAAAGTAGTAAATTACACAATGAAACTGAAGTATGAAAACATGTGGGTTTGATAAATAATGGTGAATAAAATAGAGATAATAATAAAATATGACGGAAAACTATATCAAAGTACACAGGCATGTAAGATATTCATAACTTAAAAGAATAAATACATTTCTAATTCCATACCTACATGTATACATTCTACCTCTATATCTATAAATTCAATTATTTATGTAGGATTCAAATTTAATAGCAACATGTAGATATTTATAAATTATTAAAATGTAAATTTATATTAAAAATAAATTTCAAATCATAAGATAAGGCAAATAGACAGTGTTTTATCTACCACAGGATAAATATTTGAAAAAAAATCTTTTAGAAGGGCACAATTTTTCTGTTTATATTTTACTTTTGTTTGTATATCAACTTTGTTTTTTCAAGTCAGGACTTTTCTGTTAGCCTTGACTCTCTGGGTACTGTCTGTAGACCAGGTTGGCCTTGAACTCATAGAGATCTACCTGTCTCTTTCTCCCAAGTGCTGGAATTAATGGTGATCACCACTACCACCAGCGGCTCAGGGACATAGTCATCTGATTATAATATTCACACTATTTTAATTAGCATAAAACACTTGTTTTCAAACATCATTAAGCATTTATATTCATTCTTGTCAAAATGATTAGGCAGCCCTAATTTAGCACAAAAACTCAAACCATCTATGCTACTTAATTATGCAGTGTTCAAAGACTATTCTGTATCTTATATTTGGTTTTACTGAATTATTAAGAAACATGTAGCTTAAACTCCAGCATTGTGTGATATAGTTTGTAATTTGATTCATGTAAGTATATCAAAAGTGAAATGAACTTTAAACCTTAAGCAACAGGAGTCTGATTTGTGCCACCAATCTCTATTGTTAGATAATGATGATGATAAATGCATTTAAGAGGAGATGCTTGTGTCTTAAAAGGATTAAGATGAAAACCCGCTCTCTTCAAAAAAAATTCAATAAATGTAGAAAGCCCATTTCCCTGAAGATGATTTGTTGTGACAAACATGAAATTATACACATTGTCATACCTACTGTCAACAATCTAGCTAAATTATACCTGGAACAATCCTTTTTATAAACTATATTAATCAATCTTACCAAAATTATAATAAATTATAGTAGTAAATTATGTATCAAGATGAGTCAATGAATAGCTATTAGTATAGACAGTATTCTGTCTCTTTGAGCAACTACTATAAGATGTACTTATTCTATCAGAAGGCTCTTGCTCTACTATAGCCCGTGGTAGCACCTGGAACTCCAGGTAAGATAGTACCCACTGCTGGATAATAGCCCTTAAACATTGTCCAGCAATACCCAACAGTAACTCCTTCCCTGTATCTCTATCCTTATCCACAACCCCCAGCAAAAATATCAAGCTCTACTAGAGGCCAAGCTAGTATTAGGAACCCCAAAGCCTGCCCAGCAGCCCCCAACAGTACCTCCATTCAAGGAACCCTATATGCTGGCCCACAACCCAGCAGATTACTCCTGCTCTACTGACAGCCACAATGCAATTAAGAACCCTACGTACTTGAAACTCCAGAGACTACACTGGTTGGTATTCAGAGCTCCAGAGGTCACACCAATTCATAGAACTTCAGAATCTTAGAAGCAAAGCCTAAATCACACATTTATTCTCAAACAGTGATAGTGGGAGACTTCAATATCCTACTCTCACCAGTGAACAGATCATCCAGACAAAAACTAAACAGAGAAATACCAAAGCTAACAGATGTTATTAACCAAATGGATCTAACAGATATCTATAGAACATGACACAAACACAAAATAGTACATTTTCTTCTCAGTACCTCATGGAACATTCTACAAAATGGAAGACATACTCTTACAAAGCAAGTCTCAAAAGATAAAAGAAAACTGAAATAACTCTCTAGCTCCTATCAAACTACCATGGATAACAATGGATTTCAACAACAGAAATAACAGAAAGTCCACAAACCATGGCAACTGAACAACTCTTTACTAAATGGCATTTAATGAGTTAAGGCATAAATAAGAATGAAATTAAAGACTTCCTATAATTCAATGAAAGAATGCACAGCATACCGAATGGGACAGTATAGATGCAGTGCTAAAAGGCAAGTTCATAGTCAAGTGTCTATGTAAAGAATTAGAGAGATCTAAAATTAGTGGTTAAACAGCAAACCTGAAAACTCTAGAACAAAAACACACCAAATACCCAAGAAGAATAAAAGTCAAGAAACAACAAGAGTGATAGCTAATATCAGAGCTGAAACAAAGATTCAATGAAACAGAGTTTGCTCTTTGAAGAAAGTCAACAACAGTGACAAACTGTTATCCATACTAACTAAAAGTCAGAGAGCAGAATAGAATGTCAAAATTAACAAAATCACAAACAAAAAGGGGCCACAACCAAAGACACTGAGAGAATCCATAGAATCATTAGGTCATACCTCAAGACACTTTACTCCAAAATTGGAAAATCTAAAAGAAATGAACAAATTTTGTGACAGATACCACTTAATATTACTTAAATCAAGACCAGATAAACAATTTAATTAGGCTTATATCCCATAAAGAAATATAAGCAGCCATTAATATCTCTAAACCAAAAAATACCCAAGGCAGGATGGCTTTAGATCAGAAGACTATCAGTCTTTCAAAGAGGAGCTAATACCAATACTCCTAGAATTTTTCCACAAAATAAAAAAAATTGAAGAAAAAAAAAAACATCCATTATCATCTCATAAGATACTGAAAACCCCTTTTAAAAAATTCAACATTTCCTCATAATAAAGTAATGTAAAGATTAAGGATACAAGGGGCACACCTAAAATAATAAAAAACAGTATACAGCAATGCTAGATCAAATTAAGTGGAGAGAAACTCAAAGCAATATCACTAAAATTAAAAAACAAAGACAAGGCTGTCAACTCTCTCATAATCTACTGAATATAGTTCTTGAAGTTCTAGATAGAGCGTTAACAAAAATCAAGGGATACAAACTAGAAAGGAAAAGTATCTCACTTTGCAGATGATAGTTTAGTATACATAACCAACCCCAAAAATCATACCAGGGAACTCCTGTAGGTGATAAATATCTTTAGTGAAGTGGCTGAAAACAAGACTGACTTGAAATAATAAACAGTCATCCTATACACCAATTATAAACAGGCTGAAAAAAAAGTTCAGGGAAATATCACTTCTCAAAATAGCCACAAATAACATAAAATATCTTGGTGTAACTCTAACCAAGAAAGTAAAAGACCTGTATGACAAGCACCTAAAGTAAAGGAGAAAGAAATTTAAGAAAATATAAAAAGAGGGAAAGATATATGCTCTTCATGGATAGGTAGAATTAACTGAGCAAATATGCTGATTTTACCAAAAGCAATCTACATATCAATTCAATCCCCAATAAAATCCAAAGACAATTCTTTATAGACCTTGAATGAACAATACTCAGCTTCATATGCAAAAACAAAAAACCCTACAATATCTAAAACAATTCTGTACAATCAAAAGAATTTTGGAAGTATTACCATCAGTGATTTTAAACTCTACCTCAGAGATATAGTAATAAAAACTACATTGAATTTGCATAAAAACAGTCAGATGGATCAATGGAATCAGATAGAAGTCTGAGACATAGATCCACACACCCACAGATTCCTGAATTTGTCAAAGAAGCCAAGATTACATAAAGAAAGCAGCAAATGGTCCTGGTCATACTGGATATATGACCCACGGTTAGGAGAATGCAAATTGATCCATAGCTATCTCCCTCAACAAAACTCAAGTCCAGTCAGATCAAAGACCTCAATATAAATCCATATACACTGAACCTGATAGAAAATAAAGTGGGTAATAGCTTTGAGCCAATTGGCACAGGAATCTACTTCCTTAACAGAATATAGCACAGGCACTAAGATTGATAATAAATTGTACCTCATGAAAAAGAAAAGGTTCAATATAGCAAAAGACATCATAAATAGGACAAAATGGCAGCCTACAAAATGAGAAAATGTCTTCACTAATCTCATATCTAACAGAGTTATAATTTCCAAAATACATAAAGAACTAAAAAATGCTAGACATGAAATAAATCATTAAAAATGTAGCACAGTTCTAAACAGAATTTTAAGACAAAAATTTCAATTGGAGTAGAAATACTGAAAAGTCATGTTCAACATCCTTAGAGAGCAGGCAAATACGAATCAAAATGACCCTGAGATTTCCTCTTACACTTTTCAGAATGGTCAATATCAAAAACAGAAATGACAGCTCTTCCCGGCAAGTATGGGGCCAAGTGAAAAACTCAGCCATTGCTATTGGGAGTGCAAACTTATACAGCCACTTTGAAAATCATTAGAACAGTTTCTGAGAAAATTTTCAAGCAACATACCTAAAGGCCCAGTTATACCACTACTTTTTATATCCAAAGGACACTTGTTCAACTATGTTTCTAGCAGCTTCATTCATAATAACCAGAACCAGGAATCAGTCTAGATGTCCCTCAACCAAATAATTGATAAATAAAATTTGATACATTTACCAAATGGAGTGTTACTTAGCTGTTAAAAACAATGACCTCATGAAATTTGCAGGCAAACAGGAGGAACTAGAAAATATCAATCTGAGTGAAGTAACCCAGATTGAGAAAAGCAAGCATGGTGCATACTCATTTATAAGTAGATATTAGCTTTAAAACAAAGGATAACCATGATACAAACCACAGACCTAGAAAAGCAAGTTAACAAGGGGGGGGGCTAAAGGAGAGATGCTTGGATCTCCCTAGGAAGGGGAAATAAAATAGATTTCATGACGAGGTGGTTTCCTAGTGCAAAGGAAACTTCCAGGTGTCTAAAGGTTTTTCTTAGCTAAGAATCCTAGTATAGAGGATGGATAGCTTGAAGTTTCCATCTCCTTTGACCAGGCAAGATATTCCAGTGGAGGCACTGAGACATTAACTCAACCACATAATCTTTAACCTGCAGTCTGTGCTGCCTAGTTCTTAGTTAAGAGTGGCACAGAGATTTTTGGAGTGGTCAACCAATGACCAGCTCAACCTGAGACCCATGCCAGAAGAGTGAGCCCTCCCCCAACATTGCCTTGTGTGCCAGCACCCAGTGCCTAGATGATCCAGAGACTTGGGATAGAACTAATATGACTGGGCAAAAGAAGAAATATTGTCAGTGTAATGATGCTTAATGATATTATGCTATACTCTGATGTGGGAATGCCTTTCTGTATGCTGTGAATATCAATGTTTAAATAAAGGAACTGTTTTGGCCCATGACAGGCACCATAGAAAAAGTAGGAGGAGAAATCAGAGCAGAAGTAGGGCAGTCAGACAGACCGAGCCAGAAGCCCAAAGGAGCAACATGTAAAGAACACAGGTGAGCCACAGGCCATGTGGCAGACATATTAATGAAAATGGGTTAAGATGAAGGAGCTAGTTAGCAATGTGCCTGAGCCGTAGGCCAAGCAGCATGAAGTTAATATAAGCGTCTGAGTCATTTCTGGGGCCTGAGCAGTGGCGGGTGGCTAAGGGGTCTGGGGCTGACTGCAGGTCTGTGGAGCTGCACTTCTGGCTGCTGGGGACCAAGAACCCCCATGGTTACAATACTCATACATCAGTGAATAGCTCAGTTGTCATCAGAGAGACTTTACCCAGCAACTGATGGAAACAAATGCAGAGGCTCACAGCCAAACATTAGGCTAAGCTCTGGAAATCTGTGAAAGAAGGTTAGAAAGACTGTAGGAACCAGAGAGGTTAAGGACATCTCCTAAAACCAACACAGCCAACAAACCGGAACTGGTAAGGGTTCACAGAGACTAAAGGGACCTCCAGAGAGCCTGCATAAGACTGACCTACACACAGCACATATATGTTACAGTTCTGTAGCTTGGTCTTCTTTTAGGACTCCTAACAAGGGCTGTCTCTGACTACTTTGTAGGCTATTGGGCACCTATTTCTCATACTTGCCCAGCCTTAATACAAGAAAATGTGCTTAGTTTTATTGCCACTCGATATGCCATGTCTTATTGATATCCATAGAAAGCATGGCACTTTCTGAATAGAAAGAGATGAGTAGTAGATTATATGGGGGCAGCCGAGAAGAGGTATGTGGGGAAATTTTCAAATACAATAAAAACATTTGGAGATATTAGAGGGATCTGCCCACAATCAGTCTATGAAGATCAGACAGTGGTAACTCACACCTTTAATTCCAGCACAGGGAATATCCCAGGAGTGGTGACCTACATCCTTAATCCAATCTGAGTTCAAGGACATTTTAGTTTACAGAAGGAGCTCCAGGCTCCCAGGCAGGCAGTGGTGGTGCCATGCCTTAACTAAGCAAAGAAAGTATTTAAGGCAGATATAGAAAGACAGTGCCAGCAGAAGAAGCCAGAAGGAGTGAGGCTGAGGAATCTGGAAGACAGCTGGGTGAGATCTGACTGTGGTGTTTCTTCTCTAATATCTCCACCTCTCCCAGAGATTTGGCACTGAGTTTCTTTTATTCATGCAACAGAGGTATGGGGGTGGAAGGAGAGGAGAGAGGGGAAACTGCAGTCTGGGAAACTAAAAAAATAAAGAAATGATGACAAAAGATGTATTGAATCAAAGATATTTAGTATGAAACTTAGTAAGTTCAAGGTCACTGCTCTTCTGACCAAGATGTCTAGCAACATGAAAATGAATAAACATTAGTTTAATAGTAAAGATTTACATGTTGAATGACAAGAATGAGTTTACAAACTGTGCTGTCAGAAGAGATTAATATGAATAATGACAGATATTCAAGCAAGTATTCTTTATGCAATATTTGAGCTGTTTTTCTTTACTGTACATATAAAGCTTTTGACTTTTACATCAAAGATCATAAGATAACAGCAACATAGTGAAGCAGATGGACCGAATCTAGATATACATGAAGCCCTCAATTTAGTTTTAGTGTCATCTTATAGTTTATTTGATTTAATGACAATAAATTCAAATTACTCGAGATATTGAAATGATAATTTCCAAAACAAACAGTATTTTCTCTGTGTATATTTACATAGAAAATGCATAAGATAGAATGGGCTCTCAAGAAATCATTTAACAAATAAAAGACTTTAGCTAATATGTGCTGTTGATAGCAAATGTGTCTGTCTACAACATTCTGCTGCTTGTTCTGGCAAATGCAAAGCTGTGGCTAAACAATAATATTTCATTTTGAGTTTGAAGTATAAGATTGGAAAACTACATTAAGACACACATTTTTATGTACATTTTCCTGGATGGTACATTCATTTATCTCTATTCACTGCCTGCTAAAATTCATAGCTTATTATTTCATTGTGATTTGTCACAGTTCAGAACTTAGTCACAGACTGCTTTCTGTTTGGATAAAGCTCAACTTGATAAGTAGTCTTTGGCTGGGATTTTAAAGAAAATATTTAAGGAAGACTTCCCTCCCTCCATGTACCTCACACATGGGTGTTACTTGTACATACCATCATATCTGGCCTAATAGAATTAGTCAGATTCTATTCAATTACAGTCTATATGTCATAATTGATGTTTGAAATGAATTTAAAATTGAATATGTACATTATATAAAGAAACTAATGAAGGCAATGCAAAGTAGTTTCATGTAGTTTCTCATTGGTAGAGGTTAAAGTAAAGTAATATATTAATCATGACTGAAATTTATCAAAACCAACTTCATAATTCTTCCCTGAGTGAAATGCAGCAGAATATTATATTTGTGTAGTCCAGCATTATGGAAAGCCATCTTCCAACACTAAATATTTTCAAGTATTTATAATTTACTATTTATATCTTAAGCTATCAATCTTGTGTTTTTTTTAAGAATTCCAAGAATAAGTAAAAGTTTCTTCACTGTGCAGTAATCATCTAGTAAAATTCAAAATAAGTGCTGTGGTTTTACCTTAAGAGACTCTTCTTGCTTAAAGAGATCTTCAAAATCTTTAGCACAGAGTTCAGGAGCATTTAGAAGTTGTTCCACTTCTGATAGAGCTTGTGAGATATGACTGATCTCAGTCAAATAAGTAGAAGGCACATAAGAAACATCCAAAGGCATATCTTCAGTCATCACTACCATTGTTTCATCCTGGAGAGTGTGCTGGTACAGATATACAAAAGAACATTTTTTTAGCTTTCTAAGAATAAAAAAAGGACTTTTTTGACTTTATATCAATTCCAATATATAGTTTGGAGAGAGCTGGGAATAGTATAAAATAAACACATATTATGACATCAAATAAAATTGATATACACTCTATAAATATATTTCATCTTCTAAAATATTATTGATGAGTTCCATGCACTTTAGCATTCCAAATAGAAGAAGAAAGACGAAAGTCATGGGTTTTGGAGGAAGTTAGTTAGACTATATGAAAAGCAAAATATCAGAAAACAACTTTTAATATTTATTTTAAAATTTGATTCTTTACATAAGATAACACACTATTTATCCAAGATGTAGACATTGTACTCCAGCTGCCAATGCTAGCTTGTTATTAATTTTGAGAAATTCCAAAGATCTTAGAATTTCTGTCTTGTTTCTACATTTTCTAAATTGGCCCCCAGATGCCACGGATGGTAAAGGCTCCAGGCCTTTTTGAGTTTGCCAGTAGTACTTATTTCCCTATTCTTCATAAAAGCAACAACTAAATGCTACTTGGCATGCGAACTCAGAAAGATGGATGACCTTTCCTCTACAGTGTAGACAACAACATTCTTATAATTGAAATTATTCTCCCAGTAACTTTGTACTTAATTGATCAACTGACACCTGTCTGTTGATGGGATCAACTGAGGGCTTCAGTGGCAGAGTCTCTAAGGAAGTTCAGACAATAACATGCTAACAATATCATTTATTATTTCTGTCTCCTTAACAGAGCCACACACATTTTTTCAATAACATAATTAAATGGACATGGGGCTCCCATACCAACCTCAACTTTCATGCTGTAAAAGCCAAAAGCTGTTATTTTGGCCTTCTTTTAATTTATCAAGCTTAAAATTTTTTAATCACATTTTTATGAGAGACCAGTAAAATTTATTGTAACTTATCTGTCTTATCTAATTATGTTGCAGAAAATTCAGAATTGCACAGGTCCATTTTAAAATGACATACAATTTATGAAATTGGTTATATTAAAATCAAATTCTTGACACATGTTTCTTCATCATCAGTTAAATAACATATATGCATTTCTAACATGCAATTAAAATGATCACAGAAAGTTGAATTTGAGTTTGATGAAGAAAACTTAGTATTAAACCAACATTTTAAAATCTAAATTATATTTCTGCAATTAAAATAGAATATTTCAGTAATTTTAATATATATGCATTTACACATATAAATAACCGAGTAAAGTATTTGAATGTGAAATTATACTGACAGATTGGGTTCAAAACTAGATAGGAGAGTCAACATAAAAAGTAATTAAACGGGTTACTGTTGTTCTTAATATTTTGAAGTTAATGAGTTTGTCTTTCTTCTTTGTATTGACTGCTCTAACATACAAGCAAAACTTATTACATAATGATATTTCTTACAACGTTTTAAGTAATGGTCTATCTTTGTATTTTAATACATGTTTTAAATAATATTTTTGTTATTAGGATTTTCTTATATTTTAATAATTATTTTTAATTATTTATAAAATAAATATGTTTTAATATTTTTTTATGTTTTAATAATTATTCACCTTTTCAGCGATGAGTATCTTGGAGTTAGGACTTCTAAATATGTAAAAATACCACAACCTCATTTAAAATTTTGAAACACTGCTAAATAAAAATTTTTTATGTATGTTTCATCACAATTTTTCTTAAAAACATTTCCCAGATATCCTTTTTGTGCATGCCTTGATGGACATATATTTCCTCATATTTATTACTGACATTTCTGATGGTAGTAGCTACTAAAATTCTTATATAGTAATTGTAAGTTACATGCAGCAAGTATATTAACTGAGAAGTCAAATAGAGTAAATAGAGGCACTTAAAGTAAACTTATTTTGATAGTAACATATATATTAAATAGTTTTGATATTATAACTATTTTAATTTTTGCTTCTTGTAACTAATTATATTTTTATTTTCATAGAGACATTTTTAATTAAATGGAATTGGCATTAATAATAATTAGTTTTAAGTGCCCAGCACAAAAGTTTAGAATTCTAAAAAACAAGATTTCACATGAAGTACACAGTCTTTAAGCAAAGCTCAAAACAATCAAACAGCCAAAATTCCTGGGCTTTATTTTAAAATTTATATTATATTTATTTTATTTATATGTATGAATGTATGAAGGTGTGCATAGGTGTGTGTATGTATGTTTTCACAGTGCATATATGGAAGTCAGAATCCAATTGCAGGAGTCAGTGTACTCCTTCAATCATGTAGGTACCAGGGCTTGAAATCAGACCCTCAGGTGGCAAGGACTTTCTTTATCTTCTAGGCATTTTCTTGGTCCTGGCTTTTCACTTTTTATGTCTTTATTTACTTGTTTGCATTTGTCAGCTACACCTTTATTGCATACAGATTATTGTACTTTTCCACATCATCTTAATTAGATGCAAACACATCTAAATTTTTACCAATATTTAAAAGGAAGACTTAGAATGTTATGTGACAGTCAAATTCTATGCTTTAAAATAATTAACATGATATTTCTAAAAAATATTTTATTTTTATTAAATATGAAGTAACTTTTCAAAGAAACTATTATTCATTCAATTATAAGAATGCAAAGGTGTATTAATATCTATATTGTGTTTATTATCAAATTAACAGTTGTATGTCTTAAAACAATTCATACTGACTCACAAAAGTAGACTAATTAAGCCACTTACTCCATGCTCAAAAATTGACTCAAATAATTGTCATATTTCCAAGTACTAAAAATTTACAACTGATTAAAACATTTAAGAAAATATAACTTTAAAAGCATCATAATATGAAAAACTGTAATCATGAATATCCTAAACAACTGATGTTGAAGAAATCTTTTGTTCTTGTCTATAACAAAATATTTTTTCCTGACTATACCCCTGAAATTATTTCTAATTACAGTGGGTATTAGTGCAGTTGGAATTTTAAAACTAAATTTTGAATAAAAGAAACATTCTATAAATTGAATATACATAATAATGTGTCTAACATAAGGAACAATTTTCCCTCTTATTATCTTAATATGCCATCCAGTCAGCATATAGAGCCAAATTTTAAGAGTACTGATTAGTTGAACAGTAGAAACCAGTATGATCTTTTGAGTTTTTCTGAGAAATCAAAATAATGCCAATAACTCTTTAACACTGTTAGGAAATGGCAGACTCTTCAAAACCAACCAACCAACCAACCAACCAACCAACCAACCAACAAACAACTGTTTGATAATGTTTAAATATGCTAATATTTTGTAATACTCAACATTTTTCCAATATGCAATAATTTGAATTTATAAAGATAAATCATAATTATCTTTTGTTCTCATTTTCTATGTTTCTTAAGTGTATATTATTCTTTTGACAGAGTTATGCATTTATATAATGAATAAAGTGTATCCACTAAATATTTTTTAGATTGGTTTCATAAAATGTTCAGTCACTAAAAAGTCAGTGTAATTAGAAGTTCATGTTCATTTTCTCTTAATGTAAAATTCAAGCACTCTCTTTTTCATTAAACCTTTTGATTTGCATTTCATTAACTACGCTTTAAATACTTATATCTTTCTGAATTCTGATGTGTGTAAATCCTGTCTAACCTTTTGAAAATTGACTTGTTTATGTTAATGTTCTTTACCACTTTATATTATTACAGACATAGATATCTTGACAGGAATCATGCTATTGCCACAAGAAAACCTATTTCTTGTCCTTTTCTACTGACACTGCTAAATATATATAAACAAAAGAAAATACTTTATCATTTTTCTAGCAACAGCAAAAAATAATACATGAAAGCAAGTCCCAAAGCTTCTATTTTTGTTTAGTAATAGATGGTCTAAGCAGTGTTAATAAGAGTTTATTTTAGGAAAAAAAATACTAAGATTTATAATCTTTAGCTTTAAGGAAGTTGAAAATTTGAGTTATGTAATTAGGAACACACATCTTGTATGATTTATTATACTCGATGACTCAGAAATTTAGTTATCACATATCTTACACTACTTTAAATTTTTTCTTGAATGGCCATCTAACTATGTAGAAAAGCAATTTTGTTTGAAAACAAATTATGAATTACATGTATGCTTTACAAACAAAATGTTTTCCTCTGTGATTTAAAAGACGACATCTCCCTTCTTTAAGTGCCAGTGACTATTAAGTAATTTATGCTTCACTATGGTCAAAGAAACTCAAGAAAATAAATGGCATACCATATGACATATAATGATTTTCTCTCTTTCTCTCTCTGTATGTGTATTAGAGAAAAGGTGTCAAAATATCCCATAACTAACAAAAATTATTACCCTAAAAGAAAAAAACAGGATGGTAGAAATTTCTCTTCTCAGTTACTATTGATATAGAATGGAAGATATATCAAACTTTCAAAATACAGAGCAACTATGTATGTTTAAAATAAGCAATGATATAATGTCCTGTGAGATCTCAAGTGAAATCCTTCTATTTTTAATAGGTTATCTTTTCTCAGAATGCCATTATTAGATAGAGTATTTTATTTAAGAGTTCTAACAAAATGCTACATAAATGCAAAGCATGATTACAGGCTTTATATTCATATCAGTGAACCATAAATGAAATGAAATTGGGAAAGACAAGTTCTAGTACACAAGTTTCTTTAGCTCCTAGTTTTAATGGTCATCAAAGCAAGGCAAGTTTCCTCCTGTAGATAATTATAATATATAAAAGATTCATTATTATTGATTTCCCCTAGATCAATTATATAATAAAACATGAAAATTACATTTTGACAATTAAAGTTAACCCCAAATTATACTAATATATCAATATTCTCAAATGATAAATCATTTCTAAAGTGAAAATATGGAATAATGAGATAATTTTAGGTTTTGTTAAGCCATCTTCACTGTTTTGGGACACAAAACTTATATGGCAAAAGCAGCATGGTGAAGACTCTTGGCCTCATGTTTTAAATAGGTCACCTGGTATAAATACCTTGAAGTAACATTCAAATAATAGCACATAAAATGATTGTGACCCTTCATAGACTATTTATGTTTCAGTAGTTCTTCCTTACTTACTCTATCATTGAAAAGTGTTTTTTTGTGAACCTACAAAATAAAATTGATATGCACTATAAAATAATCACTAAGTGATTGATTGGTTACATACTCTAAGAAAATTTTACCTACTTTATTGAACAAATAAATCCAGTCAAATACAGAAAATGAGGTAGAAATCATCTTTTATTGTTGCATTTCATATTTTTCTAAAACAGGAATGAATTTCTTGAGGACGGTGTGTCATTTAAATGAGAATACAAGTTAAACTCAGTTTTCAAAGTTGGGATACATTTTATGTCTCAGAGGTGAGGATATACAATATCCAGTATGAAAATTATTGTTGAATCTCCTGAACAACCTGTCTATTGGAGATCCTTCTTTTCTACTCTATAAAACCTACCTAATTCCTTAGGGTCAAGCTCAATTACATCTAATTCACCTGTAAATCAAATTTTGCAAATGTGTTAGTGGTTTAAAGTGATTACTCTTCAAAGGACAACATTTACATTTTAATAAGGAACTTCAATGACTGAACAAAATATTAAGCTGGTAGAATTTTAAGTACTAATTATGGCTTGTGAGAGAAATAAGACCAAAATTTCAGGAAAAAAAACCACAAATAGAAAAAGCAAACAACAATACACAGTATCTGCCTTATTAGAAATAACCAATGAAATAAAAAAATTATCATAAGATTCTATATTCTCAGTGATTTATAATACAAAATACACAGACACACACACAATCATGTACATAACAGCCACCACATAGTAGGTTTTAAAAACAACCTGATGCTTATCTTTCACCTCAGACAAAACTTAACTTTAAATGGATGAAGGACATCAGTGTAAAACGACACTGTAAAGATAATGGGGAAAAATAGGGACTGTATTTGAACTCAGTGGAACAGGAAATGATTTTATGGACAGAACTATAACACATGAATTAAAACAGTTAGTGAATGGGACCTAAAAATAATCCATTATTTGAATGAAGCAGCATCTAACAAAAGTAAAGAAAACCATTTCATCAGTTTTATATTTAACAGAAATTTAGCATCTAAAATATACAAAAAGCCTAAACTAATAAAAATAAAACAAAAAATTAAACATTAAGAAAAACATTTCCCTTTAAACAATGGTGTGTGGAATTATATGAGAGTCTATTTTAATAATTCAACATTCCTAGCCAGCACTGAGATGTCAATTTAAACTACTTTGAGATTTCATTTTACCTTAATTAAAATGGAAAAGATCAAAAAAAAAACAAACAGATAAACAAATAAAAAACAAAAACAAATGATGAGCCAGATGGTGGTGGGGCACATCTTTAATCCCAACACTCAGGAGGCAGAGGCAAGCAGTTCTCTGTGAGTTTGAGGTCAGCCTGGTCTACAGCTTGAGTTCCAGTACAACCAGGACTGTTTCACAGAGAAACTCCATCTCAAAAAACAAACAAACAACAAAAGCAACACAACAGCAACAAACAAATGATGGTGAAGATGTGGAAAAAGAGGGATGGGTGTTGGAATGAATAGTACTCTAGCCATTACACATATCAGTGTGAAGGTTCCTAAAATTATAAAACTAAGATCTATCACATGATCCAGACACACCACTCTTTATCATACTTCTAAAGAAACATATTTTACTATGAAAATAATTGCTCATTAATGTTCACTGCTTCCCTATTCACAACAGCCAGAAAATGAAAGCAATCTATATGCCAACTAAATGACGAATAGATACTGAAAATGTAGTGTGTTTACACAGAGAACTGCTATTGAACTATAGAGGAAAATAACACTATTAAAATTAAAGGAAAGTGGATGGATCAAAAAATTATCATTCTAAAGAATATTGATATCCAGACTCAGAAAAAATACCCGTGCATGTTTTCTCTTTTGTAAATTTTAGCTTTAAATGTTCAGATATGTATGCTTCATTTGGAATATGTATACAAATTAAGAATATTTTAAGGAGTCATGGCAAGTTTATTAAAGAAAACGAGAAACAAAGTAATGGTATAAAAGCTTAGCTTGTATTAATGAGTAAGAAGTGTTAAAACTGTATGGGGATAGAAGGGCAGTGTAGAGGAAGGACTAAGTAGATAGAAAAATAAATAATGACCTTTCAAGTGTCATTTGGAAAACTACATACTACTGTAAAATCTTTCTAAAACACAAAAACATGAGGGGGGTGTTATTGAATTACCCTATAATCCTTTAAGCTTAAAAATAAATATCATAGCATCAGAAATGGGTTAACAATTTTGGAGTTGATGGTTATTGAGATTATATAGACAGCCTCCCCAATACGTGCCAATATTATTGGCAGTTTTCCAGAACTCAGTGTAGCACAACATTTCTTATGACAGCACACACTTGAGTCACAAAACATATAGATACCAAGATGGTATTGACCTAGAAGGCTCATCCCTCCTCTCTTGCTTCCATATTGTTGGAAGGTGCTATTCATACTACTAGAAAAGAAAAGTAATAATTAATGTTTCCTAACTGAGAAGCCTGTGAGCTATAATATTGTCTACCATGGAAAAATGCCCAATAATATGATATCGGCACAACCATTATTGGAGCAAGCAACTACCTGATGTAGTTTATGTCCATTTAATATGATAAAGCCTATACCTGACACTCATATTAAGACTAAGAAGCTGTCTTAGTGTGATGAATAGTAATAGATAAACTGAATAATTTACTGTTTAATTAATAGATTAATGCATTTCTCAGTCATTATCAGCAAAGCTTCTGCTTGAAATGATGGTTATTAACAGTGATACACACACTTGGCCAAGGTCCAGAGAATAAGAAAATACAGAATGCTTAGCATCAGTAACACATTCCTTCTCACAATACTCAGGTATGATTGTGGAACAGGGGACATACTCTAAGATCCAGAATCTTTGAATAAATACAAATAAACATTGCCCTCTGAACACAAATGGGACTGGACCATACAAATTCAAAGTCAATTTTAATATAGTCACACTCTATGTAAACTTAAGCTAGACCAAATATCAACCCAGAGATGAGATGTGGATATTATTCTCACCCTTATCAATTAAAATTTTTGGGGAGAGGGAGAGTTAGTTTTCTTTAAGGTGATTTGTTATAAGTCAGGCATTCTCTACTAGAAGGCTACATGTCTAAGAATATATGAAATGAACAAATTGGATTTGATGGGTCTAAAAGAGAAAACAAAAAAAAGGAAAAAGAAAGAAGACATAAATTTAACGGGGTAACCAAGATACGTAGATGTGGGAGGAGTTATATATACAATCAAAATACATTAAATGCTATTCTCATAGAACTAATAAATATTAAATTAAGTACCATCTAGTTAAAAGCATTTTTTAAAAGATGAAAAAACATACATTAGCTTAAAGGGAGTGTTGTATAATGATGATGAATATTTAAGATATATATTTAATCATATTGTAAGCACTAAAGTCACACATAATATATAGTTTGAAATTTGTGAAATGCAAATGGCAATAATGTTTACATGTTAGGCGCAATCTATTTGAGTATAGATTTAAGCATATTTGTGATTTAACTAAGGTACTTTTCTCCAATATAAAACACACATGGTAACAGGTATTTTACATATATTGTGGCCATTCATTTATTTTTTAAGGGTTAATCCCTATGTGATACTGTGAATATAAATACTACTTATTTGTTAAAGTGTTCTATAGTTTGGAGAGGCATTATTTTTTGCTAACATCAATTCTTAGTTAAAGAATGAAGTTTCTGGAGAGCTTATGAAAAATGAATTAATCTTTTATAGGAATTTCAAACTTCTTCATATTGGTTAAATTTGTTTTGCAGTAATTGCATTCCATAAATGTATATAGTGAATTCAGTTTTATGCTCACTCATTCCAATCTCTCTACTTTCTCATTCTTAATATCTACTCTTTACAAGATCCTATTCTCATTTATGCATGTGTCTTTTCACATACGTATCAATTATATATTATTGAATATTTGGAATTATTTTGAAAGCCTGAAATAGGCATCAATTTCTCATGTTTGTAAATACATACTTGTATTCATCCCAATATGAAAATAGATTATAATGGAAAACTAACCGGAAGTTTCATCAACTATATTTATGCAACTATATTATATCATTCTATGCTACTTAATTTTAATTGCCTTGTGAATATTGCATTTTTATTCAAATTTCAAGCTAAATTCACAATATTGACTTTATACTACCCTTCTGTTTAGGAAATGTGGTCATTACTTATGTCTTGTTTATTTATTATCAAATGATTATTCCTATGAGTGGATATGAATAGATATGAATGTGTCAACATTTTGGCTTCCAATACGGTTATTATAAATGTGAATGCTAATTAAGATATTAATATCTTCTCTGTCAATATAGGTAAACATAGCCTGTAACTGATTACAGTTACATACATTATTGTAAACATACATATTTACAAGAAGATAAAATTTTAAATTTAGCACATCTGTTGTTCTGAACATATTTTAATTTCTCAAGAAAGATATTTTATCAAATAGCTATTATTGAATAACAATAGGAAAATAGACAATTCCATTATTATAAAAGGCATAGCCTAAAAATCTGATATACTGTCTTAGTAAAGATGATAAATATCAAAATGTGTTCTGTGATAAGTTTCTATCCTAATCATTCTGTTACAATCTAGTGTGATGTTTGGCACTTCTTGTAGTCAAAAATACTTTATTGGTAATTCATATTACTCCACAACAACAAAAAATAAAAAAAATATTTTCTTTATAAATTGTTTATTTGATTAAAATTTAAGAGAGTGTTCACATTTCAGTAACCCAAAACAACACAAAAACTGGAGTGGGAAAGAACTAGTAGGAAGTGAGAGAGAACCATTATCAGAACATTTTGTATGAAAAAATATTTTGAATAATGTATACATATATAAACATGGTGATGAATTTTGACACTACAGCTATCAGAAAATATTGTCAATGACAAAATCTGCTTTGATCATTATCTAACAGGATGATTAAGAATAGTTAATAAGTACAGTTTGAAGTGCAAAATGTGTGTGTCAATTTCTGTTTTATATCTACTTGATTTTATTGGTTAATAACAACTTTTGTTTACATTAGAGCCTACATATTCAATTTATTTCTCAACCCAGACCAAGATAACAAACAAAAGCACCTAGTATAAACTGTGTCAAATCAATAAGTACTGTTATTTATGCAAAATGTATTTTATGTGTATGTGTGTATACAAACACAAAAATAGAAACATAGATAAAGACAAAAAGATACATCATATACATGTGCTCTCTGTCTTCTCTTATATGAACAGACAAATTTTGAAATAGTCATTTATAATTTCTCAAATTTGGCAAAGTACAAACTTCAGGGACTTCAGTATACAAAGTTTCATACTGAGGAACAGAGGGCATAAATAAGAAGGTTTGTGAAAGTCAAGTTAATCTCTGACACAAAATAAAGACAAAATTTTCAGAGTAGATAATTTTTATATGTGTTTGTAAGATGGTTAATATGGCCAACTGAATAACTTGATTTAATAATGATTAAATGCCTGTTTGTTTCATGAATTAGTAAACAGAGCAGTATCTCCACTACATGGATTAATTACAGTATTTGTTTGTGAGAATATGTATGTGTTATATACATATTTTCACTGTAAATGTTATAAGTGGATAAAAACTATTGTCAGAAAAATATATATTGTCATTGTCACCTGTCATTCTATGTTTTTTCAACAAAATACTTTAATTTTTATCTTCATTGTTGATTTTAAAAAGCTTCATACTCTTTCACTTAGGCATGATAAAAATTGAGTATGTCAGCAACTGCATGGATACAATGAGAGATAAAAATCTGGGTTCATAAAAGATGCCCTAAAGCAAATAGAAGGGTGTTCTCTTAAAGACTAAATAACAGCCTGTAAAACTAAGTATAGAAGCAAAGTGTCAATTTGCTGTATTTTTTTAAAGTTTCCAAGATGACTTGATAGAAGGGAATAGATATGACTAAAAATAAAATGTAAGTTCTAAACAATCTACTAGAGGAAGAAAGTTATTGCACATAACAACATAAAGAATAGAATGAAACAAATCAAAAACTTAAAGCCACAGGGCCTAGATAGAAGAGAGTAACTATATAATCACAGGAAGGTGAAAGCAGAACATAAAGAAAAGGAATGATATTTTAACTATAAGGAACAATTTTCTTGTGCTAAAATCTTATTATTCACTAAAGATAAGAAATGGACCCTAAGGCTGCAGTGAAGGTGCTTGCTGTATTGGCAGAAATGATGTAAATATAGGACTCATGAAATTATCAATAATATTAAAAATTAAATGAAAAGAATTAAGATTTAAAACAATGTCCTTAATTTCAAGGTGCACTAAGCAAACTTGAGACAAAGAAATAATTTTATACAATATGAGGCATAACTGAAAATAGCAAATAATGATTACCCAACATTATAGTCTCCTCCTAAATATACAAAATCCTTTATATTCTCACAATAAATATAAGGAAGTACAGAAGAAAATTTTGAAATGTAACTGAAAGTTAGAGAATAAAATAAATTAAATTTTATCAGGCACTTTCTCAAAACCTTGCTTTGTTGCAAGCCAACTTTTCTACACATATACACAATTATATAAATGAGTTTATATTACTGTATATGATGTGGATCTGGTATGTCTGTTGCACATTCACAAAGAGAAACTTATGTGAAAACCAGTACTTTGTGCTTTATGCTAGTAACCCTTAATTAATTATTCATTATGCACTTTTTTGTGTAATTAGGTAAAGATGTATAAATTTATGAAATTATTTGCAAAAATTAACTACAAAAATAAAATTAATTGCCCTGAAATATACATTAATAAAATGACCGTAAGATATCTCTTCTATATTATTTTATTCCATCCCTCTTGTTCTCTACGCCTCTCTCTCTTGTCCAGTGCTGAAGAATTTCTAATGATCATGTGCTCCGCTCCTCCTCTCTTTTTCTCTAACTTATTTTTTCTTGCTTTGGTCACTTATTATTTCTCTTTCACTAGTTACTCTACTGTGGCAGAAAATGTGATTATTAAGTTTGTTAGAACTATCTCTATATTCAGAGCAAAAAGAGAATATGTAAAAGCTTGTAATAACCTGTCACAAGAAATAGGGGCACTAGTTTGCAGACACAGTTTAGAGTCAAGAGTTATCCTTTGTCCTAAGGGTTTTTTTTTTTTTTTTTTTTTACAACTATTATACTTTATTCTTAGAGTTTTTGGTGCTTAATGACATCTCAAGCTTAATGTACTGTACATTAAAATCCTCATATTTTCTCTGAAATTATCTTGTTCTGTCAATGTTCCAGAAAAGAATTATCTCTGAAGGTTTATAATATAAAAACACAAGCAAGGATTACAATATAAGAATCTACTGATCTACAAGAGAACTTACAAAATTTAATTCTAAGAAATCATATTCACATGATCCACTTCAAATTACATGTATTAAAACAGTAATTAAAATTGGAGTATTATATCTATACTTTGCTTCCATATTCTATTTCAAAATTCAGTGTAACATAATGTTTATCCATAAACAAAGTTGTTTTTACTCCACAAAAGTTCTAAGAATACTGATTTACTGCGCTTACATTTTGTATCTGCACAAATTACTGTTTTCAAAAAACACAATGTAAAATGATGGATGTTTGACATTTTGTACTCTACTAAAGAGCTATGTTAAGTATTTGTCATTATGTCTGTTTGCAAAGGAATTAATGAATATTAACTTGCAGGCATTATATTTGTCTAATTTTTAAACTCATATTCTTTTTAATTTAGATAAAACATAGAAAAATAAAGCGTACTTGTCTCTAAATTAACCTAGTTTTGTGTTTTCTTGCATGTAATACTAATGTGAGATCATCTTATTATTGAAATACCCCACTTCATTTATATCCAAAGAAAGGTATTTGTAAATAAAAACAACAATGTTGTTACATTGATTATTTGTAGTTATTTTGAAAACATATTATGGATATGTTGTGAAACTTTAGTTATACTCTCTTTGCACATTGTTTGTCATATATATGTTCCTTATATGAGATAAGGAAAACTCCAATGTCATTGCAGTGAATTATTCCTGTGGAATGAGAATTTTCTGCCCAAATGTTCATAAAAATGAAATTTACTGTTGGAGTTTTGAGCTTTTCCTTCCTCATTCACTGTTGCAGCACAGAAACTTGTTGGTATATTATACTTTCCTCTGAAATTGTTTCTTCATATTTAACATGTACTAACATAATATTCCATGGTCCAATAAAATTCTTACAAACATTAAGAGAACTACACAATGCTTCTATACTTTACTTGTTATAGCAAAGAGCATTATGAAAACATTTTGAATAGAAAATAACATTTCTATATGATTCATTTTAACATCTCTAAATCTGTAGGGCAGGAAGCCTTAAATCCAGAATAAACATTTCATACTAATGTGGGTTTTTGAAAAGCTCCAATACCTTGAGTCTGCATTCCTTATTGACTGCTGAAATCTTCTGAACATGATCAAATAGCACTTGGGCATCATTAGCAGATGAATAAAGATTAAGTAACTTAAGACTATAGGTAATTTTACATAATGATGGTATTCATTCATGTATTTACTTATTTAATATCAAACCTATTATCAGTGAGACTACATATTGATGAAATAGTAGTTAAGAAGAGGAAAAACAAGTCATTACATCCAGACATGTAATCACATAGTTGGAAGCAAAATGAAAGGAATATTTAATATACATATACATATATAAATTTCAGGTTGAAGAAAGTTATATTAAGACTGGCTTGATAATGTAGAATATAATATAGATGCCTGAAACAACACTATATATAGTATCAGACAAAGCACTGGAGTAGGTAATATAGTTTATATGAACTCTGCATATGTTAAGAATACAGACTGCAGCAAACAATGGTTCGTATTGTAAAGATTCAGATATATCTGAGTTACTAAGCTGAACTATATCTTAGTTTACACAAAATCATTTGGTGGAAACACTGCCATTTTTATGCTGTATGTTTTTAGATACTCCCCCCAAATTAGTGAAGGTTCACTTTTGGATTCTCCATTTTATCCCAGTGGTCTACATGTCTGATGTTGGCCAGCATAACGTTGTCTTTGTCAACATTGTTTGACAGTGTAAGAAAGTTATTGCAATACTTTCAATACTGTAACTATGTTTGTAATTGCTTTGGCTATCTAAATGCTTTGGTGTTTCCATATACAATTAAGAATTTCATTTTCTCATTTAGTGCAGAAGTCATTGACAATTTTCTAGGTATTGTGGTGAGTCTGTAACCACTTGAGTGAACACAGATTTATTCACAATGTTAGTTCATCTAGCACATATGTTTGAATCAACTTTCCATCTTGTATTGCCTTCTTTAATTAGTTTCTCCATCCCCCTTGTTATGTTTATTGTCAGGTTTCTAATATGACTTTGAAATTTGTGTGAAGAAGATTTTTTATGTATTTATTAGGAAGTTGACTATTGTGATAAAAAAATGTTACTAAGTTTTTCGTGCTTATTTTATATTTTGCTAATATGATGGCAATATTTATCACTTCCAATGATTGCTGATAGTTTTCAGTGTATTAAAGTGTAGGATAATGTATCCTGTAAGAATGGGTATTTTATCTTCTTTCCATACCTATATACCTTTAATTTCTTTATATTGGCATATCATTCCATCTAAAAATTAGAGAAATATACTGAATAAGAGTGGTAAGGGGTAATTAACAGGATAACACTACCGCTATGAGACACTGCAGGCTAACAAATAAAAACCTCAGCACTGGAAGGCAGTTACTTTCTTTTGGAATCATTGACAAGTGAGATGCCAAAGAATCCTGCTTCAAAAAACTTTATAGCCTTTTGACAACGCTCTTTGGTTTTCTTTCTTTGTTTGTTTGTTTGTTTGTTTTTTGTTTTTTGTTTTTTTGGTTTTTTTCCCCAGAATTTGAGTGTAAGAACCTATTGCCAAAGATACCATTTACTTCAGTCATAGAATGTGGAAGGATTAACCTGATACTGATATGGAGGCTTCCTTCTGGTACATAGCTTTCACAGTGATGGAAGGTGATGTACATACAACTGGAAGGGAAAAAAAACTATTCATCATTCATACCCATCTTACTAATTTGTGAAACTTAAATACTAGCCTGGTACATAATTAATTACTGACTGACCTGGTGTGAGTATCACAAATGTTACTGGAGTAATCAAACACTTTCTGATTGGAATTAAGGCCCATTCTGAAAGATGAAACACATACCTGGCACCAATACTGCGTTATGAACATGTAGTTAGAAAAATACTTGGGAACTAGGGCAAACATACTCTTTTGTTTTTCCGCAAATGGATATTAAATTAAACCAATTATTTTGAATACGTTCTGTGTATAAAGACACAAACATTAGGTTTTCATATAATTCATGATTCTTGTATTCAAAAAATATTTGGATTGTTATAGCTATCATGCTTTATGTTTGCTTTTATTCTAATTTAAGAATTTGAAAAGTTATGATTATTGCATATGGCCTTAAATTTTAGAATGCAAGCAGCTTAGACTCTCATTAAACTATGTGCTAAATAGTTGTCTTAGTGAGTATGGACCACCTATCAAAATATTAAAGCCATAAAGTAGAATATTTTCCCACAATGTCAAGTTACATATCTATACAGTTACATGTCTCTATCTATAAACAAGTGAACTTGGATTATTAATAAAATCTTATAACCATGTTGTTTTATGAGTCATGGGCTCATGGAGGAGCAGAAGAATTTGAGATCATTTAGCAAACTCGAAAGTACTATAATCTTGTTGTGATAGTAAAAGTGAAAGTGGGAAATGTTATGTATATACTTAGATTCATTTTACTCATCTCAGAATAAATTGCATACAATGAAAATCTTAAGTAATCATTGATGAATCAGAATGACTCCCAGATGGTAGGAGCAATTTAATTATTTTTACCCATTTGTTTCAGGCATGGTAAGAAGGATATTTCCAACCCTGTTACAAAATCCATTTGAGCTCCCTCCCAGCTGCTGTTCCATATTTACAAAGAAAATTTAGATTGGAGAAAATTACACTTTTTATTGTTGTTTTGCAAATGGAGGTCAAAGTGCTGAGCGTAAATTCTTGTTCTTTTTTTCTCTCTTCATTGTGTGAATTAGATTTATCAAATATCACGTTTTTTGTATGATTGCTGTGGATGTGCCAGTGCTATTTTATGTTTTGTTTTGTCTAGCATATAAGAGACACTGGACAAAACTTTGTTAAAGAAAAGGAACACCAATCCAGTGTATCCAAAATAAAACTGAAATGACTTCTAGTCATCTAGTAAATGTATGCAATTCCTATGTGAGTACTTCAACATTATTAAAGTTTCTCTTTAAAACAAAACAGAAAATTGAAACAAAAGATAAAGATAACACTAATATTTAATGTCAAGAAAAATCATGAGATAATTTACAACAAACTGTATCTTCAAGTTAAAATCCTCATCTTTAATTTTTTGGAACTCAAGTAAATTACTGAAACATATTGCTTGTTTTTTAGAATTTAGTTTATGTTGAAGATTTCTATTAGGAAGACCTATCAGTAGACTTAATAATACCAGATAACTGGTGTTTCAGGAGAAAAGAAAACAGACAATTAGAATCTTTTCTACTTTACTAAAAAGAATCAATATTTTTTAATAAACTTATATGTTAAAAAGTAATTAACTCATTGTTTCTATCTAGTTCTATGACATGAAATAAATGTGTGGCCTATAAAATCCTAGTATCAGTGATAATCACAATGTGATATCAAATTTAATTATATTCAAGTAAAATATATACTGAAATTATACATATACAACTGCATCAAACTTAATTTTTATTGACATGTAACTGTCCTATAAGAATGCATGATCCATGCTTCTAATCATTATTTCCTTACAATATATTCATTTTTACTTGATAACCTAATCTGACAGTCTATTATTATAAGAAGGGTAACAATAATTTTACTAATGATTTTATATGGTGCATAAACTAATATAATTCATTGTCATAACATTAATTCATGGCATTAACATATATAAAAATATAAACCTATGTTATCTGTAGCTTAATAGAAAATAATTTTGCATAATCTGAAATGTTATTATAATAATTTAGTTTATTATGCTGTTGATAGACATTATTTATAAACCATATGTGTACAAAATAACAAGTTTCGATTAATGTGTAAGAATATTAGATTATAATTATACCCAATTTTACACATAGTAATATAGTTGGGCTAGAAAGAGTTAGGAAACCATAAGGACAGCACTAATATAATTACTTATCCAGATTCATTAAATTAAAATTCTCATGACTCAATTTCTTGCTTGACTCAACAACATTATCTTCAAGGTTTGGATATATTTCTACTTTCAGTGATTTCCACTGGATATGCCAGACTGAACTGACCCACCTTGGGACTCCTTGCCCTCTTTGGGGAGTGGATGGGGGGATGTGGTGGGAAGGCTGAGGGAGAGCTGGGAGGGACTGGGAGGAGAGAAGGGAGGGGGAACTGTGTTATATAGGGAAAAACTTTTTAAATAAATAAAGAAAAAAGACAATAAACTCTTCCATAATAAAGGAAACTTAATATTCATGTCATATCAAAATTTTATTGCAAAACTATTAATATTCACTGTGAATCTATAACATTTTGATCACTACAAAAATCTTATCATGGGTTTTTATTAATAAGCTCATGAATTATATACATATATTGTGTATCTATTCACCATTGTGTTTTCTAGAAGACATAGATGCAAGACTATTCTCTATTACTGGATATATCTTCCTTTGCATAATGACAATTATCAAAAAAGGCTACATATTGTTAGCACGTTATAGAAAAAATAAATACAGAAAACATCTGTTAGGTGTGAATATTGAAGTAGGAGTTGTGTGTGGTAGTCGTGGAGGAGGAGGAGAAAGATAAGGAGAGAGAGGGGGATATTGGTTGAGAACATTTTTTAATAAATACCTCAAGACAGATATGGAAGCAACCATGTGGATAAATGGGGTAAAAATTCTTTAGTCATAGAGAACATGTGATGTCAGATATATTGAAGTCACAGTGATGATAAATTTAGGCAGAGAAGAATAAAACAATATAATGATAATATTAGAGATTTAAGCAGTTACCTAGCCAGGCCACTTAAAAATAAATGAAAACAATTTGAAAAGTTTAGATTTGACATATATGGTGTCTATTTTCAAATGATGGCCCTGTTTATATTGTTAATAGGTTTAAAAAAAAGTAGGTGAAGATTTTTAACTGAAAATTTAAAGAGTTGAATTGTCACAGTTCATAAAAGGAATAATGGTTTTGATTATTTTTTTAAATGTAATTATCTTGGCTTAGAGCTAAGTTATAAAATTACAAAATATAAAATTATCAAGTCATATACAATGAAGATTAAAAATTAGAAAATATCCAAGGGCTGATCACAAAGGTATCTTAGCCTTAAAGGGGAGAGGTAGGCATCTGTAAGCAATAGAAATTAAAAAGAACCAGAAAGGCAATAGACAAAGTTAACTCCAATCAATAACCTTCTCAGACAAGTCACCAGTATCCAGGATGTCAATTTCCTTCTATTTGATGTATTTATAAATTAGTTGACTGTATGTAAATGTAGTTCTTCACAGCTTTTTGTGTTTATCTTTTTTTCTTTGATAACTAAATGTTCCAACTCTGATTACTTTATTATTTAAAACAAAACTTCCATGAGGTTCTGATGTTTGTTAATTCACTTCTCTTCTGAAAAAAAAAAGTTTATTTCAATATTTTTGTTAGTGTGTTTGTTTATGAGTGTGTACATGTGTTTTTGAGAGGTGAGAAGCTACCCACTGTTGTTCCCCAAATTCCATCATTCTAGTTCTTAAAAACAGTATCTTTCTCCAATAAGAATGTTCAGACTGGTCAGGAAGTCTGATAGATCCAATTGTTTTCAGAAAAAATCATATATTCATGTGACAATATCTGTACTTAATCTTTTGGTTCTGAGAAACTTAGCTTCTCGTGCTTTTGCCCCAAACACGTTATACTGAGCTATTTATTCACCCTTCAAAGCTTTACTTCAAAGAGTTTCCTTAACTGTTACATTTAATGTTCATAGGTATTTTATTTGTGTGGCATGATGTCATTAATTTCTAATATATATAAAAGCTCTAAAATCAGCTGTGATATATCTTTTTATGATTATTTAAATCTGTATATTTTCTCAGAATCACATTAAACATCTGTACGTTTATTATTCATTAGCTTTATCACATCACAAAGGACTTTAAATTACATGTTTTATTTTACATGCTTGAGATTTGTTCATTTTCTCTGTTGTAGTACTAACTAGAATGCTTAATAATTTTATGAAATCCTAAACAATTGCTTTCTCAGAAATTGCTTTTCTTCTTATGTGAGTAGTATTTCTCTAATTTCCTTTGTATTATGATGGCAGTTCCTAAGATTCTAAACTTAGGCATGAGTTTTATTTCCATTTCCATAATGTATCTTGGGCACAGCAAGGGATACTTCTTGGTCTTTAACTATCCCAAAATGTTATCATAGCCATTAGGTTCAGTATCACAGATGATTGATTATTTATTTATTTGGAAAAATGAGTTTTATCTGAGCTCGTATTTACCCAGAACTCCCATTCTATGCAGAATGAGAAGTAAGAAATCATCATTATTCTGTGTTCTTAGAAATTAATTCTAGCTTCACATATATCTCTTTCCTAAACATAGACTGAAGTATCAAGCTACATAAATAGAAGAGAAAGCAAAAAAGTATTATAGAAATGGCAACAACCATGCTATTATCAAAGTCTTAGTAAAAATAGATTAATAGAATCTTTAAGTAAGTAATTTCTCTCTTAACCTTCATGATATGTTAATTACAGTGTTTAAGCTAAGAGGTTGAATATTCTATAAGCAACTAACTCTGGGTCAATAATTTCCTTGGCAACCATTATTAGTCTTTTATATTCACAAGTTAATTTACTGAAGATAATTCTGTCTCTAAATAAGAACATTGTTTATTTCACAAGGACGTTGCAATGACAGATGACAGATGACAAAGACAGACCTTTGTTTTAAGTTCAATGTGAAAACAAAAATCTACTTGATAATTATGCAAAAAATGCTTCCCCATTTTATTCTCAATAGTAAGTTCCTTTCACTATGTAATAGAAGAAAGAATATAAAAATTGTGCTTTTTGAATATGTATAAATCATAGGGTCAGACATTATTTTACATAAGGTGTTGGAAAAGGGCTCCATAATTAATTTTCTGGTATATTTCTGTTTAACTGTAGGAAAATAACAAACAAAAGATGCATAAAGTTAACTTTATGCTTTCTCCACAATTTATATATATATATATATATATGTATGTATATATATATATATATATATATATATATATATATATAGAGAGAGAGAGAGAGAGAGAGAGAGAGAGAGAGAGAGAACAATAGTTTCTATCAACCATGAATCCAATGAACAGCCTCAAATGACATTTTCACTTTTTACTGTGCCAGTTCAAATGTGGGGGACTATAGAATCTATTCTTCTCATAAACATTAAGGCACTCTAATGATAGATATTCTTAGGCATTTGGGAATAAGAATGTTTGCTTAATTCTGTGTTTCCTCCAAATATTTGAATATATGTCTTTATTCCTCTAACCTTTGGAAAGAATTGGATTCTTCTTTTAGGTATGATTTTTGATAATTTCAATTACAATAAAGGTAATACTTAGGATGTCAAAAATAATCAAGCTAGATGCTTGAGAAAAACAGAAAAATTTCCACAGTATAAATGCATTTTATTTTCCAAAGTTAGTTGAGGAATAATTTTACATTTAAATTGAATATTGTAAAACGTTCATTTTTGCCAACATTTTAGGAACATATGTTTTGGAAATTCATACTGTCTATCTTGTCAAAATGTCTTCTGAATAGTTTTATGTAATAAAAATCTTTCCTTTATGATATAATTTTGTAACACAGCTCATATTAACTCTTCACAATCATAGTGTCATATACTAGTTCTCACACCATCCCTATTTAATCAGCATTCTTCATATCCCATTATGGATTTATAAAGTGTTTTAAAAGCTGAAACTATTAACAGAAAAAGGTGAAGATTATATGTCAAAACTTAATATTTGTTATTTCTAAATTTAAAAATTAAATAAGTAGGCATACATGCGGATTTATAGATTTAAAAGATTTCACAAAAAAATCAAATTTCTTAAATTCTGGACTGTAAATTAAATTTCAGTGTTTCAATATAAAATAGACACATTTATGTGAGTATAACATCACAATACTAGAAATGGAGGTAAAGCTTTTATAATTGGTGATAAACAATAGACCTCAAAGGGTTTTTCTAAAAGTGTAATGGACACTAGGGATTTTAGCATCAATGTTTTAACTTAGAAAGAGCACATTATCCTGACAACAAAGAATATAGTGCTGTTGCAAGATGCTGAAAGCAGTTACTAGAGGATCTGAAATAAAACAAATGAGCGATGATGTTTTATGTTAGAGTTGTTGTAATGCAGATAGCAATGAATGATCCAATGAAAGTAAAGGTATATTTAAAATGGATTTAATATTAACAGTATGTAATGTGACTGAAAAAATCATGGAATCTTGGATAGTGCCTGTATTTTAGACATAAATGAAGGGTGACATGATTTCCTAAGATCGGGGAAGTTTTATGGGCACCATTTAATGCAGATGGGCCTCTGGGAGGCAATTATTCTACATGAGACGATGCCATGTTTGAGAAACCTCCAAGGCATGAAAGAAAAGAAAATATATTTGATGTTTGCAAATTTATATTTTTAATGATGGCATCATATACTTGAAATTTGACATCAAACTTCCTAGGAAAATTGAAGTTGTTTTTGAAAAAAAAATTACTTTTTATCATAGTTTTTTTTTTCAAGTAAGTATGTAGCGATTTATGTTTCCTTTTTTGAAAAGGCCAATAAATTCACTTCTGTATTTAACTAAAGGAGCACTACACTTTTTGTATCTGAAAAAAAATGATAATTCATACTGAACATATGGATATAACATATATAACATAACAAAATATCTCATATTATTATTGTTTCATGCAGAATTTCATCAAACACTTTCTATATTAACACAATACTCTGTTCCTCTCAGCATTTATCAGAATTTTAGTATCAAAAATACTTTTACTATTCTTACTTTAAAAAGGGAGATAAATTAAGAACATAAAATATCCTGTTCTACTTTGGATTCATTTTCTTCTTGACAAAATAATTCTGTTTTTAATTTCTTTTTTCAAAAGTAAATACATAAAAGTTTTTGTTTTCTACACATAATACTAGTTGCACCTCTGAATGTTTTGCCTCTAGCAATTTGAATATCATCCAATGTCTATTGTTTCCAATATCTATTATTGATGTAAAGTCATTTGTGAGAATTGTTAGTTTTCAGCTACTTTGGTACTTTATTGGTCATCTTATATTATAGTTTCAGTCAATAAGACAGGTACAGCCTCACTGTCATTTTCTGCAGTAGTTAGAGTTTTATCCACTGTAAGACGTCGTGGCAACTGAAATTATTTCAAAGATATTAAATGCCACTTATGTATTCAAATTTTACAGTCTGAAGCTCTTCTGATGAGTAGCACAGAAACCTATTTATTCTAGTTTCCATGGCTTAAAGAATCATCAACAGAGCCAAGTTTCCTTAGTACATTCTAATTTGGAAATATATTCCTGCTAAAATAGATGCATGGTTTTATGTTATGCAGCTTTTGCAGTTTTAAGTTTTTGAACATATTCTATATCTTCATGAAGATAATAATTCAAGAAGAACTTTACCAGAAAACTCATATAGACTCATGCCCTGACTGACTGAGTCAAAAGATTTGTCTGAAAGTTCTGTTAATACTGTATGACACCATAGAAAACTACTTACCCAAGGACTTTTATTTATCTAAATTGCAATGTATATTGATCCTAATAGATTAGGTATGGTTATTATTCCCATATTAAACAAATAACCTATAATGAGGCTAGCTGTCTTATTGGCTCAAAAGGCATCATCATATATATGTATATATATGTATATATACATGTATGTATTTATGTATATATACATATATGTGTGTAGGTATATATACACATACACACACACACATATATATATATATATATATATACACATATATATATAACTTATAAACATAAAGAGAATTGGATTCCATAAGCTAATTCCATAAGCTAAAAGTTGTTTTATAAATGTTCCTTTATAAAACCAAAATTATTCTACTAGGACATAGGGAGGTATTTCCAAAAGGAAAATACTTGCCTTGCAAGGATGATGACTGGGATTTGAGTTCAAGCACCCGGACCATAATATTATATCATATAACATATCACAATTTGTTTAATAATATTTATTATTGTTATTATTATTAAAGACATGGAGATATATGCATGGACTCTAAAGATTGGGGTTGCAGGAAAATGGATTCTTGGATCTCCCGGTAGTTGAAAAAAAGTAGTCAACTTGTTGATTTCCAGGACAATTAGAAACCAAATCTCCTGCTACAAATAATTATAAACTGAAGAACAGTTAGCTGAAACTTGAAAAATCAACCCATGAAGCAGTCTTCTCTAGAAGTACACCCACATACACATGAACATGCATACTTCCACATATACAGAAATCATCCTACCATAATTTATGTGTTTCTTGCTATTGTATGTAAGTTTCAGGAATTTATACAATGTCATGCTTATAATAATAATAATGAAAGATCATACACTTTAATATTCAGTCTGTTAAACTCAAGACTTGGATAAAATGTGCCCTGTATTTCTCATTTTATTTTTAATATTTATATTTTGAGGATGATTGGTTGACCATGATCTCCTGGTTCTGTTATCTAGACCTCAAAACTGCAATGATTTCAGGCATGTCCCATCATGACTGGCTAGTATTTCTTAAATTATTACTTTTTTCAAAATGATTGTAACACTTAGCTGCAATTAAACTCAAGATTATGACATTTCATAAAAACCATGTACTAATAAATTTCTTAAAACTGTAAAGAGGTCACAATAATATGGCATGCATTGGCCCATACACATTCATAAAATAGTTATTATAATTATTTTAAGCATGTTACATATACACTGTAATAAGTGAATTAATAATATCACAGAATAAATATAATTTTGCAATTGAATCCCATGCAGGTTTTAGTTACACAATGCAAACTGGCAATTTTTGTCTCAGACATTTGTATCCTGGATTTGCGATGCACCCTTTTGGAAATGTAGGTGGTAGACATTCTTCTTTACCTTCTAAGAACTTGAGTAAGAAACAACATTGTATTTGTCAAAAAGTCTCTCTTGTTTCTACCCTGATCCAAATAATGAAAATAATTAATATACAATTTCTGAATTGCCATTTCAAATAGCATATCAGGAATGTTCCATCCTGTTGTTTAAAAGGACTCTCCTTTCCTTTACGTTTTCTCATACTTTAGTGATGATATTTTTATTTGATCTTCTGTCAAATATCAACTTATCATGAGCTTTCCAGTTTGTCTAATGAGAACTATGACCCACTAAGTGCCTAATCCAAGAATAAGGACTGTAATAGTATTCTTTAAGTCAGTGAGATGACCTTATGTAGGTCAAGATAACTCATTTCATAAAATATTTATTATTGGCCACGTATACAGTAAGAAAGTAAAATTAGCATGGGATGATCTCAGGAAAGCAATGCATATTTCTGAATTAGACAGTGAAATAAATAAATATATGAGCAATTGACAAATTCACATTGCCAATGTTATGGAAAATGATGCAACAAAAATTTAAGATGTATATATTTTCTTTTTCACTTTGAAAAAGGGGCCTTTTCTTATGTCTTGTCCTTTCGTCTTTAATCTTGAAAATTAAGCTTTTGATTTACAGAAGCCCAAAAGTGAGGGTAACTACTCACTTTTAGAATGTGCAATGGAAATTTGTTATTAAGCCCAAATTTTTGGTGTTGTTAGTAGGCTTCTGTTCATATAGTAGTTGCAAACACATACGTGGGTTTGCCAGTAACAACTCACAATTTGTGCAAAGTTGAGTCTTCGAAACTGAGCAAAATTGCTCTCAATTTCCCGCCAGCGCTTGCTGAGCTTGATTTGAGTTGGCTCCACTGCCATTGCGGCCCCATTCTCAGACAAGCCCTCAGCTTGCCTGCGCACTGCATTCAGCTCCTCTTTCTTCTTCTGCAATTCACGATCAATTTCCTATTGAGCAAAATCAATACAGGGCCCAGGGCAGTTAGCTAACCACATCAACAGACCTACAAGCAGCAAATACTTCTCTCAGAAATTTCATAGGCTGTTGTTCCTTTTTAATTTTCATCATTTATAATAGAATGTGTTACGGTCATCCTCACCCAGTAAGCCAAATATAATTTAGGTATCTTTTGAAAGCTCAGTTTAAGGTATTCTAATTAAATTATTATATGTTAGTCAACATATTATTTCTTTTGAATTGTTCTGGTGTTTTGATAATTGTCCCAAATTGAAGTGATTCTTCAATTATTTATTTGGGATAACCATACAGAATATAATTTAGAGGGTAAGTGACTAAAACTTTTATTTTAAAGGTTTGAGGAACTCAACAGAGAATGAAGCAAAATAAAAAATGTAAAATAATAACAGAAAGAAAACATCTTTGGACAATTTGAAAATAAATCTATAGAGTTTTGACAGTGATATGAAAAGATGTTCTGATGAAATGAATGTGCTAACATGAGAAAGAAGTCGTCCATGTACCGATAAGTCATTAGTTCATCTGGAACAAAGATACACAGAGTCAATTACAATTTTACCAGGAAACACATGACAGTTAATAATTCATTTCACATTGTCTAAAAGTACAACATTTTATTCATTCAACAATACGTCAATTCAATAACATTCAGTACAATACAGTTACTAAAACAAAACAACAATACAAAGAAATACATCAAAGCACAGAGCAAGCTAATAAAGGAAACTAGAACATATTTTATACATGATAGCTGTAGGTAACGTTAAATGAGTTAAAAGCTAGCAGCAAAATCTAGTATTGCCATTCTAAAACAACTTTACCTTTATTTTCCTTTCATCTCTGTGTTCAGGTAGGCTGGCTAATTTTTTTTCAATGTCATCCAAGCATTTCAGGAGATCATCAGCCTGCCTCTTGTACTGATACCAATGGTGAGAAATTTCTAGGGCCTTTTTTCTTCTTTGAGACCTCAAATCCTGTTCATGATATTATTAAAATATCAATAAAAATTGATCATATACTACTTCCTGCAGTTATTTATGAAAACTAAATTGAGACCTTGTATTTTGTTATGAAAAAAATCACATTTATATAAAAACATAGATACAAATTATTAAATTATGTATTTGTCTAAGAAACATGAATAACAAAAATATTTTCTTTAATATTCAAACTTGCTTACATTTAATTAATTCTTAATTATCTGAGAAAATAATTGTATAGTACATTTGAAACAATTTGATATGTGGATATGATGATCTTAGCTAGTTAGTTACAAAAGCATTGAGTTGCACTTGGCTTTTAAAATACTTAAAATTCTAAAATATGTATGTTCAGTTTTGGGTCTAAAATTTGTATGTTCAGTTTGGGGCTTATCAGCAAAATATTAATACTATATAAACAAACTAAACATATTTATGGTTTTAGAAATGTCTATAAAGTTAGGCCATTAATACATTAATATTGTTGATTTAAAATTTAGTTATTTTTGAAGCTGAAGAAATGGCTCAGTAGTCAGGAATATTAGAGGACCAGGTTTGAATCTCAGTACCCATGTAGCTGCTCACAGCCATTTGTAACTCCAGTTCCAGTGGTTCTAATACCATCTTCTGGCCTCTGTGGGCATTTCACACACATAGTATGTACAGAAAAAAATCATGCAAGAAAAAATTCTTATATACATAAAATTAAAGATTTAGATAATTTTAAATTCATTGTTAAAGTTGTTCCATGTTATATGTATAGAAAGAAGTATAACTATTCTTTATAGAGCTATGATTTTTACATTAAAATAAGAAATTAAATACTAGAAAACACTTCTTTTTATTTAAGTGCATGCTTAGTCAATGTTTAGTCAATACTGCTGACCATATCTTTGTATGACTAATCTTCTGAAAGCTTGTGTCACATAAGAGTTTAAATATCACTAAATGATATTTAAAGTATAAAAATAATTGCTAATTCGAAGGGAGAGAATAATTTTCAATCAACTTGGTGATATAGAACAAGAAAACGTTATTAAATTATCAATGGTGAAAGTATTGCCTGTCTCATAGAATTAAATACTTGGCCATAACTATATTTGGTGTAAGTTGGTCTGGCAAATAATTTGATTTTTATTAACTACTTGTGGCATGAGGACTTAGAATTTACCATAGTTTGTACTCTGTATGTCATTTCTTGGCCTTATGTAAAGGATATAAATGCATGGGAAGAGATTAATGGAATTCTGTTTTCTATAACAGAATACCAAGATCCAGTCCTGGGACTTAACTGTGACTTATTCTTGATACAATGTACATATTTGCATAAAAGACTAGGTAGTTTTAAATCTGAGAGTCCTTTGGTTTACTTAGAAATAGGTGATAGGTAATACAGACTATTATTTATAAAATACATATGCATTTGTTAGGTGTATGGAAGATGGTCTCTAGATACTGCTGACCATATCTTTGTGTGACTAATCTTCTAAAAGCTTGTGTCACAGAAGAGTTGAACTACACATGTTTCTTATATCTGAGCACATTATGATTTTCTCTTGCATCCCCCTCAAGTAAGAAGTCTTTTCTATTTACTATATTTATCAGCAGTTACGTTCAGAACACTTGCTGGCCAATTAGGCTTTCCTTGTTGATTTCTTGTAGGCGCAATATTGTGTAATTACATTCTCAGCAGTGTTTATTTGGTTAACAATAGGGAAAAAAGAATTTATCCATTTATTTGCATGTAGAAAGCAGACTCCACCCACCTACTAGGGAAATCTAACTATGTAGCCATGTAAATCTAAAGCAATGATTCACAATGAAAAATGTTACAATTAACGGTATTAGAAAATAATGAATGAAGGAAAATAGAGAACACTGAAAAGCTTATACAAGAATAATATTTCACAAGATGTTTAGTATATCCATTTCCATCTCAAGGACGGCCTAGACAGCATTAGAGAAAAATGAGCAGTTTATTCTGACTTCCTGCACAATACAGATGGGTCACAAGGATACTTGAGTGCATATACTACAGCTGATATTATATTTTCAAGAATGTATTATGAACATTTTGAGAGTTTTTATATAAATTGAACTAGACTTTTGTAGATTCCTGCTTTTACAAAGTATTTGTTATGGACACAGTAAACTTTAATGTTTAAAATGAGAAAAATCTAGGCCATATTAAGGAAACAGTTTACCAAAAATACATGACCTACTATAAAGAAACGACAGTGAAGAAAATAGCAATTGATTATTTGACAAATACAAAACCAGCATATAGATATAAAGTAAATTAGAAAATAAAAATATGAATACTGAGTGATATTTTTAGATAGTTTTCAATATTACTAAGAAAAAGAACAAAACAAAGTTTATGTCACATATCTATCAAAACTGGTAGCACAAAAAATCATAAAGCACCCATATTAAAAAGGAAAAAAAGTAATTTTTGGTAACTAAAATTATTAAGTGGATTTTATTTATGTACATGATATTTCACCCTCTATAGACAAAGCCATACACAAAGCACATTATTGAGCTCTAATACCTTGAGGGCATTATGTTTTTTCTGTAACAGCTGCTGTTTTATCTTTATTTCCTCTCGCTTTCTCTCATCTGTGATTCTTTGATGTAAGTTGTCTCCTCTTTGGAGCAATTCATTTACTGCACCCTCATTGTCTTCACTCTGATTAAGAACAACAAGGGCACTCTTTATTTGGATTTTTAAACAGCTGAAGATTATTAACAGACATAATCAAACATATTAAAATACACATGAAGTTCCAATTTAAAATTGATAGGTGATGCTATTATAAAATAGTATGCTTATAATATATCTATTTAGATAGAAAACAGTTTCTATGTATCTCTTCTGAAGAACAAATTTTGAGTATGAAAATGGAGATCAAGGCACATTAGATCATAGATGTTATGACTTGTTATACAAATATTTTTTGGATCTTATTTTTATTAAAGTTACATTAGAAGTATATGAGGACATAAAATAATCTTGTCACTTTCAATGTTAACATATATATATATATATATATATACAATAAATTCTACACACTAATTTATATTTATATTTAAACCTAAATGTTCAAATTTAGAAAATGTAGCATTAATAAAAATGGTGCAGAAATTTGTCAGATATTGAAAATACTTAATTTTTAAAATTCCATATAATTATGCTAAGTTTAAGCAAATAATAAAATACTATGAGTATATATTAAAATACTTCAAAATGATTATTTCACATTTTGTTTTAATGTCTAAGAGCGATGGTAATTCTATTTACCTAAAGATATTATTTGGTGAAAATTTGCTACTGTAATATTATTGCACATGGTTACATTTGTGCGTTTCTTTTTTCTTGTCATTCAACTTCAAATATAAACATATATACTACAAAGACAAAATATGCAATGTACAAAAATCTGCCAATAAGTTAATTATAATGGCATACAGATATTAAAAGAAACATTTATGTATACATTATAATGAATAGTAACAAATGTAATCAATGTAAATCTATAACACATTTAAATTTCAAAGTATATATATTATAGTTTAAATATAGTCTATAATATAATACTTTATTATGCCTTCTGAGACTGTGGAGCAATTTCAATGCCTGAGGAAAGAATAATAAAACTAATTTATTCCTCTAAGTGAGTATTATAAGACAGGGTTACTATTGAGACTGAGAAGTAGCAATACTTTTGACTTTCTTGCCCTCTAATGTCTCAGAATTTTGGGAAGTTTATTCCTGTCTTTCTTTCCATGAGCTGAGAAGCGAAGCCACTGAACTTCTTGTATAAGGAGTACTGATTCAAACAGCTCCAAGAAGTCAGAGTTAATATGAGAAGAAGCTAAGAGTACTGGGTAGAAATATTTCTCCAATTACATTATCTTATCTAGCATGTAAAAATTATACATTACCTTCTAATGCTGCTTTCAAGCATTGTCTAAGATGTCTCTAGCATTGATGCGTGTATGAAAATCTCTAGTGTGATGCATGTAAAGGGTAAGTATGCTACAGTGATAATGCAGTGAAAGAGTAGAAAAGAACATGCAAAAAAGCAAAGTGAATGTAGCACAAACATATGCAGGGAGTGTAGAAATAGTGATATAGAAATAGTCAAACCAGAGAGAAATATATAAGATATTTTGAAATTAGAAGGGATTGGAGGAAGATGTTCTGAGATTATATAGAGGCCACATGGACATGGTTCTTTACTCCCATTAAATAAGTATATTGATGATGTAAAATCTTTTGTAAAACCATTTTACATTTTTACATTTTATACAATTGTCCTTTCTCTTACCAAAAGCATCAGCTATATATAAGACTATAATTTTCTACTATACTTTATGTCTTGAATAGATATTTCCTTTTATATTTTGCCTTATGAATTTATAAATGGAACAAGCCAAAACAAAATTGAACTACTTATTAGAAGTTGAGAGTGTTCCCATATGTTCATAGCATGGTAATTTGTCAGTTACAATAACATGTCAAAAGGAATACTTTCCATTTAATAAAATCATTAAAATAACACTATGTGAATGTTGGCATCCTGAGAATTCAGTTGGAGACATAAGTTCCAATATTTCTTTCCAAATATTTACTCATTTTCATTCCCAGCTCATTCACACTTTGATCATAACCAATTTACCATATCTTTATTGAAGTCTTCCTCTTTCAGATTCACCCCCTGCTGAATTTCAGCCTCCAGTGGTTCAAGCAATTTTTGTATATCTGAGTTAAACTGCTCCAATTCCTTCAAAGGAATGGAGGCCTAAAAAAAAAAAAAAAGATAGTGCTAATTTAAATCAGAATTACTTTTATTAGAAACATAAACCAAATGAAATACATTTATTCAGCCCCCTGTTGCTAAAATAATGACATGCATTATGTTTCCATATTAAAGTTTATAAAGGCTTGGAAATACAACTGGTAAAGTACTGACAATGCATATATGGAGAAATACGTGTCATCAGCTGAACATACATGTGAGATAATGTGCTTCATCATTCCAGATTATCAAAATATTCATTTTACATATATTTGTGTGTGTCAATTTCTAATATTTTTAAGTTAAATTTTATCTTATTGTATGCATTTTGATACTATAAAATTTACATGAATTTTTCTGTCTAAAATTGCCACATTCATCAGCAAAAGTAAACTTGGGTAAAATCTAGAATTTTAACCTTAATTTTAGATAAAGCCATATGGCAATCTGCTCTACTATTTCAAATGCCATATTTAGGATGGTATAAATTCCTGGCATGTCCTCATAAGACAACAATATTAGCTTGTTCCAGGAATGTTATCTTAGATGGCATAAATATGATTTACGAATGAAACCCAAATATTTGACATACTTTACAATATATTTAATTCTAAAATTAATATTGATCATGGTCTCGACATTCTTAATAATCATTTGATTTCCTATGCAAAATAAGTAAAGTACATAAAAAGGCATTGAAAGTAAAATATCAAAAAACAGTCAATCATTTAATTTCTATTAAAGTGTACTTCTTTTACCCTTGAGCATAATGTTGCATTTAAATTTGTTAATATTATAACAGTAGAAATTATTCTTTCTCCTGACCAATTTTAAAAACATACAGATAGCAAAAAAAAATATAGTTGTCTTCAAGAAATATATCATGAAATTTTGGTTAGTCCTTAAGGATAAAACAAGTGTCTAAAGGTAATCTGTTACTAGTGGGAGACTGAATTAACTATTGCTATTCATAAGAGCATAACTATTATAAAATGTGAATAAAGACACATCATCAATGTTCTTCTCCTGGTCCACTGAATAGTTTATATGGTTCTTTTCAATTTCTAAAAAATGCATTGTCATTTGAAATACCATACTTTTTCAAAGGATAGAAACTGGAATACCCAAAAGGAGATTACAGTCTTTCAGTTATCATTATACTGCCAAAGTTCAGATGTGTATAGTGTCCAAATGTATTTACAATACCTATCTACTTTAAATTATTGAATTGTTTCTCAGTACTGATACTCAGTGAAAACAACAAACTATTCAACATAACTTTATGGATAGAAAGCAAATGTTTAAAGTGACCCTTTTCACTAACTAAATATCAAAGTAACAAGAATCTATATGTGGTCAGAGCTACATGCTCTGCCCCACCTGTTTCTTCACTAGCTTATTGTTTGTCCACATACTCAAATACAGAATTCTCAAGAGCTTGGTATGTGGTTTCTGTGACCCTATCCTAATGCTTCTTGCATAATTAATTAATTGTTTTTTAAAGCTCCATTACTTTCAAATTGTCACAGTTAGCTGTGAACCTGCTTTTGAGTTCTAGTCTAGATTCTCTAATGGCTAACCAGTTTCATACTGAAGTTCAACATATCTGGAACTGAGCTCATTATTTTTTCTTCAATGTATATACAACACCATTTTACCTAATTTTGTTAAGACCTCATGTATTCTCAGCCAACTAGTCTCAAAACACAAATCATGTTGTTCTGGGTTACATTATCAGATCTTGGCTTTCCTTGGATCTAATAATTATCAAATATAAGTTAATTGTCTATGGTCCACTTCCTTCATAGTCCCAGTAATACCAAAGATTTCTAAAGAGATGTCCAATTTCCTTCCTTACCAACTATTCTATCCAGTACACACTGAAAAAGTCAATATGCCTCCAACTAAGCATTGTTACAATTGTGTTTTGCTGCATAGGAGCATTACACATCTATTAAAAACAAGCAAAGCATAGACTCCAGCATGAAAGTTAAGCCATAGTCTTTTCTTGATGATTTTTCTAGGCTTATTTACATCTTCCTGATACAGGATTGCTGTTATTGCCTCTCAAAATTCAAAAATTGTCTCTCATGGTCTAGTAAAGAAAATAAGTTTTTTACTTAAATTCTTATATGGAAATTGGGCTTCACACACTAGGTAAGGAATCTTAGCCAACATTTGCTTTTATCATTTCTAGAAAACAGAATATCTTATTTGAAACACTGGAGGGAAAAATAACATCTCCTTCATGCAAATGTTATTAGGATCAAGAGTGATAAATGTTTAAGTAACATATAATAAAAGTTCAGTAAATATTTATTATCCTTGTCTCCCAAAGTTCTATGGACCTGTGTAACACAAATTAATGACCAATATACCTTGCTTTGGATGCTCACCTCTAAATCATAGATAACGCCTGATATTACTAATTTGGAAATGTTTCTTAAGGATAATTAATGCTTAGTTTTATGTTTTAAATTTGTCATAATTGTAGAAAAGAATAAAATAATCTATTTCTAATGTTATCATGGAGAAATTTAGTCATCAGTTTTGTAAACTATTAAACTACAAATAAAACTTGATAAATTAGCCTGTCATATTATAGAGAATATTCTCAAGGAAAATGCTAATATTCTTGTGTTTTGTCATCTGAAGTACTGTTATTAGAAATTATTAGGAAAAATAACTTTAGAATCAATGAGACAATATCCACCATCTGTTAAAATATATTTGTTTAATTCTATCTAGAGTCATTTCTGTTATTAAATAGGCAGTTACTCCAAAATAGTTCTTTCCAAAAAGCAAGTAAACATTACTATAACACTATAATGGCATAGCATAATGAATGTTGCAGGGATTCTAGTAAATAATATTTATATAATTATCTTACTTAAATATATATATAAAACAATATTTGAGATCAAGATAAAACCCAGAGTGTATCACATGGTAGCCAAAAACTCTACCCTGAGGTTTTTGTTGTTGTTGTTCTTTTTTTGTTGTTTGTTTTGTTTTGTTTTTTTTTTTTTTACTATATTATCTTTTTTTTTTTAACTATATTATCTTTTTAAAAACAAGCATTCAAAATGTAGGCATGGTTTCCAGTTATACATCTTAATTTAGATTAGGCAATTTTTGATTGAGATGTAGATTCTTGTTGTTTGTGTAAACTTATAATATTTTATCTGTAATAATTGGTACGACTTAGTATTCATTATTAACTAGAAAGTTCTTCATAAACTACTATCTTATTAATAGCATTCAAAATGAGAATATTCAAAAATTGTATTAAGCTACTTATATATTAGTCATAAAATATCAGTCTCATTCATATGATTTTTAAAATGTTTTATTTTTTTAGATTTTATGTTTTAGAAAAAATATTTTAGATAGCCTTTTGTGTGGATTTTACCTGGAATTTCAAGATTCTGTATCTCTTATTTTTTGGTGATCTTAACACAGTATTTCACTGTCTCTTACATATGAATATAGTACTATCTTATCAATAATATACTTTACCAAATATATTTTTCAGTCTTTGAAATTAGCAATACATCTTTTATCAGTCTACATTTTGTATGGCAAATATAACTAATTTTTATAATAAAGATGTTTTTCAGATACATTACTAGTTTTTTGACTACTTGCGCATTGATTTATCATGATTATTTTTTACAATCAAATTGATGATAAATAACCAACCCAATTATCATAGTAATTGGCAAGAAAAGATCAGCCACATAATATATATGTGATTATTACCCTCTATAATATGTATGTGTGTGTGTGTGTGTGTGTGTGTGTGTGTGTGAAAAGATACCTAATTGTTGCCCTCAATAATTCACTAGGTCAGCATTATTGCATAGTTTTGAATTCTAATGAGGAAGACAATTTTATTATCCAGTGAAAGTTTCTAATTCCATTATTTTATTGTCCTTCATAATTTTGAATTATTATGCAAACTATGGAAAGAAATTAATAATATGGAAGTGCATGGTGTTTGAAAGTTCACTTAGCCTTGGCATGGTGATGCACACCTGTAATTCATGTACACTGGAGTTTGAGATAGAAGAATTGCTAGTTGGGATCAGTCAGAGCTACATTATTAAGCCTGCCTCATAAAACAACCAGAAAATGCATTTAAATAAATAAACTCATAAATAATTATAATTCAGTTCATGGTACCAAGCTGATAATTCTATATTTTCAAAATTAAATTATGATAAATTGTGTGTGGCAGTTAAAGACAATAGTTGAAAAATATTAATTGTCAAATAACTTTTATTTACTTAAAGAAAATTTGTGATCACTGTAAAAGTAGAATCATAATTGTGTCATATTATGTTAGACAGTGAACACAAAATAGGTTTTAGAAGATATATAAAATAATGTGAATGAAATTATAATGAAGTCAGGGAATATAGAAATTATTACATTGCACAATTTAATCTTTTACTTACCTTTTTATTTTAAGAACTTTAGCATGACCGTGCAGTTATACAAAAAATACATAGAAGATAGAACATAGAAAACTTTAATAAACAGATAAATGGACACAAAAGAAAGAAGAGACAGAGAAACTGAGAAAGACAACACTTTGTTTTCCTTGATATTTTAATATTCCTTTAAATTGCTTAACAACTATTAATTGTTCTTTGTTGAAAAAATGAAGGGCTGACGAGACTGAAACTTTGGCATTAATGGTCAATTATATCACAAGCCAACAAAGATTAAAAAATCAGAATTTCTGTAAAATCAATTACAAACGAATTCATTAAATTTTGAAAGCATTTGTAATCATGCAGCTACACTTCATTGATAATAAAATATTAGCTTTCTTTTGGTTAAGTATTACATTAGCCTGTACATGTACAATAGTATAATAATGCATGTGCTTCTTACATAGACAGCATTGTAAACATCTGTTAACCTTGACTACAGAATCTCAGCCATCAAAATAAAAGCACTAGAGGAGAACACACACTGGAATCTCAATTGAAACTAAATAATCCAAAATAATCCAAGTGCTACAATTTGGTTTAAAATTCCTTCGACTCAATCCTTATGGTTTTGTTGTTGTTGTTGCTGTTGTTATTTTGCAAGTTCAAAATAGTATTTATCATTACAAAGCCTAAACAGAATGAAGTAAAGAAAAACTACTAACAATCAAAGAGTAAAGTTTTAAGGAGCACTAACGTTTTACAACAGAGAAGAGACTAGTGACATGATAGGGATAGTCATTTCCTATAGAGGAAAGAAAATTTACAAAGATTAACAATATTCCTTAAAAATTTTTACATGTGTTAGAAGAAAAATTAACAAATTAATTATTTGTTGGCTTACTGACTTTTTAAATTTAAATTTATATTATGGAAAAAACGTATGGAAAAGTTTAAATAAGTTATTCAGGGCCTCAAAATAGCATCATTCACTAGTTGGATTGGTTTGGTAATAGCTATGGTAATTTATGAAAATAGTACCAATTTATTTTGAATGCTTTATTGATGAAAGCATCGCTCAGTTACAAAGCTCACTAGGAGGAATTTTCAATACATTTCTACTGACTTAAGTTGATGAAATAAACTTCTGGCTTACCTACTTCAGAGCTGGATAAATACTGGTTGCATAAGATATTAGTAGATCAAGAGTCATTGGCCACTTTTGTTTTAAGTGCTATTGGAAGTACTTCTCCTTTTCATGATTGCGAGGGTTCAGTAGTATCAAATGAAAAAGGAAAGAATTTAACTCTAAACTATACTTCAGGGTTTTTGGATCTAGATAAATTTAATGCAAAATCAAAGTATTTTGGATAACTATTTTCAGCTTTCTACATTCTATTCTCTCAGTCATTCCGTTTTGGTCTTTATGATTTTAGAATTAAAAAGTGTATTAAAGTTACCATTTGAAATAAATTGGATATATTTATACTAACATATCATTGTTCACTCGATTTCTGACACAGAAGGAAGTAAGAGATTATGTTGGGACAGAGAAAAGGACAAGAGTGTTCTGAGCAAAAGAACTGAGATTAAAATTTTTTAATCAGGCGGTCTAACTGTGAAACCTTTTGGAATATAGAGCCTCTTTCTCCTCCTCATATATCTTAAAAGTTTGTTGTGCAAAGAACGAATATTTTTTATTGCACTTAAGCTAATTGGAAAAAAATTAAGTTACTACAATCACTAATCACCAAATAGCTTGAAACACCATGTTAATAAATCCCAGATAGTTGTATCAAAGGACACTGTTCACCATACTCAACTACATATAAGCATTCAAAATGTTTACAATAATTGTAAGAGATTCATTATCAAAAATTAAATATAATTAACTCTGCTAATTTGGTAGTCAAATACAATTATGAAATAGTGTAAATAGAAACTGTGTCATTAGTTGAATTATTATTTATTTTATTTAAATTTAAATTGCATGTGTATTATAGTTTGAAAATGAACACATTATCACTAGAGATATTAATTATAGATAGCATATATTGCATAATACCTGCAGCCTTTCCCTTTAGTTTTGATCTATAAACATTATATTTCTTTGTAGAAAATTAAGTCAAGTATATACTTATATAACATGAATAACTGTCCCAAATTATGCACCTTGGCATACTTTTTTGTCAGCAAATGTGTGATGTTAGAAGATGATTGAAAACAAATTACAGGTTGGGAAAAATTTCACTATATTCATATTAATGAACTGATAACAGAAGGTAAGTTTTAGTTAAATTTACTAAGTCTACAAAATCTTAATTTGACACCCAAATAATGTAAAGTGCATTGTTTATTTCAGATGTTAAAAAGATATAAAATATCAGTCTAATGTCATATTCAATTATTTCCTGCACACAAAACTTTGTTTTATGGAATCCATATGTTTTGTGTGTGTTTATTATATTTGACATTATAGAGAGAACTTGTCGCCTGTCTCATTGGTTACTTCAAAAACCACTGTAAGAATCTAAAAGTTTATGATCTACAGAAAGATTAGGTTTATATCTTCTCATTGTGATTAAATGTCAAAAAAGCTGATACATATAATTTTTATAGCAATAAAACAATGAATATTTAAACATATGCTGTCAAATTGTTCATACATTATTTGTTACAGTATATATAGAGAGATTGCTAGCTGAATTTTGGTTGTTAGTTTCAAAGCCCATATGGAATTTAAAGAACATGCCATGAGTATATCCCATAGAATGTAACTCTTAGTAAATACCAACAGGGAGAAATCCATTCATTCTCTTTCAATTATTTAGTTAATATCCATTTCATGGCCAATATGTAAATTTTCCAATACTTCCAAGAATAAAATATTTTAGATATGTAGAAGTCATATGCATATATTTTGCAATAAAATAAAATAACTGTCTGTGTTAATTGGACAGAGCTTTATATAGTATATTTAAAACTCTTTGGAAAACAAGATCTCTGTGCTAATTGCAAATGCAGCTAACTTGGTAGTTCTGGAGATAGGCTATCCCAGTCCAATTGCATTAGTATCACTATGAAATTTGTGAACAATATAAATTTTCAGTTCTCTCCCTACTTTCACTGGTCAAGTATCTTTTGGTGTGGAACCTGTGCAATCTGTGTTTTATAATCTCCCAAATGCATCAAACTTTGGAGGGTTCTCTCTCAGCTAATACTTCCATCATTTCATATATATATGTGTGTGTGTGTGTGTGTGTGTGTGTGTGTGTGTGTGTGTGTGTATTACATTATTCAAAGTCCTTGTATCTCATAAAGACTATTGTGGTGCCTTCCTATCTGGTTTCCCTAATTCTTGACACTATTCAGTTGTGTTCTCACATACTAGGGAACTAATCTTTCAACAATACATGAAACAGAACTATAACAAAAATCCTCATTGCATACTAAATTAAGCACAATCTATTACTCTTGTTGCCATAACCTCTTTATACTATGTCTAATCAACCTCTTCAGTTTTATTATCCAGAACCAAGCTTCATGCTCCATACTCTCTATCTCATTGGAGGTTTTTTATTGGCTTATCCAAAATTGTTATCTCCTCAAATTTTTGGAGTGACTATTAAATTCACTTACTATGAAAATGACTTTCAACCCAGTTTTCATGAATATATCCTGTGAATTACTTAAATCTCTCACATCTAAGCTAACAATAGTGTCTCCGCAGGACAAAATATTGTGCTCTGAAAGTAGTATATTGCTGATGAGAATGTATCTAGGTAGTTCCCTTATTCTCAATACTATCTTTTTTAGTTCTTTAAGACCCACCAAAACAACCATTTCTTCAAATGCTAATCCCTCTCCCTTCCATTGGCTTCTAGGAGAATGAAGAAAAATAGCAATTCCTTAAGCAACAACATTAAGAAGTAATTTACTTTTGTATTTCTAATCTCTTTCTTATGCATCTCTTCCATAGAACCTTGTGTTTCCAATAGCAACCCCTTGACAAACATCTCACCACTCAACTCAGATACTCTAAAGCAAAGAAACTTAAGCCAAGGTATCACTTCTCATTTTTTTTTAACATTTTTTCCCCAGGAGTTCTTAAAGGACCTATGGAATAATTTTATAATTATGGCCTACTCTATTAAAATTACCAGGTCCTCAAACTAATCTCATGAAGATTAAGAAATATTACAGGGTCTTAACATCTTCAGTATTTGATCAGCTTAAGTAAATGGAAAGAGGTAGCATTTTAGGTAATGTATGTGTGGTATTAGGTGAGGTAGAAGTTTCTAGTATTTTTAAGTTTATTGATTAGTTTTTAGACTAGTCTCACCCACTCACCAAAATGGCAAAAACATGTCATCTCAAAACTCCAGCCCATTCTAGCAGAAACCAGAAAAGGAAATAAACTACTATTCCTTTCCTTTGTTCATGGGTGACTACTTAGTTCTCAAAACTTAAGAACTAATCATTGGCTGAATATATCTAACAAAATAGTAATTATTGATATGCATTTCAAATACTTATAACAAGTATATTTTTCTAAATATATGCTTCTTACATCATTTATTTACATGACAATGTTAAAGTTACTGGCATCACCTTCATAATTTTTATATGTCAAGGATGCCCTGAGATTTAACTGGGAATATGCCAATTTACACACTAGTAATATATTTAGCAAAGCAATTGGGGAAATTCAATTTAAGAACTTTCTTCTCATCATGTTACCCCATCCAGGACCAGTATCAACTGTGAGTCAGTGATCATTGTTGTGATTTTTATAATTTTATTATGCTAGATAATGTGTCAGAAGTATGGAAGTATACCTTTCACTGGTTATTACTCAACAGAGCATAAAGGAGTAATCAGTGACTTCTTATGATAATCTTTGGTCTACTTAACTGCCCCTTATAGTTGACTGCTAAAAGGCTAGCCTATAATTAATTGCTACATTGCCCTCATGACATTCTTCAGTTTTGAACAGATTTCATGTTTCATTCATCAACAAAGATTTTGTCATGTGTTACACTTATGAGAAAAATCTACCTAGGCATGTAACCACAATCTCAAACATTACTCAAAAAAGTAATCTGGTTTTAATATCTAGGATCATGCTGACACTATCAGAATCCTACTCTATAAGCAAAATTATATATGTCGTTAAATATCTTAAAGATAATATTTATCAAATCAAAAACATTAAAGTATCCAATTCGAAGGTTATAGGACTTTAGACTAACCTAATTTGAAAATATAACATCATATTATATAGGTGTAATTTATACCAATTGAGCTCAATTATAGAAAGAAAAAACATTTAAAGGGTATATTCTCTCACTATCTAGTAATTCCACTATTTTATAATTTATATATTCAATCATGAATAATTACTCTTGTGGGACAGAGAGGCCTGGAACATTTATGTGTATAATATTAAAGTCCATACCTTTAAAATAATGCTCTTTCTCTTATAGGTCAAATTTCCATAAATTTTAGCTGAAGAGATGACTTTATAATCATTATTTAATTATTTTAAAAAGAAAAGTAAAGTTCTGTTTATTTCTTTTCTTTTTCCAACAGAATCTTTGTGGATATTTGAACTTAGTTACCATTCAAAATTTTATGAGGCAGCCATGCTCATAAAATTAATTTAAATCTTATTGTGCTTAAAGTCTAACATTTTGAAGACTAGGCTGTTTAAATAAAGAACATTTTAATTTTAATTATTTATGAAAAAATACATTTTTGTTAGCTGCTATTCTACAAAATAGTTTTTATATGCAATAAAATAAAACCTTTATTGAAAAAAAAAAACTTCAAAAGGTTAATTAATTCCTTGAACTCTCCTTTCCTAATCCTTTCTTCCTGACTCCTGAATAACTGAGGTACACATGCTTAGACAGCCCTCATAGTCTCAGGGCCCCAGGGAATATGAAGAGCCAGAGACTAAGGTGGAGGTGGAGGTCATCAGGAACAGCCTAGGTACTTAGGATTCTCAGAGGGGAGTCTGGTATATTTACATCAAGAGTTTAGTTGTCTCAACTGACTGTTCATGGTTTGGATGTTTCAGTCAGGCTCTATGTATAGGTGGAGTGTTGTGTATCCGGTGCTGTGTGGGAGCAGTCAAAGATCTTATACTAGTATGTACATGGACTCTGAGGCACTGGTTGACTTGGCATGTTATGTATTTAAATCCTTTCTTAGGAGTCATGAGACCTGGTTTCTGGGTTAACTTTACAAAGTGTTTCTGATCTTTGTTTTTATGGATGATCCTCTCTATTATTTTGTTGAATAAAGTTGGTGTTTTAATTTAATATATATGTATATAATATATATATATATATATATACACAAAATATAGACATTTTGTCCATATCAAAAAACATAGACATATAGAGATATTGCATATCTAGATTGTTGACAAAGTTAGCTTTGTTTACTATTAGAATTACCTCAGTGATGTTTGAAAATCTCCTTGAACAGGTTTTAGTATTGAGCATATTTTTAGGATTGCAATTTGTTTAGTTTTGTATTTATAAGCAGATATTTAAGCAAATATTTTATACCCTTGCATCTGCCCAATTCTCAGCAAATGGAAGCTCAATATCATTTTTTGGTACCACAAAGAGATAAATAATCAGATATTGTATCTCTGTGGTTTTAGTTTGGTAATGGTAGATTATAATTGTTACTCAAGAACAGTATCAACTTTATATCTAGCAATTTTTTGTAATTGAAGGAAAACAGGAGTACTCTGTGAAATTTAATTTGATTGCTTTATTAATATATGTGACAAACTATTGATTTGGAGTAACTTAGTTTTACTTGTAAAGATGAATAAGATTTGAATGTCTGATTTGATCCATGATTTGTAAATTGTTACTTAAAAATTCAGGCAAAATATAGAAAAATAGTGTACTTTGCAATATTAGTTAAGAAGCTCACTTAGAGAAAGGAATTATGTTAAATTGTGAAAGATGAACTGTCCTTTTTCAATGTGGTGTGTAGGAGCCACAATTTCATGACATATTTACCTAAAAAGCATACCTATATATTCTATTAAATAACCTATAGGTTAGGAGTCTATTAAAATTGTATATTTTTGATTGGAACAATATAAAACTGAGTAATACATTAACACAATAGCATTTATGGTTATTGAAATAAAATCTTACAGTTACTTTTGTTGACTACACTGTGGATATATTCAGAAGAAAGGACAATTGTTATTTAAGAAGCAAAACACAATCTTTAGAAAGTATGCATATAAAACAAAATATGAACCTGTCTGATAATTTTTCAAGTTATGCACTATATATTTTGGAAAAGTTAATATTTAGGATAATTGATTATACAGAATACTTATAATTTCTGATACTATATTTTATGCATTTTGAATCATACCTAAATATATATGTGCATATATATATTTTAGCAATTATAAATAATTATATAAGTATATATATGTAATTTGATGACCATGTTGATGAAAATAGTTTAACACATTCTCCAATTTTTCCAGAGATTAACAAATAAATATGCAAGTCATCAGATACACTTTATCTCTGCATGTTTAACTTTCTTTTGATGATAAAATATAATTATCTTTTCAGAACCCTAATAGATAATCAATATCATATCTAGTCATTTTTGGTAATTAAGAGAAATAAGTAAAAACTTGAATTGTTTCATTAGTATATATTTCTTTTCAGTTAAATTGATTCCATGAGTTAACTACATTTATAAATATGTGTTTTTTATACATATTGTATATTTGCATGTGTTTCATATTATATTGAAAAATATATCAGACTACAAAAGATACACTTTCAGATAATTCCTTGCATTTCAAATCTTCACCAAAACATTGAAATTCTATAATCTTGTATTTACATATTTTTGCAAACTAATTTAAATGTTTTTGTATCCATTACATATGATATAAATAGGAAGATTATGATGCAAAAGTATGATAGCCTCCAGCTTTTCATTAAATAGAATAAAGATAAATAGGAATACAAAAACTATAGAAATATTAAACTTAAGTTTCACATTCATTTGCTTTCATGGCTTGAGCATTTCAGCATAAGTGAATGAATTTTGTCACAGTGCTTGCAATTAGCATGAGCAAATTAGATACACACAAATGTGCATAACAAGTAATGAGGTACAAATTTCCTAGATCATGCAGATGTACAAGGAAGGCCTCATGGTGTATATTTGATATGAGTTACACATGAGCAATACTATATTTAGAAAAAAAATACTTCAGTAGTGCTTAGTTTAGGTAGATGTCTTTTGTGCTTTTTCTTTTTCTCTTTTGTTTGTTTTTTGTTTTTGTTTGGCCTTGCTGCATGCTCTGTTACTTTGTTGTAGATGAACCCTGAAAGTACAAATGTAAACCAATGCAGGGAGCAGTTCTAGCATAGCTGTGGCAGGAAAAAGTGTGACAGAAAGAAAGGTATAGTGAAAGGAAGAGAGATTTATCTCGATGATAGTCAGTGGTAAATTTTCCTTAAGTATGATTTTGCCTTCTTACTCCTTTGGAAAACCATGTTGTGGGGATTTCTTGATCCCTTCAGAGTACTGCGCAACCTTCTCAAGAGATCATTTAGCACAAGTTTCCACCTTGGAGTAGATCTTCCTACCTTTCCAGTCTTAATTCTGTGAGAAATGGCTGCAAATCGGCGGTTGAGCTCGGAGATTTGCGGCTCTACTATTTTCCTACAGTGGTCACCTCGGTTTGCCATCAAGTTTGCTGCTTGATCACGTGTTGAGTCCACCTTTGGACGGATGTTGTTCATTTCCGCCTTTAAACGCTATATTCCATGAGCAAGAAACAGGGCTTTAAGTTAGTAATCAAAGTTGGAACAGACATAGCAGAGGAGAGAGGTGGGGGGAGGAGGAGACAGAAGAAAGGGGGGAGAAGGTAGGAAGGAGAGAGGGTAGGAGGGAGGGCGGGAGAGAGGGCAGGAGGGAGAGAAGGGGGTTAGAAAAGAGAGGAAGACCTGACAAAGAGAAAAGTGAGCATACAGAAGAACAGAGCTGAAGAACAAAAGCAACTTCAATGAGGGTGAAGTAGAATGAAGCTGGGTGTGAATGTAAAAATACTGTCCTAGTATTTTCAAGCATATACATTTCTTTAATCTGTCTCCTTCAGCCAAAGAAGGACAAGGAGAAATGTCCTGGCTTCTATTTATTGTCTGGAAACAAGTGTATTTACTTTTATTTTCTGTTATTCTTACTGGAATTAATAGTTTTAGCAACACTGAATTATGTGCTCAGGATCAGTAATACCGAACACACACTTTTATATTGTTTTCTGATACCTATTAGAATTTTATTTTCTTAAATATCATGGAAAAGGTTGATTCTCTAGTATATAAATACTTCGTATTGCTTTACAAAAGGAGAAGTGTTGTATATAAACCAAGCAAAGAGCTCATGTGTCAAATATTCAGTTCATATTATATCAAAAATCTTTGCATGAAATTTATCATTATGATACCCTTAATTATAATCAGTTATGAATTAAAACTACAGAGTATAGCACAAATCCATACAAAGATACAACCAAGATAATGAGGTAAATGTATTTATGAGATATAATAGAATGTATTTAATATTTCATTAAAAAGACAAATACATGGTACAAAAATAGAAAACAAGAACTGATGTGGTGCTATATAGCTATGAATTGAACAGTCTTAAAAGACTGAAAGTAAGTTTGCAAATTAAAAAAATTGTTACATAAAAGATAGTGTTATCTTGAAGTTATCAACTTGTATAATTTAGGAGGAACCTGTTTCAAAAACTAATAAGCAAAATAAAGGAAGTTAAAAATAATAATAATAGTTGAACTTTTAATCAGTGGTAATATCACACATTACTGAAAATTTCATCTAAGAAATATAGTGAACTTTTTATTTAAATAAAACCTGTAAAAAATCAACTCAATTTGATTGAGAAATGAAATAACATCAAATAGAGATAAAGTATTAAGAAGATATATTTCTACTTCATGTATGATGTAGAAATTCTTTTATAAAGCAAAGTTTAGGTTGATCTAGTGACATAAAACATAGGATGCCTAAATTAAAGTTTAAAAATGAGATGACCTATTTTAAAATATTATTTTTATTTATATGTGCATAAGAAGTGGTTTATGTAAGTTAATGATGATGGACAACACCGTGTTGAATCTTAATTAATCAAGGAATCTTAATTAAAATTCTTTAGAAAGTACTTTATTTTTTAGATTTCAGAATATGTGCATATGCAAAATGTGGTATCTTAATGATTGGCCCAAATATAAACAAAAATTAATTTATATTTCATAAATACCTATACATTTAGCCTAAACTTAATTTTGTATAATATTTAAAAGTCATTTTTTAGATAGTACCATGTTGCATTATATACTTTATTCTAATACGAAATAATGTAAGTATTAAAAAAATCATAGGGTTTAGGACACTATGAACTTAATGTCTTTTAGATCAGAGATTCTAAATCTACTCTAAGATTGGTAAATGGGTCTAGCAAATAAAAATATGAGTATTTAATGTGAGCTATATGAATGGAAAAGAAACTATGTTGATCAAGCACATAAGAATATGAACGTTAGAACATCTTAAAAGTATGACAGAAAAATAAACCCTTATATCCGTTTGTGATATGAGATTGAATATATAGAGGTCAGATATTGGACAAATATACAAATTATAGAATCTACAATTTCTCTACAGTTTCATTAATTACTATAAAAGAAAAATTGAAAGGAATGGGTATATAATAATAGGAAAGAATGGTGAATGATGAAAAGCAGGAAGCAACACAGATAGAAAAGGAATAGAGATGGCTAGACTTTTTAATTAAAGTTTCTAGTATTTTGTAGTTTAAACATGATTGTCCTAACTTGTTTAGTTTGAAAACTACTTCTCATAGTATTTTATTTGTTACCTTAAGAATGTCCTCCTTTTGTTGTGGTTTCTTTTTTTCAGATTCATCCAAAAGTTCATCTGTGTGAATGATCCACTTTGTGATGTGCTGTATGTTCTGATCAAAGTTTTCCATGTGTTTCTGGTATTCCTGAATTGCATAGAAACATCCATATTATTGGTTATACAAAATTCTTAAAACACTATTTCTACTTTATAAGAAAAAATTAAAATGTAGTATTTAAATTCCCTCTAAGTAACATATCAAAAATAGAAAATAATGTTAAATATAGAAAAATATCTTAGGATGTTTTGAATTATCAAACACAAACAGCATTCCTGAATTTTTATTTTCTTTCTTTTGTTTTGTTTTGTTTGTTTTCTTGTTAACAAAGAGGAATGAAAAAGCTTCTGTCTCTTTTCTTACCAGTAAAAGATTTAGCCATTCTTCTGCTCTGGAGGTGACAGCTATCCAGTTACTATTCAAAAGACTCAGTTTGTCTTCTACCAAGGTTTCCTTCTTGCCCAACACAGTTTTCAAAGCCTCTCCTAGTTCTGTGACACTCTTCAAGTGTGCCCTCTGCTTCTCCATCTCTTTCTGAGTAGCCTGGAATAAAATGTAAAATTACACTTTATGTAAAACATCATGTATAGAATTAAGATTAAAGTTTGTGAACAGGTTGTGAGTTTGGTTGCTATGTAAAAACTCTGTAATGTCATAAACCTACGATTAAGTGGTTATGAACCCTCTCCTTTTGTGCCCCTTTTCTCTTGCTGTCCTTTCTCTTTTCTTTTATAGTACAATCCATTCTTATAGCCATTTTCAGTCTGGATTCCTCCGGATGCCTCTCGATGTGTTCTTCCTCATATCTACAATAAAATCCTTCTTAACCATATCTAGGAGTTGTATGTCCTTATATCCATTCAGTTTTATTTTTTGATTCTTATTTTGGACATCAAATCAACAGAAAGAAAAAATGTGATAAAAAACATGGATTTAACAAATACTTCTGCAACAAAAATATTTTTATATGGGTGTTTTTTTTTTTCTCAATTTAACAGTAAATACTGGTACTGAGGTAACTTGTGCTATAACAGAAATGATTACTTCTCCTGCAGGTGCTATGTTTTGTACATGAGTGAGATTCAGATGTTAATTCTGAGTGTTTATTGTGTTCTTTGTGTCACTATTCCAGACATTATTGTAGAATTGCTACAGAAAATACTATTGAATTTATTTTTGAATAAGAAAGTACCAGATTTGGGCAGACATAGCTTATTTAGAAATGAATAGATATAGACTAAATTTAAACTCTTTCAAAATTCTGTATACTTGTGAATAAAATATAAACTTTACAAATATAGAATCTGACCACTGCTATGTACCAAAGATAAAATGATATAGTAAAGATCTTTCCTGCCTTTATAATCAGTTATACTTAGGGTTTCTGTTTGTTTGTTTGTTTTTCTTTCAAGTTGTAATGTGGAAGCTTCTTATGTTGATTTTAAAATGAGAAAAAACTAAGATTCTTTCATTATGTTATATATTGACTTACATGATAATTGTATATACTTTTGGTGACATAAGAGCAGCAAAATTGGAATTGCATAGGTGACAGCAAAGGGTTTTATGATACAAAAATGTTTACCATGAGTAGCATTCTACTCAGACAATTTTTTCAAATGTTAACATCTTTATGAGTAAGATATATAAGTAGGTAGGTACAGAAATATTAAGAACTAGGTTTATTTACAATAAGAAATATATTATTACGTAGCTATAAAATAGTTAAAAACTACTATGCTTTCATTAACATGGCACAATAGGCAATATGCATAACAAGTTAATTTTTTTCTAATGAAAATTTGTATTGTATCCACAGACAATATGAAAATTGCATTCAGATCAGTTCCTCATAGGTACCAGTGAAGGTGATTTAGAAAGGTGTTACAGAACATATTAATATGTGTTACATTTTTTATGCTGTGGAACATCTGTTTTAATGCAGCAAAGATACATTACATTCTTTTAAGTTGCATTTATTTAATTCTGTGTTACTTTGCCTGTCTACAACACCTGATAGTAGAATAAAGAGCTGAATGGCCAATAGAGAGGCAAGAGAAAGGATAGTAAGTTCAACTTCCTAACCACAAAACGGTAGTTGCTCACACCTTTAATCCTAACTCTAGAATTATGGTGCAGAGTTGAACCGGGAAGTGAAACAACTGGGAAAAGAAACTATTGAAAGTAGGAGTTGGCAGACTGGAGGGGTGGGTGAGATATTCTGTAGAAGCAACGAATCTGGCTGAGGAAGCTGGAAGATAGCTTTTACCATGAGAAGTTAGCTAAGTGAGAATTGACTGTGATCTGTTTCCTTTCTCTGATATTCCAGACTGATTTTCATTAAATATAAAATGTATCACCACAGTTCTTAGGGTGGTTATCAATTTGATTACAAGAAAATATCAGTTCAGGTACCCTCTCCACTATTGCTTGGAGTCCTAGCTGGGGTCATCCTTGCAGATTCCTGGGTGTTACACCAGCACAAGTTTTCTCCCTAACCTCAAAATGGTTTTCTCTGTCAAGATGTCTATTTCCTTATTCTCCCTCTCTGTCCCTCCCCCAGTTCTACCATCCAATTCTCTCCAACTCCCCTTGTGCATCCCCATGCTACCAATTTATTCAGGAGATGTTATCTATTTCCCCTTTCTAGAGGGATCCATACATGTCTCACTTTGGTCCTCCTTATTACCTATCTTTTCTGGCTTTGTGGTTTGTAGCCTGATTATTCTTTGCTTTATGCATAATATCCATTAATGAGTGATCACGATTTATCCCTAGTACATAAATTGGCTTTTTGGAACTCATTCCATATAAAGAGATATCTTGTGCAGCCTTGATAAGGAGGTAGGGGCTTGCCTCATCCTGAAATCTTGGATTTTGTTGACTCCCATGGGAGGCTTTGTTCTCTTTGAGGAGTAGATGGTGGGGTGGGGTTGGAGAAAGATGGAGAGTGAGTGGGAGAAGGCAAGGGAATGAATGTTGTGGTTGGTATGTAGAAACCTTTTAAATGAAAAAAAAATGTCAAAAAACAAAATCTGGCAAGAAACAAGCCAAGCTAAGTTCAGCCATTTATAAATAATAATAAGCCTCCATGTGTTATTTATTTAGGAGCTGAGTGGTGCTTCTCCTAAAACAGAACAACAACAAAAAAAAAACAAACAAACAAACAAAAAAAACCAGTAACAACAGAGCTATATACATTAAAGTGAATTCACTTTTTGATGGGAAAACCTATTTTTGGTTTATGTTGATATTCTTATTTTTAACTTTATACTTATAAAATGTATTGGAATAATTATCTGATCTCACAGAAACAAAAAATACACTCATTATTCTCAAGGAATATAAGACAGGGATTATTTGGGTTTGAAACCATTCTACTATCTTATTAAATATTTTTCCAAGTATTCAATGCCTATCTAGAAATTTCCCCATGATAATTGTTGTGGGAGATTGTGTTTTTTCATTATAAATAATTATCCCACCCACTGGTTTAATAAAAAGCGCTGATTGGCCAAAGGCAGACAGGAAGTGTGGATGGGGCTAACCGACTAGAAGACTCTGAGAACAGGCAGAACAGAGCAGAATGCCAGAGAGAAGCCAGAAGAAAAAGAGGACAATTATGCTGCTGTGAGGAAAGGTACCGAGTCCCATGGCTGAACAGGGTAAGAGTCATGGGTTAGAATAAAGGTAAAGAGTTAGCAAGTTCTATGCCTGGCCCTTAGGCTGATCAGCCTAAAAATATAGTAAGCATCTGTGTGTCTCTGTGAGTCTGTAGGTCTGTGAGTCTGTGGGCCAAAACCTTGAGGGTAGGCCTGAAAGTCTGGAACAGAAACCTCTTACTACCAATTATTTTAAGGATAATTTCTATATATAATGACACATTACAGTCACTCAATTCTTTTAAAATAATTTCTTAAGGGCAGTATGCTTATAGTTTCTATCTTTATCTAACCACACATTTATCCAAATATGTGCTTTACAGGCATTTTTTACATTATTATTTCCATTCCTAGGATACATCAGCAATTTTATTTTAGGTATTAAGTATGCCTTATGCACTAAAAGATACATGAGTGGTTAACTAATGTGTTTTTATAAAAAGGTATCTTGAAATAGTTGGCCATACAAGTTACATATTTTAACTACACTAGCATTTCTGATCATAAGGAACTCTGTACTT